>JASVER010000153.1:159425-684016 GCA_030449065.1 Oceanodroma leucorhoa | reverse complement strand
TMRKTCCAACMCCSCTGCCATGGGCAAGAACATCTTCAATTAGATCAGGTTGCTCAGAGCCCCGTCCAGCCTGACCTTGATTGTTTCCAAGGATGGGGCATCTACCACCTCTCTGGGCAACCTGGTGCAGTGTTTCACCACCCTCACTGTAAAAAATTTCTTCCTTATATCTAGTCTAAATCTACCCTCTTCTAGTTTAAAACCATTCCCCCTTGTCCTGTCGCAACAGGCCCTGATAAAAAGTCTCTTCCCATCTTAAAAGCCCCCTTTAAGTACTGAAAAGCTGCAATAAGGTCTCCCTGAAGCCTTCTCTTCTTCAGGCTGAACAACCCCAACTCTCAGCCTTTCTTCATAGGAGAGGCGTTCCAYCCCCCTGACCATTTTTGTGGCCCTCCTCTGGACCCGCTCCAAGAGGTCCATGTCTTTCTTGTGCCGAGGACTCCAGAGCTGGATGCAGTACTGCAGGTGGGGTCTCACCAGAGCAGAGCAGAGGGGCAGAATCACCTCCCTYGACCTGCTGGTCACGCTGCTTTTGATGCAGCCCAGGATACGGTTGGCCTTCTGGGCTGCGAGTGCACATTGTCGGCTCATGTCCAGCTTTTCATCCACCAGTACCCCCAAGTCCTTCTTGGCAGGGCTGCTCTCAATCCCTTCATCCCCCAGCCTGTATTGATACTGGGGGTTGCCCCAACCCAGGTGCAGGACCTTGCACTTGGCCTCGTTGAACCTTATGAGCTTCACACAGGCCCACTTCTTGAGCTTGTCCAGGTCCCTCTGGATGGCATCCCGTCCCTTTGTGAAGCCATGCTGGTTGTCTCGAATCACCTCCCTGTCCTCCATGTGCCTTATCATAGCTTCCAGAAGGATCTGTTCCATGATCTTCCCAGGCAGAGGTGAGACGGACTGGCCTGTAGTTCCCGGTCTTCCTTTTTTCCCTTTTTAAAAATGGGGGTTATTTTTCCCCTTTTCCAATCAGTGGGAACTTCACCAGACTGCCATGACTTCTCAATTACGATGGATAGTGGCTTAGCAACTTCATCCGCCAGTTCCCTCAGGACCCACGGATGGATCTCATCATGAACTTGTGCACCTTCATGTCCCTTAGATGGTCTTGAACCTGATCTTCTCTTACAGTGGGTGGCTTTTCGTTCTCCCAGTCCCTGCCTTTGCCTTCTGCGGCTTGGGCAGTGAGGCTTGAGCACTTGCTGGTAAAGACTGAGGCAAAAAAGTCATTGAGTACATTTTAGCTATATTAYATTATGTATCTCCAATAACTAGGCCTGAATATAAACCTTAGATCTGAACTCTGGATTTAGGACCTACACATCATCYTTCTTTGAATTGGCAGAACCCAAATACTCTCTTCTAAACTCTGAAGCATATAGGTTTGGAGACTGAACTCGCTGCATTGTTTGGCTCAGAAACATTTTAAAAYAGGTTCAGCCTGCAAACTAGGACCCTGGTCAGGGCTGGTTCTTCAAGAATTACTTAGTCTTCCACTGCTTTCGAAGTGTTTGTGCCATTTGTCATGTGTGGCTGTAAGATGGAATGACTTGGGTTGAGCAGAAAGATCAGACAACCTGGTCATTTCTCCTGTGTTGGAGAAACCTATCTAAAAACACTACAGAGCAAAGGAAGAACAGGCTTATTTTGAACATTGGTCTCATACTGAACCTTCATCCAGCAGAGGATTCAAGCACTCAGCAACTAGAAGAAAACCTTGTCATGAAATCCTTATTGATTATAAAATATAGAGTTTCAGACACTGCCCAAATTCATCTGAACCTCCTAAAATCCCATTACAGACATTTTTCAGACCATCTTTCTTCTGGGCCCCTAGCTCACAGTAATTTTTTGGCCAATTTATCCTTTCGCTGCCAATTTATCCTTTTGCTGCTCCTATTGAATTCTCTCTGAAATGTTCAGCAGGTGCAAAATTTCCCTGTGCCTGTTGTTAAAGGTGTGATAATTTTTCAGTATTCAGCCCTAGTTGTATCTATATTTCTATAATCTATATTATGAATTACATATTTCAGTTTAAGGAATAGCATCTTTGTTATAATGCATAATTGATGTTTAAGTTCACTGTAAGCTTCAAGGTTTTGTGGCAGCTAGTTAAAAAAAATGATTTCATATGAACAGGAAGCAAGCTGGCTTCCCTTTCTTTGGTTTATATCACTTGTATGGATATCAATAGACAGGAATGTAAAAGCCTCTAATTTGTCTCTGTGTACTAAACATAAAAAGAAGAAGAAAGCTTTTGCAGTTCAGAGCAATTCTGTCAAAAGATTGCTATATACAGGTACTTATTCCGTTTCACTTCTCATTTGCATATGAAATCCTGCTTGACAGATCTCCCAGTGCAAAGTAAATTAGAAAAGTTAAACCACTCTTTATCCATTATTTATGTGCTGCACAATCTAAAATTACAAAGTTTTCTTCATATACAGTGTGCTAAGGTACAAAATTAGTATAAATACTAGATCCAGAACATATTTTTTGTATTTGCTTGAAATAAGAGCATAAAAGCATTAGCAATGGTTTTCTTTTTAATTAACTACTGGCATTTTAAAGTGCCAAGATGTATGCTGCAATGGAGAGCTTTTGAACCTACACTGGAGAAAAAAGACAAATGATTATCTAAAAGTTAATGAAATGACTTCTGTAATGGACTGGGTAGAGCTAATTGATATGAAGCAATAAGAAAACCTGGTAAAAGCTGAAAGGCAAAAATCTTCAAGCTGATGTGAAGTGACGCAGGAGAACTGATGACAGAGAATAAGTCACACAGTAAATAAGCAGCAGAGTCTGGTAAAGTTGTCAGTAGAGTACCTGTTGAATAAAGTTGTACTGAAGGATTGTTGCATGACTTCCACAGTATAAAGGAAGATTCCTGATAGCATAAGGTATCATCTTATCTCAGGCCATAGAAAAATCAGAGAAGGAAGAGTGAAATACATATATTTCAGTTTCAGACACTGTTTTTCTAATTGGGTATTTAATATGTTAACCTTGAAAAGAAGGCCCAGTAAACTAGATTTTGGGCTTAATTTCAACAGTACACCCCTTCTCTAACACTTTATTTGGCTGAAGTAGGTAGAACTTTCACATGGTCAGAACTGCCATCATTTAGATAGACATAGATATCATTGTGTCTATATTTTTTTGAAGACTCTCTGTTACCTTCTCAGATGCATTTCCACATTGTAAATCCTTCACCTGAAGAGATTTTTTAAGAAACTCCCACTCCCTCCTGCCGAGAGCCATTTATTAATGAGGTCCTCTCACTCGTTATTCATAGAATCATAGAATCATAGAATCATAGAAATATAGAATCACAGACTGGTTTGGGTTGGAAGAGCCCTTTGAAGGTCATTAGTCCAACCCCCCTGCAATGAGCAGGAGCATCGTCAATTAGATTAGGTTGCTCAGAGTCCTGTCCAACCTGACCTTGAATGTTTCCAGGGATGGGACATCTACCACCTCTCTGGGCAACCTGGTCCAGTGTTTCACCAACCCCATCATAAAAAATTTCTTCCTTATATCTAGTCTGAACCTACTCTTTTTTAGTTTAAAACCCTTGGATAGGACCTCTTGTCTTATGGCTGCAGGCACTATTAAAAGGTCTGTCCCCTTCTTTCTTATAAGCCTCCTTTAACTATTGAAAGGCCGCAATAAGGTCTCCCTGAAGCCTTCTCTTCTCCAGGCTGAACAACCCYAAATCCCTCAGCCTTTCTTCATAGGAGAGACGTTCCATCCCCCTGATCATTTCTGTGGCCTCCTCTGGACCCGCTCCAACAGATCCATATCTTTCTTGTGCTGAGGACACCAGAGCTGGACGCAGTACTGCAGGTGGGGTCTCACTAGAGCGGAGTAGATGAGGAGAATCACCTCCCTCAACCTGCTGGCCATGCTTCTTTYTATGCAGCCCAGGATCCTCAGCTGTGTCAATGCAACTCCTTGCATGGCCATATAATAAAATGGACCAGTGAACTGGTCCAATTTAAAATAAGCTTCTCCTCAAAAGTTGGTTCTTATATTTAGCATGGCTCATTAAACAGATTTGTCAGATGAACAACTTGGACTATCAGAGTAAGGAGGAGAGTAACGTCCAGTGAGACGCACCAAAAAGGGATCTGGAAGAGGATGGGGTGGGAATTCTTAGTACGGTGCCCTTAAGGTGGGTGATGGAAAGAGGGTCCAGCAGCTGAATGATGAGTGCTCTCCCAGAAAGTGAGATGAGTTATTTGGCCTGAAAAGATTTAAACTACAGCTCTTACTTCCCATATTAGCATCCTAATTACCTGCATATAAAGTATTCTTGCAGACTGGGGTATATAAATCACTGCTTATCCTCTGAAGACATCCTAYAGTTCAGAAGCTTGCAGGGCCATTGAGCAAGAAAAAGGAGTCAAAGCTCTGTAGCTCAGTGATTCAAGCACTTGCCTGGAAGAAGGGCACCCACCTTTCAAGGATTTCAAATGCATTTCACACTAAGCTTTACTGGATGAAATTAATTACTGGTCTTAATGAGCTAAAAGGGGCTGGATCTGTGAATTTCTATATGACATATTTGTCTTATCGCAGTCCAAAGATAAGTATTTAGGCATCCAGCAATGGTAAGATTTAAAACTCACTCTTATGTTCAGCATTCCCTCTTGACCAAGTTTGGTAAGTCCTAATCTGACACACTGACTGTTGTGATCCTTGCGAAGTCCCATGTGTTTTCCCAGTTTAGGAGATTTGGTATTTACCACAGAATGCAGATTCTAGTCTCAGAGTATATGCTTCCATGTTAGGCGTTGTAATGCTGAGAAACACAGTGCATAAATCACTTTGTGAAAGTAATCCTAAATGCTCAGGGCTTTTAGTAGTAGCAAAAAGAAGAGATTGGATAATCGGATTTCTACTCTTTATTGCTTCTAATATGTTGCCCAAATTCAGACTTCAGATATAAGTAACTGATTCTCATATAGTTTAAAAAAAAATCTGTATATATTCTGTTTTAAGCGAAAAGTCTAAAAGGGATCTTTTGCAGAGGTGAGGATAAATATTCGATTTTCTGGGGTTGGAAAAGTCCTCTATGTCTGAGTCATGTTTCTGGTACAAACTCACCACAATCTGGGAAATCTGCAAGAGTGCAGARTGGAATTTTCCATAAACTGGTACCACCATAATGTGCACTGTGTAAAGTTCAGTTTACAAGCATATAGAAAAAAATATCAGAAGTCTGTAACTGGATGAAATCTTTGAAATGTTTCTAAAGAAGCTTTTGGCGAAGTAGAAAATTAGATATTCGGTCATGGATTATCTTCTGCAAATTTTTTTGGTGAAATATTGTGTACTGATTTCTAGCAATAAAGACCTTATGTAAGAAAGAACATGCCAGTTTCTCTGAAAAAAACTATTTGATAATGTAAGATTATCCTGTACATTTAATTTTATTAATTTTTATTATTAATTTTATTTCAGGAGATTTAATYCATGGAAGTTGATAGAAGTTGAAATAAGTTTTGTGAAATTGTTTACAGAGCCACACACAGAAGACTTATGGATAACAGTATGGTGACAAACTCACTAAGGTGCTGCAGAAAAGCTATAGTTTCCTCTGATCACGAGATAAAATGAACTTTATAAAGTAATGGCCTGACAATGGAAGATATTCTGGTGCTGAAACATGTAAATAGGTGCATAGTGGGATTTTCCAAACACTAAAAAAACCCCAAAAACCTAAGGAGTTTACTTGACTATTGATTTCAAAGAGGGTAGAACTTTATTGTCATCAGTGACATAGGAATAATATCAAACAAKTAATGGAATTTTCACAAGATGTGCGTATACACGCATACAGTGTGCATCACAGCATGTATAGGTATCACAGTGACGACAAACAACAGGATACTAATTTTTTTTCCTTGTTTATTTAGGTCTATGAAATTCAGGTATGTATTTTCAGAATGGTGACAGACCTGAAATGGGTCATTTATCCTATGCACACTTGTACATAGGCAAGCTTTAGCATTAGGGAAAAGGGCTGCAAAGAGCCTACTCCTTCCCCAGCCTGCTCCTCCAAGGCAGTGAGACCTGTCCCACCATCAGTTAGTTGCCTGTGGGTGTTTGAGCTCTAGAAGGAAACAAAGCTTCATACCTCTGATGAGCCATTTCCAGCAGCCAACCGGTTCTGCATGCTGAGAGCTGAGCATGAGACTGGGGCTTTGTGAGGATCAGTCTAGTTCACAAAACAAAAATTCAAGTTCAGACTTCGGCCTAGACCAGTAACCCATGCATGTATCTAATGCAGTCTCAACTCTTGAGTTATCCAGCACAAGGGTATATGTCAACATGGAGAGTCAGGAGTTTAAACTTAAGCATGTTTGGTATGCTAACACAACCCACTGGTGAAGGTGGAGAGCATTATAGACCTTTCAGTATACAATTCTAACAGTTTTAATTGCAAAAATGAAACTGCATTTAATTTATAGTTGAGCCGGGCATGGTATTAGTCTGATATCAGATAGGACCATAACTAAGCTAGTAGCAATTTAAAACCAGACCCTGAATGAAAATCAACTGCCCCAAACTTAGCAAGTGTTTGAGACACTCCCTTAATTGTGTTGGGTTCCTTATTTTGACTTTCAAAGCAATTCATAAACAAAAGAGATATATGAGCTCAGTCTACTCAGATAAGAGCATCTGTTACTCTAGGACAAAACTATTCTCTGCTGCCTTTGAATTAGAATCAACAGGAGCTTAAAGTCACACATATGTATGAGCAGTATGCTGATTTGAAATCATAATGAGAATTCCATCATTTAACAAGAAGCCCTGCATGTTTTTAAATATAACTTTAAATATAACTTAAAGTAGCAAATTACTTCTCAACGTTCAGTGACACACAGAAGAGCAGCCAAAAATAGAATAAATGTACTTGTGATTTGCATAAAAATCATACTAAGAAAGAATGTGCTATGGTCAGAAAGATAAAAACAACAAGCCAATGAGAGCAGCGGGAAATAATATAATTTTTGTGTAAAGTATTTCTGGTTTGAGACACTGCATATTTTAAAGAAAAGTTAAATGTGCTTCTTAACAATTTTAAACCTATAGAGTTCAAAACTGGTGAAAAAAAATATTGCTGTTTAAAATCTGACTGTAACAAGCAACATAAAGAAGACTTTGTCAAAGTAGGTATTGACTAAGAGCAGCCAAGGCATTATTTAAAAAATCGGAACAAAAACAAATCTGTCATTCCAAGGAATCTGCACCTTAACAGAAATAGCAAATAAACTCATGCAAACCCCTGGCAGTGTAGTTTTTAAAAATCATGAATATTGAAGAGATACAGGAATATGGCAGAAAGAAAAACGTCATATTAACTCTGTTCCCAAGATTCTAGGTAAAAATTTCAGTCTATTGTTCTCCTAGCTTAATCCCTAGTTCTTCCATTAATGGCTACAATGTTCTCAGCTATATTCTTACATATCATATTACAAAGCATCAGCTATTCACAAACAGGCAGTCACTCCCATTATGAAATATATTATAATAAGGATAAATTTGATGGTTCAATCTATTATTTATTTTTTCAGATCATTTTAATATTGATTTTTGCTGTTGTGTTATAAACACTTTGTCCTGTTTCTTTGACAACTTAACAGCTTACCATGCAAACAACTACCACGCAAACAGCATGTAATGCTCATTACTAGRTGTAGCTCATTCAGTAACATGATAATTCATAGCACAGGGGAAACGCAAAATGGTAGGTACCCAGGGCTTGATCCTGAAAGATGYAGAGTAGTCTGGCTCTCACCCAGTAAAACACTTAAGCACCTACTTACAGTTTGAGTAATTGAATTTTTGTTAAGAGGCATATTGAAATAAAGCACATGATTAAAGTCTTTGCTGAAGCAACTCCAGAGTGCTCAGGACCACCTATGTCTGATAAAGCCATATGTTTGCTGGCAAAGTTGTTTGCAGGATCAGGCCTACTTCTAATACCACTTTTTATGTTAATTTTATTCTATCATAAGTGACAAAGCTTCTCTACAGTTGTTTTGGAGCATGGTGTCTGTGGTTGATGTAGCATCAATGTTCTCTTCCCTTATTCTCAAGATGTTAGTATTGATGTGAAGCCACATATAGCTATGCCTACTATCATTATTCCATCTCCTTTTCCATACTCTCCTCCACTTTTCCTCCAGAGTTATTATTGATGTGAAAACCCATTTCTAGTCCAGTGAGGCTGCTATTCACTGGGCAAAGAAAAAGATTTACTACCCTTATCGGAAGTGCTGTGTCTGAATGTTTTCACAGATGAGAAACTAGAATGCTAGCATATACCTAATAAAGTCTCTTTAAACTGAGAATCACAAAGAGTTTTAAAGAAAACAAACCCCACATCCACAACTCTAATAGAATACTTGTATTTTGACAACATAATGGACTTATTTTTGAAGATAGTTTTGCATTGGTGACAGATAAAATGTAAAAATATGTATCCCATGCAGGCTGGACGTATCTGTAGAACAGCTCATATTACAAAAGCATGTTACATTCACCTGTTCTTAGATAACTAWAAGCAAACAAGAAAAATAAATATCATTTCAATTAAGAAACATCACCTACATTCTTTTTTTTTTCTGATGCAGATTTACTCCCTCATGTCCCTAGCCTGTCCTGGTCTAGATGATATCAACAGAGGCTGTTAGATATCCAAAATATCTTGATAAGAAGTTTTTGTCTTCCCTCACATTACTTGGAATGTCTTCTTTTTATTGTCTTCAATAAGAAGAATAACATGAAGGGGATTTAATAATTGTGAAGTGCAAGGGTGAGGAAGCACAAGGGCACTTATCAAAACATTCTTGCTGTCCATCTTGGACCCTGCCACAAAAGACCCCACTCAGCCCAGTGACTTGTGAAAGAGGGTGCTCCAACTGGCCACGGAGAAAGCCTTCTGAGAAGGGGCTTGTGCTTGTCATACTGCTATCAGGTATACGTGGGCCAATAGGAAGGACAGCCACCGTATTTCCATGGGGACTTCACAATATTAAAGAGCCTGGAGGGCTGACAGAAGTTATTTAGTTCAAGCAAACTTCCTTTTGTGCCATTTGCCTATTCTCCTTATGTCTTACCCCAAAATTTCCACCTCTGTGAAGGACAATGGGAAGGATTCTCACTGGGGAGAATGGGGAATAAATGTGTAGGCTGCAGTGGTAAGTATGGCAGAGAAAGGATGTGCATATTTTGCCCTGGAGATTGAAACAACTTCCAGTCATCTTGAAGTATGTGCCAAAAGACCTTAGGGAGGATCCAAAATCTCTCCTCTGAGCTCAAAATGCAATGTGGAGGCATCCTGTCTAACTTTGCTGGTCCTCATTCTCAAAAAGGATTAACCTATCATGATGCCATGTGTTTATTGGTGAAAGGACCTCAAAGTTATTCTCMTGGGCATAAGGCATAATAATAATAGTAATAATAATAATGCATAAAGCATAGTGCTAAGTAAAAACTGGTTGGCTGCTTTGCCCCTTAGTAGTAGTGGCAAAATTAATCAATGGATAATTAAGGACAGAAAAGAATGGCTTCAATGATGTGATTGTCAGTGCAAATCTCTACATGTTTCTAGTTTGAATTATTTTCATAGGAGAACATGTGTATTCCAGATGTCCAATTTTGTAAGGCAATAGATGTACCTACAGGTATTTGGTAAGAATTCACAACGTGGAATAATTCACTTTGAGCTCATAAACGTGTGGAAGACTGAAAAACAGACATATTCATTGTCCTCCTGTCTGCTGTCTTCTCTTTTAGTTTATTTGGATTATTTCGGATTTCAAACCAATAAATCACTTAACTTTTAGAGGAACCTCTGCAGTTTTGACATGAATTCTGTGAAGCACCAAGCAGATTTTGCTGCTGACTGGATTTGACAAGTAAGCTCTAAGATCACAGAACAGTTTTTAATAACCAGTCAAAATCACTTACCAGAGCTATAAGGAAAAATAAATAAATAAATACAGATGCTGCTTAGAATAGTTGCTCTTTTGTTCACAGCACTGTATGTAAGTAGCATTGTTGTCATTGAATCTGACAATATGGAAGAAAACAGCCCTCTAAATGGATACATTTCAGTGCTTTTTGGACATGAAGAAATATGGTTAGTGAAGTTATTGCATGGATGAGTGAGAAAAAGCCTATAACCTATGACAAAGAGCTGGTTCAGCTGATTTTTATTCAAAAGTTTCCATTGTAAGGCTTAGCTGACAGAAAAGGAACAACTAAATGCATATATTTTGCTATAATTAAGACTAGGTACYAGACATGAATGTTGGAAAGGTTATGAGGCATTGTAAACTAAAATAACACTTGAGTAGTTCCTCTGGATTCAGATAATGAATTCTCTTTGCTGAGGGAACATTTATCACATGGGTTTCCGTGCTCATGTGTGCATAGATGTTCCATGCTTTCAGTCTGTTATGCATTGGATGCACAAATACTAGTACATTAATTACTTTTTTAAAAAGAAAAGTTAACATTTCTATGACTTAAAATATGCAAAACCATTATTACAATTTGCCTGGCTACATCATGTTCAGCAATATGTATTTTAAAGACATTTTCTGTCAGGAAGAACTGAACAAAAAGAAGAGGAGAAAAAATGTGCTTTGCTTCCTATGGAATATCTTCTGGCCTGTGAAAGAATTGTAGCATAAAATCAGAGAAAAAAATAATCTGACAAACAAGTAAGAATGTTATTATTTTGCCAAGGTGACAGCACATCTACATTGTGGGTTGATACAGTAAGAGTTAGCTTATGAACTTCAGGTGGGGAGGTTTTGTCCCCAAGTGAATGCTTCACCTACAGTGTCATTCAGTTTGAGACTGAAAAACTTAAGCATAGTTGTACATGTAGGTGTCTATAACTAAGCTAGGCGAGCTAGCTAAATGAGCTGCTATAGTCTACGGATGTCTAGACAATACAGCCAGGGGAACCCAGAGGGCAATTCACCTGAGCAGCCAGGGATGTCTTATTCAGGGAGAACTAAATTACAGCCCATTGTCTTGGAGTGGGATTCAGCTGCCTAAATAAATTCAGCTGGTGGCTTTGCAGGTGCGGTGGGAGTACCATGTCGCCTCCAGGCTGTTTCACAAATGTGCAGAATTCCTGTAAGCCCTGCGTTGTATCAGGTAGCTCTGTGGCTTGGATTCTCCTGCCATCTCAAATGGCATTAACACCTTTGTTTAGGGAACTGAAGTCTTCCCCAAATCTGCCTTGACTGAAGCTTGGACACATAGTTTGTTGGATTTTTCACTATCACATATGTCCATGCATTCAGGTAACTTGCTCTGGAGCCAAAGTCATCACAGGTACCCATAAATTGCTAGCTACGTCACAGGACAGGTGGAAAGGGCAGAAATAGGACTAGGAAATTGTTTGCGTTGCCTTCCTTTCCCAAGTGTCCCAAGCATAGACAGTTGTGCAAACGAGGTAACAGTCAGATCTAGCTAGTTTCATAGGAAAAAAATTAAGTCTATGTATCGAATGGGGGTAGGCTGAATAAGCCCAAAAATTTGGCAGAAAGCAGAATCCTGATTTCACTGTCAGAATTATCCAAAGAGTCATCTAATAACAATAATAAAAAAATGAAAATGAAAGAATAATCATACAACTCTAAGAAGCCCCAAAGAGTCTGCCTGCTTATGGCAGTCTARTCTTGATGTTGTGCAATATAGTTAAGGTGATTTACAGTTATTTAGGTGTCAAAGTTGGATTCCAGTGTGTGGTTGAAGAAGTAAGACTGAGACTGATTTCTCAAACTTCCTTCAGTCATAGAGCCGTATGGCACAAACATATGCCTGCTTATTTGTTTGCAGCATTTCGCATTCAGGTGATGATGAATTTAGCCAATACTTCAGTATAAGAGAGAGAAATCATATTACCGAACTTTTGGCCATGTAAGTACTCATTCCTTCCCCTAAACTAGTTTCTAGGTTCCTGAAGTTGTCAACGCAAGCAGTGATTCATCCCATTCTATGGCAGGTATCAAACACATTACAATTAGGGGAAAAGCGTCTCCCTGTAAGTCCCATTGAGGAGGTCCTCATAATATCATGACTCCCCAAATTCACTTTTTAATGCTGTGGAGAAGAACATCTTTAAATTTTCAGGAACCTCGATGACAATGTGCTCAGGCCTCGACTCTATGCATGCATACAGATTTCTCTTGGGCATATCAGCCAGGGGATTTCTGTATGTTGTGTCAGCTGCTGAGCCCTGGGAGCCAGCTGTGGCAATCTCTTTAGCAGGACCCAACGTGCAACCCAGGCTTTCTGTGAAGGTTTCATCTACTGGTGCGTGGATCCAGATTTGCACTTCATAGTCATCCTGAGAGAAAGGAAACTAATTGTTATTATCTCAAGATGCAGTTACAAATCTTTCTACACTACTCTTTTGCACAGTATATGAGTAACTTCTGTACTCAATAAACATAACTATCATTTAAACAGCCCCTGCTAGGCTGAGTGATACTGAGCACAGTTTGTCTTGTCTAGATGTTTTATAGAAGGCTGAATTAACAGGTCAATGGTAAATGTAATGGAAATATTTTTAGCAGAAATTACTTCAATTTCTTTCCTTCATCAAAAAGAAAAGAAGCATGTTTTGGAAATGAATATACAGTCATTTCAGTCTTATAGCTATTTTGCTGCCTACAAAAGATCTTTATCTTTGAGAAAGTGTAAAGAAATCAGCAGTGAGCCTGAACTTAGAGACACAGTTACTGCCAGTCAGGAAGTCCTGAGGACTCTTAAGTTGGGAACATCAAAATTCAGGTTCTAAAAAATAACTGTGACTGTTCAAAACTACTCTGCTGATCAGTCTGTTCTGCTGCATGGCACATGTTCTAGTAACAGAACAAACATCATCCTGGTTATTGCGAGAACAAGGAGAAGGATAACTGTCCAGAAGATGTGAGGGACAGGGATAAAATTTGAGGTCATGAGAAGATAGTTCTCCTAAGCTGCATATAAAGTTCTTCCCAAAATGGTTACATTTGGGAGCTGGACTCCTGTCCTTTCATTTTTAGAGTTTATGCTTAGAGTGCCAGAAATCAGATATTGTCAAGTATCACAGAAACCATGCACTCATTCTTTTTTTTTTTTTCTTTTTTTTTTTCTTTTTTTCTTCTCTTCTTGCACTCTTACCTCTTTCTTGAAAGGAGTACCGCATTCTGGCACCAGCCAAATGAGGAATTCAGTATATGTGTGGGTCTGCCTTCAGTGGGACTACACATTACTAAGTCAAATATTGGAGCTGAAGTGTTGTGCTAGATTTGGCCTAAAAGACTTACCATCTTTGATTCCAACCTGGCAAAGCATTTAAACACGTGCATGATCCTAAGCTTTTACTTCCCCTGATCTGAGTGAGACATTAATTGCAGGAAGGTACAAACGTGGTAAAAAGCATGTACATCACTGTTTTGCTGGGCGAAGGCCCAAATGCCTTCTCTTAAACTGTTTATAATAGGCCCTAATCCGGTGTGCTTACAGCCTGTGAGGGCTCTGGCTTTCAGTGGCATTCCCTTCCATATCCAAATGCCTTTCAAAATTCAGTTCTACTCTCTGGGTTAAAATGAACACTCGTAAGAATGCGGTAATTAAACACAATTACAAAGATGTGCACGTTCCATGGTGAACCACCACAGCCCCCTTTCCAACAACCTTTTTGTTCTTTCCTCATCATCTGCAATTTTTCTGGCTTCTTATTTATGCTCCTCAGTTATCAAACCAGTTTTGAGCAACCCTGGTAAATTCTTCGTAATTTTGCTGCTGTTGCAAACACCCACTACACTTCTCTGATGTGTAAAAAAACACAAACCCAGCAAGGTGAGAAGATTCAGTAATCTGTGGAATCACAGTTCTGAATTACAGTTTCCATTGGCTTTGCCAGCTTTTACTCAGGGCAGTGTTTATAAAATAGCCTAAGCAGCCACAAAAAAAATGTGACTTGACCTGATCGCTCCCGGTCCATAATGAAATTGGTGATGGATTTGTGGGGATAATCTTATGAAATAAAGGCCACATTTGGCCTGTCAATATTGGGACATGTTGGCCTCTACAGCAGCTGTGCTTCAAACGTCATAAACACTAATATTTTTTAAAAGGTTTTTAGAAGATTTTTAAAAGGTTTTTAAAGGACTTCATTATCAAACCTGCAAGTCAACTGACTAAATATGTTGKTTTTTTTTCCAAAAATATAGTATTTTCATGTCAAATCTTTTAATGCCGTCTGGCAGAATTATGGTCAAAATGCATATAGTTTGAGTTCTTACCTTATCTCTTGCTGCATGTAGCTCTTTTTACCTGTTGTCAAGCAGCACCAAGTTCTAGATCTCTTAGTAGCCATCCAAACAGAAGATAGATGTAATAAACACTAGATAGTATGTATCAAATGTGAGCGCATAATGGTCTAAACTTTGTTAATCACTTCAGAACCCTGAAATACATATTGGAAACTTCAGTCATAGTGAAAAACTTCTACTGCTATTGGTTAAATTAACAGGTTAATTAGTGGCTAGAAAGGGGCAAAAATACTTTGCCGAATCTTTTGTAGTAATACTGTACTGTAGCTCTTCAACTGCTATGAAGTTTGGCTTATTTATCCCAGGAAAGAATCAAGCTCTGATGCATGTGTCTAAGTCTTCAAAAGAGGCTTCTCATGATCTGGGGATTATTCACATTATAGCATGAATATGAATATAGAATGAATGAAGTACACAGAATAATATGAATATATAGAATAATATATTATTATAATATCTATACTGTATATAGAATAATATAATATTCATATTATATATTCAAGATAAGGTAGTAGCGTGTTGTATGAGAAGCAATCTAGTTTTCTCAGGCTCCAAAAATAGCCAATGGATAGACAGGCTTCTCCAAAAAGAGATTCAGAGCATTCAGCTGGGTTTCTGCACTGAAGCATCCTCTTGGGCAGCTCTTTTCCCCCGACTGGTTACACAGGCAGCCAGCCCAGAGAGACAGAAGAAGCAGCAAAATAAGATGTGTGAAATTATGTGATGAAACCATCCCCTGCCAGTCCTAATTCTAATCCACCAGGGCTCAGGAGAATAGTGTACATCATAGTGGCGTGAGGGAGAAAACAGGAATAAATGCTCACAGGCATCTGTGAGCTGCTTGTCAAACAAAAACGAAGGAAAGAAAAGGGAAGAAAAGCACCAATTATTTCTGTCTTCCATTAATGGGAGCTTTGTGAAATGTATTGTTTAGCAAAGATTCAATAATATTATTTATTTGGTTTTGCTTCTCATGGGGTCATTGTCAACTGTGGTGGGCTTTTGTGCTCTTTTTTGGTTTTGTTTTTGTTTTGTTTTGTTTCTATAATGTCATCCTAATTCAACCACATAAATCTCACTATTAAATAGATCTCAGGACCTCACACTCTGATTTACTCAAGAGAGGCCCAAAATAGGGAAAGTAAGTAATAACAGATCACGACTGTGGTGCATGGTACTATTTGGGACAGGCTGCCACCCGCTGATCACGGACTAGTGTCCAAGTCTAGCAGTACAAATGTACATACCAAACATGGTTAGAGAAATCAGAACCAGAAGAGAAAGGAAAAAGGAAATAAAAATGAAACTCATCAACAACAAAGAGAAGGAAAGTGTACTACATATCCTCATGGGGAATCAGAAATTCCTAAACTTTTAAGATTTCATTAGATTTAATTGGACATATATTACTACTCTTTCTGCATTCCAGAAGTTTTAGGGCTTGCCCTTGCTTTTTCATCCTGTACAAGAGAATGTGTGGCTGCATAGTTTGCGTACTTGCACCCAGCTTTATACTGGAATGCACTGTAACTACTTTTCATAAGCCAAGCATCCTGTGAAATGGCAACAGATTTTAAAAACTGAATTAATGGTAATGCCCAATTGCCTCTTGTCATCTCTCAAGTTGTTGATAGATACTGTATGCTAACAGATATGCAAATACTGCTAAAATATTTTTGGGAAAGAAAAATTGATCTGGAACTACAGGAAAAGGAGCTAAATCTATTTACTTGTAGGTCTCACTTGATTATGATAAAATATTTAAATCATAATGCTGAAGGGAAATTTCCAGAGAARCCTCTCAGCAAAACCAAGCATTCGGGTATTGCCTCTGGTTTTGAATCACATACTAAGAATTTTGCCTCCTCGGCTCACATCATGTGCCAGCAAAAGCTTTACTGAAACCAGCAGGATGACTCATGAATTAAAGACTTTCTCAGTATGAGTAAAAGTAGCTCTTGATCTTTACTTCAGCTGTTTTTGTGGATACCCAGATGGATCATTATTTCCTTAATCTTCAGTTAGCATTGATTAGTCAATCAAAACTTCTGTCTGTGAATGACTTCAGTGAAAATAATCTCTAATACATGATCTTGTACATAGTTTCATTTAATTTAAATATACAAGTAGTCCTATTGACTTCAGTGGAATTACCCACACAAGGTTGTGAGCATATGTATGTCCCTAGAATGAGGGTCTAATTGTAGGAGATTTAAAAGAGAAAAATCTAAAAATTCAGTGTGAATGAAATTATATCTAAACCTTTATTTCTATCTGGTCAGAACCATTGGAATTAAAAGAAAGAAAAAGTGTTTTCTGTAGAGATTCTTAATGTAAACATAGTGATCCTCCAGAAATGCAGTGACAGTTAAAGTCAGACTTCCAAAAATCAAAATGTCAACAATAATTTACTTGCTAAATTCATTGTACCACATCTCTTCATCAAGAAGAGATTCTTCTCTAAGACCCGCTCTCAGAGAAGGTAGTAACAAGCAGTAGGACCTTAAAGCCCATTATAGACAGTCATTATATTGATAAATACACCTGACTTCACAATGTATTTATATGTAACTTAAAATTACCTTCTTTTTGCTAAAAGATATTACATACACTATTTGAAGTAAAATTATTCTTACCTTTGGTCTCACAGGTTTTTGTTGTTGTTGTTTTTTTTCTCTGCAAGTTAAATTAATAAAATCGAAAGCCACAAGTTCCTTGGAATACTCAGCACTGAAAATTAGTTGCAGAACATGCTGGTGTCAGCAGTCCCCATTTCCTTAAGGTGAGCCCTGATCCAGACCCCATTAAATATAACGAGAATGTTTCAGTCTCTTAAGCAGCCTTTGAAGTAGACAATGTCAGAACAGTGTAAAAACAAATAGATATTTATACACCATTTGGAGTCAGCTCAGCATTATAGTGTTTCCCAACTGCATACAGTTGCTCTCAGGCAATAAATCACAGTACGAAAAACTGAAATTTAGTGTTGAATTGACCTGAGCCAAATTTTTTTTTGTGTCTGTTCAACACACTGAAATATAGCAATTTGGAAATCAAAGTACTTTTTGTCAAGAATACCAATGCCAATGCTATCATGGTTTTTCAAAATCTTCTCAAAAACTATTACTATTTCAGCTTTTTTTTCGAACTTTGAATGAAAACAAATAATAAGTTTTGACTCATGGCAGGAATAATAAAGTTCACTAAATCCTAGTAAAAATGATAACAGACTGTGCTATGATGACAGTACATGATAACATAGCTAAATACATAAAAGGTAGCATAGATAAATGATAACACCTCTTTGGAATTTGAAATCGAAGTATTAAATAAGAAGCCTACCTCCTTTGTTTACTCTTCAGTCACCTTTTCACAAGCTATGAGTTGTTTAAACACACAGCATCCTTGAGAATTTAGAATATTTCACCATTTGATTGCACTGGAATGATTACAATCTATGTATTTATTTCAGAAAATATAATAAAAATTAGAATTTAGGAAGTCAAAATGATAAATAATGAATAATAATGAAAATAGTTGTAATGAAAGGTAGAGTCTGAAGACAGATGAGTGAACTATGATATTTAAGCCTAATATAATAAGTAGGAATAGAAGATCCAATAGGCCTAGTCTTTTCTTTTTTTTTTTTTTTAAATAACAATATTCCCGCCAGAAGTTATCACTTTGATTGGTGGACCTTTATTCTGTGATGCTTCTGAAGTGCTRTGTTCATAGCTCTTGCCTTACAATCATCATCATCATTAATACTTTATCAGCATGGTATACAATACCTAATTAAAGATCAAGATTGGGTTTGCATATATTTTATGACTTACTGGAATCCTGATTTTCTTCTAAAATCTCAGCCTTTACTCTAAAATCCCACATTTTTTTTCACAGGACATCATAACTAAATCCACTCCTGTTATACACATATGCATTACAATTATCCCACTCAAATATATAGAATTACAAGGATGGAGAAGAGTGGCCAGGACAACATAGAAAAAAAAAAAAAAAGAAGTTTTTCTTGTTATGACAATTGTGAGCTGGCCATAAGAAGGTATTATTTCATCTTCTGTTCTGGACAAATAACCACTTTATGCATTTTTAAAGCATAAAATAAGGATAACATTTTCTTTCTTCTGTTTTGCCTAATTTTCTTTCTCTTGTTCTACTTAATTCCAGTGGGGATTGYCTGTGCATGGTGGCCCATTCCAGGGCCTTGCAAACCTTTAAAAGTGGGATATCACACTCTAGTTTTCTCTTTTAAATAAGAGTTTATGTGCGCTCATGTTTGCATGAGAACCAACAGATGATGCCACTTATAGTGACAAGATGCTGCCATTCTGCTGCTGTGTGGTATCTTCCCTCAGTAYGAGGCTGAAGTCCCTCCACTTTGTGATTCTCTGCTAGCCCTGCTACATGCCTGTCTGTCCATACTAGTGTTGTCAAAAATATCCATTCTCTAAGCAGTAACTTAATAAAGCCTTATCTCATGCGCAGGAATTCTTGTTTCAGGGTATATGCATTCTATCTCAAAGCAAATACATAATCTTATAGCATAATAAGGTGAAAAAGGTATGAGTAAATTTCAGTCTTCCCTATTTAAAATATGATATAATGTATAATAGAGTAAATAAACCTTTTGATTATGCTCTATTTTCTGCCAATTTTAATACTTTATAGTGCTTTATAAATTATTACTCCAATGTAGTGGAGACTTGAAATCATTATTCYCAATATTCTTCTATGCTTTCTGGGCCAATAGCCAGTATAACCCTGGTACAGAATCATCCAAGTGCTGTATAGGTATTGTCAGAAGCTTTTGTGACGGGACTTCAAGTCAGCCAAAGCTTTGAGTTGAAACTCTTCAAATCTTGTTTTTTAAACTCAGTGGTTTAAAGAACTGAAACTAATATAATTGTTTCTAGTCTTGCTTTCCTCCAGTCTTGCTTTCCAAGCCATTGACTTTCCAGCAGCTTTCAGCTGAAGAAAACTGCACACAATCCTTTTTGGTTCCTTTGCAATATTTCCTTCTCTCCGCTCAAGGTTTACATCTCTGCCCTTCTTCCGCCTACCCTTCCTGCCACGCTTGTTTCATGTTATCTGCCCCACACAGACAAGGTAAATGTGTTGCCTTCTGCTCTGCTGCCAGCAACTGTGCTTTAAAAACTCATATACTGCATTCAGGATATAGACCTTCAGCCAACAAATAAAACAGTTGTTACACCATCCATCACAGTCTAGACTGCGGTAAATTTTACCTTTTTCTAGGCAAATCTGATACAGACAAATTTCTGGACAGAAAATTCAGCCTTCTGCTCCAAGTCCAATCTCAAAAATCTGGTCTGCTCTTTCATAGTCCTTGTCCAAGTTTTTGAACTCACATACAGTCCAGCCTCTTAGGAAGATAGATAACTAATCTGAGAAAAAAAAGAATCAGGAACAAAAAATAAAATTTGAAGTCCCCCATTTATACAATAATAAGGCTTTCAATACCCAGTGAAACTTATTTGCAAAATTTTGTTCTAGTGATGCAAACATTACTAATGTGGGCTTGTCTCTTGAAAAGATAACTCTATCTCCTTACCCAAACTACATTACTTTTCAGATGCCTATGAGCTTGTCTTATTGCAATGCAGTACTTATGAGTGTAATTATATTTTGCTTATGTATGTTACTGGTTTTTTTCACAGTGAGTATTTTAGCATAAGATAAAGCAAACCCAGGAACTTTTAACTAGTTGTATATTTGAGACAAAAAATATTTTGTTGGCCACACCAGCAGTAGGAGAAAAGATGGCAGTAATTTAGCTTATTGCTAATGAACCTGTTTAAATTAGTGAGTTCCAGGATATACTGGAGGAAAYTACTCTTAATATGCCAGTTAGCTGGGGTTCCACTGTACTTGTAAAATAGAAGTTAAGGACTTGCATCAGTATTTATGTTTTTAATCAACTTTTGCATGAAAATATACATGAACAGTATTTTAAATTTCTAGCAACCATGTGTCTCAGTGACGTACTTTCTTCTCCACTGTGTTTATGAGAAACCAGAGGTGCATTTTATTCATAGCAGAAAGGATGAAAACACTCTGATTTAAGCTAGCATCAAAATATTCTTGGCAGAGCTGGTGATTCTGAGAACAAAAAAACAATACCTATTATTCTATTATTAAATTCAAACTGTGCTCTACATCGTAAATCAAGAAAGATAAAGGAACAGGTTCAACCGCTAAAGGTTGAACCTGTCATGAAAAGCGATATAGTATACTGTTCTCTCTGTGATAGAAAACAAGCACCAGTATATAAGACCATAATGCATCAGTTGGTTGAGACATCATTGGTAAGTCACAGCACAAGGACCAGGATTATCAGGCCAGAAACTGCACAATAAAATAGTTCAAGTAGTCAACAAGTACTTAAAAACCTGCGTATTTTTCATAAGAGTAAACATTGTTGAATCCTCAGTCAAGATAGGCAAATAGTGAAAATGCTCCTGGCAGTATTCAAATGACATTTTTAATGAATATTCTGGTTGTATGACACTTTTTTTTTTTTCTGTCAGTGAACTTTCTGTCACAAACATTCAGTGAAAGTGAAGTTCAAATCACAGCAATGATTCCTATGTGAACAGAAGTGTTTAGCACATATGAATATTGAGCTGAGACATTGCACAGTTATCCAAGTGTTGGAGAAAAACTATGCTGTAGACATTCTCTAAGCAACCAACACACCGTCAATTGTAAATAAGCACAATAAATGAGCAGTGTAAGAGATTTGCAAATGTATTTATCAATAATTTTAAATGTTACTAATCTAAATAATCTGAAAGCATTATCTATAAGCATATCAAAGGGCTAAGCTCACCAAATCACTCCTTTGGTAAGCATCATTTGTTTATTGGTATTCCAAAGCTAAAATTGTGATTAAGTTCTCAAGTAGTTAAACCACTGAAGGATGTTTAGCATGTGAGTGCTCGCATTGCCAGATTCAGTAACTGCCTTCCAGCTCCCTGCTGATTTAAGTCTCTCCCTCTCTCTCAGGCTGTTAAAGGAGGGTCTTTTGAGAGGACAACGCCTAACTTTGACCTGCCCGTCTCCACTGATTGCAGAGGAACCCRAAGGACAGCAGCCTCCTATCTCAAATACCTATAGTTATTCGATAGTAGATGATGCTCTGATGCTACTCTACTGCAGCAAGGAAGGACTTCTCCTTTGATTTGGACGGGTGCTGGATTTGTCCCATTACACTGAGAATACCACAGTTCTCAGGATATACTCAAGCAGGAAAACATTGGATCCTAAAACAATATTACTGGGAGGGTTTCATCAGCCAAATCTGACAAAATCTCAGCAACTCAAAGACATTCCTGCCAGACATGGAATATGATACCATTGATTAGATTTTGATGAAATGCTCCATGTCCTGCTCTGCTGAGGAATGTCCTTGTGCTCATGCTCTAAAGATACAAATATCATAGTTGCCATCAGTGATGAAATGTAGCAGACATTTGCCTTAAGCCTTGTTCTTTAGCTTCCTATTCTATTTTCCCATTTATGGTATCTATCTTCATAGCATCATATTTTTTCCAGTTTTCTATCAGAACCTACAGCACGGATTTAGGAAATTTTAATGAGTTGCAGAGCAAAATGAACACACCTGTTCTGTAAGTGATGGCCTGTCTTGGTATCAAGCCATGGCTATTCAAAGGTTTTATTACAAGCAGACACTGAACTAGATGTCTGTACAAATTGCTAAAATTTGTGCTTCATTTAAGTACACAAAAATCTAAATATCTTGCTGAAATATAAAAGTTTTTCTAGGGAAAGTAAAATATGTGTACTGTGTTTATTTCAAAGTTATTTAATTATTCATGCTTAATTCAAAAAAGAATATGTACAGAAGTATTGATCAGAAGATAAGGTTCTCTCAATAAAAGGCTCTGGGCAAGATTTCAAAGATACTGATTACAGACCACTCAAAAAAAAGGCCTGCTTTTATGAATTTGAGTGTTCAGCATTTTCTGAAGATTATTTTGAGATTTCTCAAATTAGCTCCTCAATCATTTTTGATACTATTACTTCTTAGGACTATGAAAGCATCCACTGAAATTAAATGGTATGTTGCAATTCCTTGATACGGGTTATCAGTATTTAAACATCCTTTACAAAAGACAACTTTGAATTTCTGGATTGTATTAGTATATAATTTGTCTCCTAGGATCAAAATAATAACTGAAGTAATTATGCAAGAATCCCTTTTTTAAGTGGTAAATGTTGAGTATGAAGAAAGAAGCAACTGGGTACATGGAAATTGTAATTGTTGTCATCTTCCCTGATTCCAAAATCTTACAGAAAATATCAAACTAACTGAGCTATTTTAAAAGATTTTTTACACTAGATTTTAAATAGACTTTCAAAAATTCAAACATATTTAAACAAATCTGGACTTTTGCACATTACATGTTTCAGAAATGTGTACCTAGCTGATCTGCAATGCAGACTTTACAGAGATATTTAGAACTTACTGATGACCTCATTAAATGAACAGCTATATTAATTGATGCAGATGAGCAAAACCTTCATAATGACATTCTCAATTTTGTTACGGAAGTGTATCTCTGAAGGGCATCAAACTGGTGTGATTCACCTCAGACTGGGCTAGGTTTATCAGCTCCTCCATATCACCCCATTCTTTAACAAAGTCCGTCCTCCAGCAGGACTTGATTCCTTAGCATATACATCATTGACTTCATTGAATATTCCCAAAGCCAAGGTTTTGAGTTTTCAGAGTAACATAGCAACAGAGCTCTCCTACCTCCTCCATCCTGCTCATCTACTGGGATATAGCTTCTCTTCCTATGGAAACCCTCTTTAACCAGTTCTAACAAGACTAAAATATAAAGGCTTTTTTCCTACATCCATTCTAACAAGTGGATATAGAAAAATTTTTTCCTGGGTTATTGCTGAAATACTTGTTTCTAAAGAAAATTTTGGACATCAAGAAGAATTTTTGGTGGTAAGAACGGTGGAGTGACATTAAACAGTAAGAAAGGAAAAGGATGAATAGGATAGCCCCGTGATAATATTCTGATTTATTTGAGCAGCAAAATAACTCTAGGTCTTTACATATGTATTTGTTGACTTGTAGACATGTCCTAAAAGAATAAATAAGAGAGGCCAGAATTAAACTGACATGAAGCCATCATCATTCTGAACCTTTACCTGTCTGTCTCTTTCTCTGTTTAACCTGTTTATAGATTTTAAGCATTTGAGGAGAAGATTTATGTCTTACCAAGCTTTTACAGCAAACAGGAGACAGAAACATAAATCTTTGTATGATTCTGTGGATACTATCTCAATAGAATCAATAATGCAGCCATGTTATTTGAAGACTTCTACAAATAACAATTTGGTTTCCTGTAATACTGTCTTACCTTGATCATTATGTAGATTGCTTTCTATGACAAGGAACGTGATCCATGGTTAGAAAAAGTAATAAGCTAAAACTGTAAAAACCTAATAGAAACCTCTTTGCTCAGTCCAAAAATCATCCAATGCATGTCACAATTTAAAAATGGACAAATATAAAGCTGGATATTCTGTCTGAAGCCTCATGAACAATAGACTAGACAACCTTATATCAAACATAACCTGTCTTTATCTCTATCTTGCTTAAAAATATATATACAGAGAGACAAATGGACCAGAAATAATTTTTTCTTTGGAGTTTTCTTTTCATGAAAATTACAGGGAAAAATATTTCATTTTGGAGTCCTTCTTATATTAGCCAAATAAATAAGTGGCTAAATTCACAGAATAGGAGCAGAGTTGATCAGTCCTTAATGATATTTGCAGTTGTGAAATCTCAACCCTACATGGAGACACTGGAACCCAAGCCCAGTATTTCTTAACCAATGGATGAATGCATTTCTGGATGGGTCTTTCTCAGTCTGGCTTAGCATTGAGAGGTTTATTGGAGAACAGGCTGGGGCACATATTGCCTCACCTTCCTTGTAATGGTTCTGAAAACTAAGGTAGAGAAATATCTTCTGTGGGTCCATACAAAGAGGAACASCTCTGGCAGAAGACAGTGAGAACGGATAAACTTTTTTCTGAAAGGTGGGAGGCTGAGCTGAGTCTCCTCCATGGTGATTGAGGTCCCTTGGAATAGACCTACTAGTTAAATCAAGACCGCCTCCTCCTGTAGGAGTTTTGTGGATATTGAAATATTTTCTTACTTGGGCGGGGGGGCGGGGTGGGGGGAAGGGAAGGCCATAAGTGAACAATTACATTATACTTAATTTTGCTACAAGTATCAGAACTCCTTGCCAAGAGGAAAAAAGTATCCCGCCACAATTTCACAATTCCAACCATAGCTAGATTCTGGGGCATATATATGTTGTGCTTTCAGTTTTCTATACGATATTTATTATATACCATGTCTCGTTTTCAAAAGGTAACATATCTTAATGCTTTATTAAATGAGGTACAGTCTGTCTCAATATAAGCTTTTAACCGTTGAAAATGTGTGCCTTTGGGTAAAGAATAATGCAGCTGACTGTATATGCCAATACTGGTTTTAGAAAGAAATGTGAATAATATTTAATTTAAAATACAGAGAAATATTTAAGCCAGCAAAAATGTAATTATGACAACTTGCAATTTGCTATGGTTAACAATGTTCCTGCTCATTTGAAAAAGGGTGTGGACTTTTTAATGATTACAAGTAACCAGAGCTATGGCTTTATATTCCAGCTGAGAGATGGCATTTCCAGCAGGGAATGTTGTCTCCTGCCATGCTGGAATAGTCTTCTATCAGCGGTTTCATAGAGATAAGAGTGACACCTAGTGAATCATTAACACTTCCAACCTTTTWTCTGGGGGTGAAAATGGTGGGGAAGGACTCCTTATTAATTTCCCAACCAATACTTAGATAACCCTGTTAAAGATCTGATGAAATTTCAGCCTTAAATAGTTTAACAGTATTACAAGACAAGATTAAATACTAAATAATTATGTTAAGTCTGTCTGGCATGTCTAACTTTTTAATTTTGATAATGTATCTGGTATATGGCTCAAATAAAATACAAGACTCCTCCAATAAAATACAAGCTATTCATTCTTTTTCAATAACAGCATGATACAAAGAAAGTGCAAGACCTGAATTCTCTTCCTCCTTCACATTGTTTTCACCTTATTAAACAATTAAAAAGCAAATCCTTTGGGTCTTATTAAACATTTAGGCTCTTTTTATTTTCCTGAAACTATAATCAACACATTCTCACCGTTGAAGAGAATGAAGGGGATATTTCTGATCATCATACTTGGGCCAATTTAAAAATTATTCTTTTGTAAGACTGGCYGAAAAGCAACTGCAGTTCTTCCTTCATTTTAACAGGCTTTATACACTGTTTCATGAGTCTAGTATTGCTTYTAGGTTTAAATGAACACAACTTTCCTTTGCTATCTGTTACTTTAACATCGTAAAAAAAGTGTTGGCACTGAAATACTTTTTGCTGCAAAACAGGTTCTTTTACTTCTTTGCTGTTCAAAGAAAATGAGGCAGCCAAAATCCATATGCAGGCCAGAATGATGACCTGTAGTTTCCATATCTACTGATTTTTAGTACTCAAAGACAGATGGATTTTATTGTAAGAAACTATCTATTTTCCCAAGGTAATAAAGGCATCTAATTCTGACAAGTCACAAAAAAGCACAGCACAACTTTATTAATTCATGTTATAAGGAAAGTAAATCTTCCAACTTTTTAAATCAAAGGCATATTTTAGTTGTGGTCCTGTGAAGACTGCCACTTAAAATATGTTACAGTTATCAGAATAAAATACTACAGTCTTCCAGGAGTCTACATTTTCAGCTTGTGATGTTGATGTGATTGCATGTCAAATCCAGCAAGAATACTAGATTGCCACAGTGTGCCAGATACCAGCAAGTCAGAACACCACACCTATTGTAAAACAGAACTTGTAATCAGGAGATARCTTTCTGACACAAATTAAAAATTAGCTATATCAGTAAAGATGAGATTTATCCTTATTTATATCAGCTAAGATCTGCCATTCAGTTTTATTAAAATTTATTATATGCTGATTGGGATAATTTCTGGGTGGAATTTTCAAGATCCACTAGGACCAAAATGATGGTTAGATTTGGATGGACTTTACTAAAAGAAAAGTAGGAAACTGAACACCTTTTAGGATGCTGAATTCCACCTAGTTGCATGCCCAGACAATCTTAAGTATCAGTGATACCTCTCCTGTTAAACACTGTTGGAACAGTGTGGGTGGGTGTGTGGGGATAGCGGAGCACCACTGCCTTTATTCCACCTCAGATACTGTTGATATTCAATCTTCAGTTACAAAGTAAGAGCCTCTTGGCCAAAAAGTAGTGAAGGCCTTAATATCCTTCAGAGGTCAGAAAGACATTCTTACTGCCCTTCTTGCCTGCCTATTCCAGAGGTAGATGTGCTCAGCTGTAGAGTGACAGATAGTTGAACTGATTCTGTCTAACACCAGTAAGGACTTCTTAATGACAGGACTTTAATTACTTTTTCAAAAGACRCTATCTTGTATATCCAGGCTTCCCCAGATCTGGAGCTGGTCTTGAATGTTTCCATGTGTACGCTGATTTATATAAATGTTATAGCATAACATAGCCTCCAGCCCATTACAACACTCATTGCTTACAAAAGAGAGAAAACTGTATCCACAGTCACAAAAGGAGAGGAAAGAGGTTAATAGTAAGCCTATTTATAAGTAAGATTGTTGCTCAAAGGTATCGCAGTAAGAACATCAGTTCAACTCCTTCAGTAACAGAAAGAAAAACACCCAGAAGAAATTTCTTAAGAGGGTCTTAATGTCGAAACCTTCAGAAACGACATTTGTCAAATATTATTATGCAACTGATAACGTCTTCTTTTCAAAAGAGCAGATACTCTACACCCCAAAAAATCCCAAATGCAATTGTGTTTCAACCAGTAGTAATTGCTGACTTTTTAACACTGGTCAGGAATTCTTCAGTTTTTGTTTTCATGAAGATACATTTACTTAAGTGCCCAGGGGCTAGGTCTCATGAAAAACTTTGAAATGTACCTTTTGGACCCCACTGTGCCTAGCTTTCAAGAGCGTGGCCCACAGCAGGATCAAAAACCCACATGATAATTGTATATGGGTATATCTGTCTCAGACAGTCAGCTATTCCCTTCAACCAAGCTCTGAGCACTGCAGAGTGTATAACCTCTGACACAGCATGGTGCAAACCCTGCTAACTAGCTTCTTCAACAGTTCTGCCTTCAGTCTCACCAACATAACTGGAGAGCATGGAATACTGCTTGCACTTGTCTGTGAGGAGACCTCTCACATGTCACAAGTCTGGGAAGTGTTTGGTCCTTCATGTTGGAATAGTCCCAGTCACCATGGTAGTTAAGATACAATAGAAGCTGTGCCTGAAAGCCTGCACAATTCCAGCACGTAGGTAAGACAGAGGTAGACACTTCTGTGCTATGCAATTTTAGAAACAAAAATCTGTTCCTGAAGGTAGAGACAACTGTTATGTGAAATACCTAAGCAGTATTCACTGTTTTCTTTTTAAAAAGTTAGTTCTATGTTCATAAATTCCAGACCATCCCTTATTTTTTGGACTTCTAACTATTCTCTCTACATAATAATCTGACAGAATTGGTTCTTCTGTTTGAAATTCTTGTCATCTGAAGTATCTGATTTCTTCTAACAGTTCTGCAGATAGAAATTTCCTTATTCAATTTTGCCTAAATACACATGAGGAAAGATAAATATAAAATTTAAATTTTGATTTTGTGTGGGCTTACTATGTCTCTCATTAAAGTCATTTCAACATTCATTTATTCATCTTCCCAGAATCCTTATAGGGTAGAAAAGTATTATAATCCTTTTTATAGATTAAAATCTTTGCTGCTGTCAAACAAGTTAGTCACTCACCCAAAAAGTTTTACAGACCTATGAATAGAATCTGGACATCCTGCCTTACAGCCAGGGCTTTCACTTAAATCGCATATCGCTGAATAAGAAAGTAAATCAGAGGGTAAAGTAAAACAAAAGTCTTTCCGTCGAGCTACAGGGGAGGTCCAGATGATCTCTCATTGTTTCTGTCTCCATTAGGAAGTATTGGGAACATATCTGCAGAAATCACCAGATGGTGCTGAGGACCTTATGCCCATGCTATATGTGTTTCAGGATGCTTTGCTTTGAACTGTCTCCAGTCTAGTCCCATGCATGGAGTGTCCTCAGCAGCTGGAATGGTTTAGATGTCATTTGGGAATGCACTTTCTGGCTTGTTTTACCCAAATGAAATCCAGTTTATCTGCTTTGAGTCCTCCATGCAATAAGAACCAAAGCCCACAAATGGGGACAGCCAGGATATTTGCTTTAGTGTGCTCCAGATTCAAGTAAAAAAGCTAAAGTGGACAATCCTTTTTATGTGTTTTACCAGTTAGGCACTAAATCTAGTTTGCTTTGTAGTAGTCCTACCTTGGAATTGGAAGAGATTTTGGGAAATCTCTCTCTCCTCTCTACTAGCCATGGGAATGACAGCTCTAGGATTTTGAACAGCAAATTGTGCGCCTCTCGACCCACTCTCCACTGGTATCTCTGAGCTCTACAGGACCTGCATCCTAATTCCTTTTCTGCAGGAGGAAGAGAAGCAGCAACTTGGCCTTGAGCTGACTGTGTCTGGAAGGAGCTATATAAGCAGCTTCCATTTTTTAAACATTTACATCTTGTCACATCAAGGAAAAAGTTGATGGGATCAAGGAGTAATTCCACAGTCTGTATTGTTTGACAACATTAGAGTCACTGAACAAAGAAAATTAAAAGAATTACTACAATGACAAAATGTTGCAATGGATGGTGAGTGTCAGGATGTCCAAAAGTGGACAGTGATGTGAAGGATTCCTGTTCTGAACATCCTCTGCAGCAGCCTGCAGAGGTGCACCCACACAAAGAGTGGTGGTTGCTGCAGCCCATAGATGAATGACATCACTGCTTTCTTCCACTTCACACTAAGTTATTGCTGAAAGTCTTTCTATGGTGCCCATTATGAAGAGCTGTGCCTTTATTTGACAATAAAAAACTTAGTGGCACAACTAAACCATTGAAATCACAGCTCCAAAGGATTTTAACCAAGCAAGATTTTACCTTAAGACCCAAAACCCATGGCAATATAATTTCTATTTTCTTCTTTCCCTATACATACAAAATCAGAAGGAATAGAAATGTGTGTGGCAGGACTCTGCTATACCTGGTGCATTCCACAGGTGTGCTAGAAAAGAATAATAACACACCTGGAATTTGTGTCCTTTTGAGTGGCATTCTTTCCAGTATTCCTTGGTTATGTCCAAAATTAATAATGGATGCAACAAGGAAAAGAACAGAATTACAGATTACTATTTGTAAATAATTTATGTTCAGTAAATGGCATTTTAAAAAATTGTGACACATGAAAAAAGGTTAAGGAATGAGATGCAATTGCCACGTGCTGTGTGGAACATTAATTATATAGAGATGGAAGAACATTTTTGTTCCTGTTGTCTGGAATATGCAATTGTATGATACTACCCTGTAGCTGCCTCATTTACAGAGAAAATAACAATGTAGGATAATTTAATTCCACTTGAATGAATTCTCCTGGGAAAAAAAACTTTCCTTCTTCACTATCTTCAAGCCCTGTAGAAGTTTACACACTAAAACCATGTGAAGCAAGTTCTGTTGAAATCTATAAAACTACTCATATATTATATGTTAAATGTGTACATTCTTATAGTACTAGGATTTGTGGTGTTAATATGGAGTTCTGAGCTGACATAGTAAAAATATTTTGGCCAAAACAACTGTTGCAAAAAATTGTAACCAAACCAAACCAAATAAAACCAAACCAAACCAAACCAAATATTTAATTAATATATCCTGTATTTGCCAAACTTTTTGGATTAAAAGAATTTGTTGCCCTTAAAAAAAAAACAAACAAACCAAACCCAATGAAACAGAAAACCCAAACAACACCACCCACCACCCCCCAAATCACCATTTTTATCTCTGGTGATTTGAAGGGCGTTTTTTTGAAAAATTATGGAAAATCTTATCATAATTTATGCAATACCCCAATTTTAAAAAGTTCAGGACAACTTTGTTTTGAAACTTATTTCAGTTTTATTTTAAATGTATTTATGAAACATTTTGTATTGCTCTGATTTTTCTTATTTTGTCATACCTAAAAATAAATATTTAAAGTATATATGTACATATAAATATATATTACTGGAAAATCACAGCTTTAGTTTTAAATACCATAACACTGTAGATGTCGAATACTGCAGTATTATAAATAGTACTATAATACCTTACATAATATTAACAGAATAAATTTGGTTTCTGCAAAACATTTAGATGCAAACAATAGCATTCTTACTTTATATAGATTTTCATATCGCATTCATGTCTAGATATTCTATATTTCTTCTATACCTTACATACAAAAGGTACTTTTAAAACTTCTAGGAAAAAAGATTGAGGAGAAATTTGCTGATTCTCGTGACTCTGTCTTATCAGTCTGATCGATTGACACTATGCAATGTGAAATGACATTTGTTATGACATCTTATGTTGTCACAGACATTACGGAGAAAAGAATGCAGGAATTCAAGGTTCAGGATGTCTCACAGGAAGCTACCCAATAAGTAGCTTTTAATCAATAGAAGCAAAATAAAAAACCCCAGACTGTTTACATTAATTATATTCAGAAAAAGGAAATATTTCTGTTAGGAAGGAACAAATGAGAAGTCTGTGAAGACATTGTTCTGAGCAGAATACGTGTAGTAACAGCTGAGTTGCAGCTCTATGCACACATTTAAAAGACAAACAAAATACCTCTACTCCTTCAGTCCAATGATTAGGGAATTGAGGGAACTGTGGGTTTTAATCCCTCACGTGGAGAACAGTTTGGAGTCTGGCTGGCTGCCTCCTAGGAATGCACATGGGCACAGAGTATGAAGCGAGTRTGAGGAGCATGAGGTTTCCTCCAGCCATATTTCCCACTCCTGGTCCCAATCAGACATTCGTAGAGAGACTGCTATGACGAGGGGAGAAAGTGGGCCATTTTTGGTTAGCATGCAAAAGAGAATAAGACAGTGGCATACTCATTCAGTACTTTCGTTTCTCCTAGAACAGATAAGTGATAAACAATACAGGAATTTTCTGCAGCAAAAAGAAGAGACATCTCCCAGATTTTATATTTTTTTTCTCTTTACATAGGTTAATAGTGCTGCTTCATGCCTGTTTAAGAAGGCTGAGAAACTATAAGCCAAGTAAGAACCTGTAATGCAACTCTTCTTGATACTTTTTCCTTTTGTTCACCTGGTATAAAATGGCAGAAGGAATAGGATGCTCATCTTCTCTAGACCTAGGGTGGGGGCTGTTTACTCTATCAATCAGCTACATTCTTCTTTAATTTTGTACTGGGTAGTAAAATCTTTCTGAAGCCCTTTAGAAAAAGAAAGATACTGAAGGTGACACAATCCAGTAAAACTGTGATCTAACCAAGTTGAATAGGAAAGATAACAGCAAAGCATGAAGTATAACAAAATAAGTCAATAAACTCAGTGTTGGTCTTACAGTATTAACTCTGTTGTCTATAGAGGCTAAGTTAGGCCTAAGTCTGAGAAAGTCTGTGCTATTAGTTTTTCCAGGAACTTGCCCAAAGTCTGTCCTAACTAACTTCAGCTACAGAAAGCTCTGCTCTTTGGGGGTAGGCTTAGGAAGTGGTAAAAAAAAATGGACAATCACAATCATTATTTATATAGCTCTTTAAGTTTATTCGGGACCGTACAGTATGCTGGTATGAGAGCCTCTGGCCAGGAAATCTTACAGTTAAACAGCATGAGCCTGAAACAATATGTTCAATTATGCAAATAAACACAGAGTGGCTCAAAGGGCCAGATGGTGTGAATCAGCCAAGTCTTATACACTTAAGTGGTACTCAGGCAATTTACAGCAGCTGAGAATCTGCCCTGAGATCCCTACAGATGGGAGGCTTTGCAGAACATCTGTGTTTGCAGCTGTTTTGTGAGAAAGGGATGAGAAGTCACTGGGAGAATGCTGTCCAGGCACACAAGGAAGAATAAAAGAAATCATTAAAAACAGAGGAAGCAAACAGCGTTCACATAGTGGAGAGGAGGAATTCATGTAGTGYGATGAGAGACACAGTAAGTCATACTTAGTAACTTTAGATGAGCTAACACATCGCTGCTTTCTTGTCAAGTGGTAAGTCTATTTCAGAATCTTTTAGAAGTTTACCATTCGAAGGAAAAAATGATAATTTTCATATTTTCTACAATAGATTTTGTTTGGTTTTGTTTTCCTAGAATGTATACAAACTTGTATCTATAAATATTTGACAGTTGACACACTGCAGGGAAAATTAATAATAAAAAGGGTAACTGACTGGACTTTTTGTAAAAAGAAAAAACAACACATCTTCTTGGACATGAGGATGCTCCGGCTTTTTCTGCACAGAGACACTCCCTACTATCCACTAATGCACATGCCAGCCAGAAAGCACCCCGTGAGTTCACATATGCACACCCCAGGTGTGGGTCCCTCGTTGTCTCATCCTGTACTGTTGGTCAGCTGGCTGGAATGCTGCTCCTGGCGTCTGGCAGGGAGGAAGCCCTGTCTGGCCTAGACAGGTTGAAAATGGTGGTGGAGCAACTTCTGGCAGCACCAGGGTTTGACTAGTGCTATTGCCACTGCAAGGTGTCTCTCCACTGTTAAAAATTTTTGGGCTTCCTTTATAGCTCCTTTTCAAGTTGACTTTTTTGTTTCAAAAGTCTCTTGGTAATTCCCTGGTTACTTTTTAATCTGGTCGATGGTTGTCTTGCTCTTCAGTGTAATCTGTTTTGGGCAAATGCCCCCTCAGACAGTTTTTGGTATTCCATTCACACGCACTCACATTCCCATGTTAGCAGGCATTGTTATCGACATCATTTTTCCAAGCATGGGCCATGCAAGCATCCCCACAGACTCTGTCCAGGAAAACATCTTGGGATGGTTCATAGTCATCTGAACATTAGCTCCCAATGCAAGGCAGGAGCAAAAGGGCTCAGCTAAACCTTGAATTTATAGGCAGTTCCTAAGGAACAATGGAGAAACTAATTTGCTTTTGGATTAGTCCTGAAATCTGTGTTTAGCTCTACACTGCATCCTAAATTCAAGAAAAGTGATGAAAAAACTATTGGGTTTTCAGACCTTAACCACAAGAATGGCAATTGCATTGAAACGCATGATGTGAAGGGAGAGATATCTGGAGTCAGTCTGCTTAGAGAAGGCTGATCTCAAAGTTTAAATATGTGTACAGAGGAAAATGAAAATCCAGGAAATAAAGATTTCATTTCAGCAGCAGGAAGTTGAAGTTAGACAAGCTCAGATTAGAGAAAAGGCAAATGTTTCAGGCGAGAGTCTCACAGTCCTTTCTCTTTAAACAGCTTTCTTCTGAATAAATGGCTTTGTCTTTTATAATCTACATTTAAGCATCAAAGTAAAACAATATCCTGAGAAATAAGCATTTTTTTAAAACAGAACACTGTATATAAATTTGAATTCCACATTTTTTTTCAAACCTTGATCATAAAACTTGGTAATGTACATCTAAGTTTTCCATGGTACAAATATATACACATAGTCTCTTAAGTCACAGAAATAAAATTACTATCTTGTGTAAGTGTGTGCAGGTCCAGATGTTACAGTTACTAGAGCTGGATGGAAAATGGAAATAAAATCTGCTCTGATAACTTATTACAAAAAAAAAAAAAAATATCAACCCACAAAAAAAACCTGTTAAACTTTAGTGACTGKTTTTTTTTATTAAATGTGAAAGCTGTTGTACTCAGCAGCATGTCATCCACAGACCTTAGACAAGGAATCACTGCTAATTAGGAATACAGCTGGTGAATAACAAGTGTAATTATTTTAAACCTCCTACAAAAATCCTTTTAATTGAAAAAAATTAAAAGTTAGAAGGACCTCAGAAGAAAATTTAAAGAATTGATAAATAATTCGCATATGGGCTGATTTGATTAAAAAGAGATTAACATTAAAGAACTAGATGAATGTCACTAAATAGACAGCAAATGGAGGAGGCACTAAATACCTGTAGGTAGCAAAAAAGTAGTGGGAGGAAGACAAAGGCTTGCTCACTGAAGAAGCTGGGTATAGGCATGGCTGCTATACAATCTACATACTTCTTCAAGATCAAGAAAGATTATTCACCTCTCTTTCTGAAAGGTTCTGAAAAAAATTTCAGAGTTGGGGAGGTGGGTTTTTTTTCATCTTAAATAGTACTTTGATGAGTTTTCCACTTATTTTTCTCAATTAACTCACAAATTTACCTTCATAATTTATTTTCATATGTGAATAATTGAGTTCTTTCTAACAGGTGAATGAAGTGAAGAGGGAATGCTGAGGTTCCTTAAGTAAAGAGCTATTATGGGAAGCAGGCTGTAAAAGGGAGCAGCCATCTTTTTACTCTGCTGATTAAAGGACATGATGACACTGGATGCAGCCACGGGAATTACACTTGTTCAAATCAATAAGTGTATGTTTTCCCACACCCTTCACCCTTTGGACTTTTAAGTTCTTATTTTCACAACACAGGAGTTTAATCTTCTAGTCCACCATTCCACATCAGGAAGACAAATAGTGAAATACCTGCTATGATAAAATCAGTCATTTCCCAGCCCACTTTGTACAAGTGCAAACAAAAAATCTACCTTTGTCCTTAGCATGAGCAGGGAAGTAGATTAAAAATAATTTAAAAAAACCCCCAAGCTTGAAATTTTAAAARTAGAGTTAAAAACAACACTGTAATTTAATAATGGTTGTGTTCACTTTTTAGTTAATCATTAGGTCTCAGTAAAGGGCAATGACAGATTGTTAGTCAGTACTTATAGAACAGCAACTGCTTGGCTATGGAGTGAAAGGAAGAGGAATAAGAAGGCATTGCGACTGCACAGAAGCATAAGTCCTCTGTGCCAGCCATGTTGGTGGTCTTCTGTGCCAGCCAAACTAGTAGTCAGCATATCTCAGAAGTCATAAGAACCTAGAGAAGAACCTCTACCCCAGCTTTTTTTTTTTTTTAATTTTCAGGAACCTGTCTACAACTCTATCTTCTAATAAATATGTTCCCAGACAACTGTGATCTTCAGTTCATGAGAAGTCCTTTCCAATACATGGATTATTCTCACAGAATTTTCAATCTGTGAAAAAAGCAGTTGTACAGTGTGAGAAAACTATCGTAAAATCATGTGGAGGCTGGAAACAGTAACGAACACTATCAGCTCTAAAGCTGACCCACTTTTTGTGTGCAAACCCAGACCTTGCTTCAGAACATCACTGCATATCTGTTCTGTTCTTTTCTTCTGGGAGAAATTCCTTTCTGTTTTTTTGGGCACAGGCACAARTTTGTTCACAAGTGGGCATAAAAATAAACCAGGGATCAGCTGGAAAATTTGTTATGAAATAAGGATAAAAATTGGGTGGGGGATAGGGGGGAGGAAGGTGTAGAAAACGTACCTTTGGCCATGTGAGGAGAGGTAAAGGCCAGAGGTCTTCTCCTCACTCTCCAAACTTGACAGCTGAAGTCTCTCCCTCTGCCTCTCTGTGTCTCTTTGTCTGTCTGTCTGTCTGTCTCTCTGCAGTGGATGGTGTCTAACAGAGTGCCCAAGCTAAGACAGATACTGCCAATAAGTCCCTGATAGATCATATTAGTGTAGACAAAGTGCCACGTGAGTGGCTGTTTAATTAGCCAGGCAAAAGAAATAGATTCACAGCCACATGCCTGGAAAAGCAATGATTGCTTACTTTGACAAAAATACTGCAGCAAGGTAAACACCAGAGAGAGAACACTAGCTTGCCTGAAGAACAATATTGGCACAACAAATACTAATAAGCAAATCTGGAAGGAAGAATGAAGCTAAAGATGAGACAAGTTTTCCAATAACCTTTAAACAGAGAAGTATCCCTGCTCCAGAGGGTCTACTCTTCTCAAGGTGAAGCTTGCTATATTTATGTGGGGGATTATATGAAGCCTGTGACATTGGCAAATTGGACAAGATGCTGGAATAGATAACCCTGTGAGTCCTATACAGAACTCTTTTAGCAAAGGACTTTTATATTGAATATAAAGGGGGACTTGCTAGCATTAATTTTCATTAGACTGTATAATAGTACCAAATTTAAGCTGGGGAAATGCATTTGCTTATTACATTAAAAATACAGCTGGATAAAGCAGCTCTGGGAGTTATGTGTTGGAAGCTGTTTTCCAGGCTGGTTTTCTGATCAAGTAAAATTTCTTCAGTTGGGAAAGATTGCTCCTTTTGAATTTCATATCAATCTCTGTTTTTAATGTGTTTTTTTTCTGTCTTGCCTGTCCTTTGCGTCTTGATTACATCACATTTCACTGGACCTTGCCAAAATGAACTGTTAATCAGTTTCTCTCTCTCTTTTTCATCATACTTCCCTTCAGGTCAAAGATTAAACTTACTGAAATCTTATTGAGGCAGGAGTTGTTGGAAGAGAAAAATTGGATTTTCTCTGGAGCAAGAACCTTAAAATCTGACACAAATATGAGTCGCTATGATTGTAAAAATGTAAACTGTGTGCCATTTGATTCTAATTGTTCTTGATTGAAAATGGATGTAAAAAGATTAGATTTAATATAGCATTTTGGTGACAACTACACAAATTATGCATAAATAGGGCTGTGGGATTCTGTTATGAAAAAGAATGGGTAACATCTGAGAAGAGTGATATAGCTTTAGGTGCTACCTGTTAAAAAGAAAATAATAATGTGTTAAATAGGATTTATGAAAATCAGATTATAAGGCTTTCAAGTTAGGCAGCTTTCTGGAGGTGCAAAGAATAATGGCCCTCTTTATATCAAAGTAATCAGCTTTTGCACTTACACAGAGTCCATTTACTGACTCTTGTAGGAAACGTTCCATTTTACTGCCCAACTCAGCTAATTACTTTAAAGTTAAAGGAATAGATTTGTGGAAAATAATCATTCTAATGCTTACTAGCCTGCTTGAGCTTTGGTAAAGTGCAAACCATCCATCAATAGAGAATAAAATACATTGTCATAGCATTAAAATTTCTTTTAAAAATCTCTGAAATAATAAAACAATGGTAACAATGTAAAGCTGTTTGAGGTTCTGACAAAACTGAGGTATAATTTCACATAGATAGCTAAGAATTGAAGACTGTAATCTTTCAGAGACAAGGGTTTGATATAATAAGATGTCAGCAACTCTGCAGATTAGTGCTGCAACGCTTCTGAGCAGAATCCTGATCCCTGAATTAGTGTCCATGACTCTTTGCATAAAGAGAATCAGGAGAGGTAGATTCTTGAAAATGGCAGTCCACAAATCTCACACACTGAGAGGGAAGGCACGCAGAGTAAAGCACTGGGAAATGCTAACTGTGGCTGAAATCTTGCCTTTCACAACTGAGGCAGAACTAAAGCAAAATGCTAAGTCCTGATGGGGATGCTAAGCTTTGCTTTTCCAGGTCACATTTTCATTCTTTACTCTTAGGGGCACTGCCTCAGCCAGAAAGGGGGGTACAAGACAATGGTTCGAAATCTGGAATGGAATTTTTCTTATCTCCTTTCAGCTATTTGAAAGTTAGCATACAGTCCGAGGCAGCTGTCTAGGATCCCTCTAAACACAGGGCAGAGAATAACATTTTCCCTCCACCTGGCCTAGACGCCATCTTGGAGACAAAGTTCTGCTGGACAAGGCCTACAGCAACTAGACCTAGCTTCAATGCCAATCCTGCTTTGAGCTGGGGGTCCAACTAGATGACCTCTGCAGGTCCTTTTCAATATATATTACTCTGTGATTCTATGACCCTGGGATACGATATGCCACAGAAGATCCCCAGGATGGGGCTCTTGATAGAATCTCTGGAATGGCTTGTTTCTGTTGTACTCAAAGTGAGACAAGATAATGTCTTAGGCCAATCATTTATATGGCAAAAATAATGAATTCAGAGGTAGTCCAAGATCTCTTTTCCTTTATTGAAGCTCGGTCAAGATAAAGGAATATGTAAATTCGCTCACCAAAACACAGAGGGAAGGGATGTCCACAAGCCCAGAATCTGAGTTGTCCCACAGAGGGAGTTAAATCCAGGACAGGACAGAGGTACAAGCTGGTCCTACTCCGTCCTTATACAAAAGGCAGCTCAATTCAGTCTGAGCTCTGTAACAATGATACAAAGTGAGACTTTTTCTCCAGGGCAGGTTATGATGGTGCCTTCCCTCTGGGCAGTCTGGGCTTGCTCTCAGACCCCTGTCTGAGAATAACTTCTGCGAGGACTGTGACACTGTTTTCTAAGTCTCAGCGCAGTTCCTTCAGCTGCAGCCTAAATCCTAATCTCTGTCACCTTGGGCTGCTGGAGCGAGGGACCGAATCCAGTTTTCCAGTTCAAATGCAAAATCATTCAGTACTGAGAGCAAGCAATGGGATGTCTGCTGTGACCATGAGCTCTACTGGCAGAGCCTGCATTGAGAGCCCATGCTGTGCACTGCTCTGTCTGTACGACTCACGTGTGGATGCAAATACAGACACCTACTCAGCATTTACAAAATCCCGAGTATACACCTACAGCATAAAATACAGCACTATCTTAAGTCCAATCTCTGGTCCCTCAAATCATTGTTTCAAAGGGGACCCTGATGACCACCTCCTGAAGTCTTAAACTAGGCTTGGTCAAGTCACAAAAGGGTTCTGTGGTTACAGTCCCTTCCGTGACTGATCCAAAACCCAGCCTGCAAATGTCGAGGGGAAAGTAAGGTATAATTATTCCAGAAAGACAATAACAACGATGACATAAAAGCTTTAAATACTCACAGTGCCTTTCTTACTTATATGTCTGCAGCTGTCACCTACTTTTTCAAGATGAACACAACTCTGAAGTGCAGCTCTTAGTGGCTTAGGAAAAATGGAGATTTTGGTGAAGTCTGGGTCATGGGCAGTCTATTAATAAGTTAGACTTTGAACTAGCAGTTTGCGTTATTTTTTTTATCATTCTAATACATTTTAAAGTTTTTGTTCTTCTTTACAATAGCTTGATGACCATTTCTTGGGTGTTTCTGAAAGACCCTAAGCTAATTAGGGTCCAACAAAAGTACATGAAAGGATTTTTAGCTTTAACTAGTTTTTGTAGATTCTCCCTCATTACTCCCTCCAGATTTGTAATGGTTCATGACATTAAATGTGATTCCCTTGGGTTTATTTCTTCTTATACATTCTAATATTTGCTTAGCTTGTACAAATAGCTCTGGTGTTTGCCTTGAAAATTCCTCATCCTAAATGAAAATGGCCTGCTCATTCTTTATTTCACATTAAAATCTTCTAAAGGGGTTATCACCTGGTCTAGGAAAAGCCACAGAGTTAACATAAGAGTAACCCCAAACCTTTCCAGAGGTTAGAGAAACTTGTGTATGTTTTGAGTTTTTATTTATTTGCCATTTAGGTGCCTTTGCAGTGCTTTTTGCTTTTAGGAAAGAGCCACAGGCAGACATACAATGGAAATGATTCTGTCACAGAATTTTCTGAGCAGATTAAACCAGGAAACACTGAAACATAGGAGAAAGTCTGTTCCTATAAGACATCCAGGACAATTTGCTTGACAAAGTTATTTTTTATTTTTATTTTTAAGCACAAAGAATCAGAATATTAAGTACTTCTTTGAATCTCTTGGGCTTTTGAAATTTAGCATGTATATATGATAACTGCACTTACTCTATTTATCCTTTTCAGGACACAAAAGTACACATTCCTTGCAGGCTCTAAGTGCTTAGAAATATGTTTCAACTGTGTGTTTGTATGCAGTACTTATGCTGCAGCAACAGCAATAATTCAGAAGACAAATTTTAAAATTGTATAAACAAAAGGACCAGGATTATGGGAACATAATCACTTTAAAAGTACTGTTTGTTTTGATTTTTTTTTTCTTTCTGTGGTCAGTTTACGTTTTAGCTGGATCTATAGTCTGATCTAGCTTACCTGCCAGGGCCCTGAGGGCACGACCAGCCCTGACTGACCCTGGTCAGAACCCCTCGGAACCCCAGCCCCGGGGAGCCCGCAGACCACGTGGCCCCCACACATTACCATTCAACCAAGAGACATCTCACTGACACAAGGGAGAAATGTAAATGCAAAGGTCATGCAACCAGTGCCTTACTGTAAACACTTTTTTTTATCATTTACACTTATTTATGATCTTTCTGCTTGTCTGCTTTCCATCACTTTATATTATCACCAAAACTGACCCTGATAAATGGCAGGTGGATAGAAGGGAAAAGTATAATGTCATAGAAGAAGATATTACCTGATGCTGAAAATGTAAGTTTTTATTAACTGGTGATCAGAAAAACAAATATGTGGTTTTGCTTCTTTATTTTACATAATGACTTGATCAAAGTGTTCTCTATGGTTCTGCAGACAGGGAAGGAGGGGAGCAAAAATAGTCACCAGGAAGAGATTTATGTGAGGCAATTATTTCTAAAATAGCTGCAGCTGAAATGGAGAAACAAGAAGACAGGCTGGCTTTACAGTAAGGAAAATGAAGACAACCCAAAAATGAAACAGGGGTCTTTGGTGTCTGCCCAAAGCTTAAGAGCACTGTTATTTTGTCTTGGGCTAAGCTGCTTCTTTTCACTCTAAAATAGTGTTTCTATCGTTGTGCTTTGCTTTAAAGGTATCTGACTGCATTGTTTTGTCCAAGCCCTCATTGAGCAGCCTTTGTTGATCATTCAGGAGGCTGCTGTTTGGCTCCCTCTCCCACTGCACACATGAATTTTTAAGCTTTTTGAGTCTCAGTGAAGTCCAATCACTAAGTCTGTCTTTGGGCTTTTAAATACAGTGTCTTGAAGGTCCTCTGTCTAACATCCATCCTGAGGACTAGGAATTTCTAATCTGACTGCCAAGGTCCTAGGTCTAATGCCTCTTCCAGACGTACACCCTGAGGACACTCATTTTCAAAAGTCCAGACATGTGATTACTATGATTTACAATACACCTCTCCAAGTATAGAGAGTAATTGAAGCTCATGAAAGCCAAGTGTCTCAACAATTTCTGCTACTGTTTTCACAATTACAGCCAGAACAAAAATACAGAGCAGAAAAACTACACACCCTCCGCTTCTTTACTTTCTTCACTATGAGTCTTGTACGGGGCTTTGTCAAGAGGTCTTCTGAGATGTACAAGATCACGCTCTTTAGCTGTGTCTTGCTCTTCCCATATTTCCCCTCCTTGTCATCAGTGACCTTCTAGTTTCTCTGAAGTTGCTAGTGAAACCTCCTTCCTTTCATGTCAGTTTTTCAGATGAGTCTTTCATCAATCTCAACAGCTGATCAAAATGTATAATTGCTTAATCTTGATTGGCTCCTTCTTTATCACATTGACTGTATAGCCTTGAAAACCTATTAAAAAATGCATGAATCTCAGCAGTTCACCCATCTGATTCTGATTTTTCCATATGAAATAAACATGCTAGCCTATTAATCTGTACCTCACTCCCAGGTGGAGTATCCTGAGAAAAGCATTAAACCTTTGAGGACAGATAACAAACAGAGCAAGGTCGGGAAGAGAAATTTCAAGGTTATACTGAAAGGTTAATTCAGTATACTGTATCACACTTTRTATTGCATTAGAAAAATACAAAACCCTCTCTTTCTCTCCATGCATTGTGAAAGTGAGCACAAAAGAACTCTACAGTGGTCAAGATTACTGCTTTGTAGGGGATGATTACTGGAATGGTGCATTGAAGCTTATCACAATGACAAATATTTAATATAACATCAGGAAAGTTAACAAACATGAGAAGAAAGACCTTGGAAGGGACCAAGAGAGATGAATTCTAATTCAGGCGGCTATTACACTTGAATTAACAACTGTTCTTAACTGAAATGCTCCAGTGCTGTTGCGTTGTAGCCCAAGCCTCTTAAGGGATCAGTTACCTACAYAGTGATCGTCAGCCAAGGAAAGTTCATTTCTCCCTACTGAACAAACCATTCGTTTTCCAGGGGGTGTTTGGTACAAGATAATATCCTGGCTCCACTGAAGGAAATAAGAGTTTTTTTATTATCTTTGCTGTGAATAGGACTTCTCACTAGTCCTATTTGGAATATGGGGAAAGTAACATTATACAGGGCACCCAGTAGGTCTCAGATGGCTCCCAGCTTGCAAGAGGGGTAAAAAGTGTTCCTCCCTCTTCAACATGTAAGCAAGAGTAGCAACACAGGGTCATTTTCCAGCCTCGGTAGTTGCTGTGAAGGAGAATTGGGGTACACAGTTCCCTAAGGGAGGCAGAGACCCCTCTCTCTGAGTCACCTAGCAATGTGTACAAGGTGGTATGGACACATGCTGTGATCGCAAAGTGGGTGAACTCCAGCCTATGATGAGCTGCTACAAGAGAAAGAGGAAAGGTGGGCAAGAGCGGGAAGTTGYTTACATGTGGTTTTGGTATGGCTTGTCAAAATAAAGCCCCAAAATAAAGCAACGCTTCTTTGAAGAATCACTTCAAGGGGTCTCCACAGGATTATGATGTTGCCAGTACCCTAAATCTGAATAGTAGTTTACTGAGAAATATGAGATATTAGGTACATTGCTTCAAAGTGCTTGTAACCTCAACAAAAATAAATATAGAAAGGCAAGAGGAATGAATTTACTATCAATTCTCCAGCATTAMATTTTGTCCAGTTGACAACAGAATATGTTTTACAGCGCTCCTGGACAAAACCACTGAGGCTGAAAAAAAAAATCTGTATGAGAATGACATGCTAGAATGAGATTCAGCATATTGYCACTTGTGACCTAAAATGCAATTACATGTTAGTTCTAGTGCAGTTTTTAGTCCATTTTTAATTAACTGATTTTTGGCAGTGCTCTATTTCATCTCCTCCCAACATCCTGCTTCCCTAAGTAAAGCCCTAGTTAATAATCATAATGATAATTTTCTAAATTTAGCTCTTGTTTTTTCAAATAATCACTATAGCAGAGGGGATTGGAGTTGGATTTTTAGGACAAATATAGAGGAAAAGAGAAAGGAATGTCTAAACTTTATAGARGATAAAAGCTGCTTCAAGCTTGTGAGGGAGACAGTGATTAAAAGAACTGTCAGTAGTGGTCAGAGTCAAGGGGTTTAGGGTAGTGGGTGTAGCTGATACAGCATAGATCCTTAGAAAGAAGGCATGATGAAGATTTATCCAGCAGCAGCCTGGCACAAAGCTGCAACTGAGAATTTTGGCAAGGACTACAGTAAACCAGAATGTATTTAGAGAATTTCTCCATTTCAGATTTTAATAGCAAAATTTGCATGCACCACATACATACACAGAAAAAAAAAAAAACTATCGTCTTTGAAATTAAAATTGGCCACTGTTTTGCATGAAAAGTTGCAGATCTTTGGGTGAGTTTTCAGATGAACTCCTAAAGTTTCTGCTTTTTTTTTTTTATCATTAGTGTCTGAAACAATGCATTGAAAGAAGGGAGAGAAAAAAAAGGAACATTTGAATTTCATCTGCTGTTTTCATTCCCCTTTTATCATCATATTTAGCAACTACATAGGACTGTAACTGAGCTATGCCCACCATAAAAACAATGTTACAAATATCTGAAATGACAGGGACCCTCCTGGAAAAGGTTTTGTTCCTTTAGGGAACAATAGAGCTTACGTGTGACTTTAATTGGGGTTAATTGGAGTTGTTGGCGCTCGGCATTTTGAAATCCTAAACAAGAACATAGAAGACTAACAACTGGCATTTAATTTTGAAAACTTTTGGTTTTAGCTCTATGGTCTTCTCTTATGCTTTTTTATAGGAAATTTTGTGACAACAATGTCTTACTATGTCTTTGGCATAGGTTTGCTAGTGTATAGTATGGCATCTATTTCAGGCACAGCTACWTATGAAAGAATAGCAGAGAGTACAAATTTATTAATGTATTTGTTTTGCAGGAAAACATAGTTTGATGCAGAAAAGTAATGGAAATTAACAGCCCTATAAATAATATTTTACAATGGAAGCCAATGTCTGGCAACAATAATTTTTCTTTTTCCTTCCCTATCAAGAAGTGACTCAGGAAACACACGCTCCTCAGAATTTTTCTGGTTGGCTTTGATGATCATACTTTTAGCTCTCCAGTCTTTTAAAGCATCATCAAAGGTAGTAGGAAGAATTATTTCCCATTGAATGTTCATAAAACAGTAGCCACTGGTGTGGTACACTATATATTCCAGGCTGTCTTGTATTTATTAAAAGTTAAAGATTCCATTMTACTTCTTACCTGAAATGCCTAAGGAGGAATGTAACAATGTGAGTGATACAGGATAATGACAATAAAAAAGCTAATTACTCTATTATATGAAAATAGCTTCCAATAAAATGAAGAGCTTCTCACAGGTGACTAGGTGAGGACACTCAGAGGAAAGGTTGTGTTGTTGTAACAAAACTTGAAGTGAAAAAAGAAAAGGGAGCAGAGATTGTAGTCTTCAGTAGAATTAGAAGAACTGCAGTGATAGCATACCATTGAATTCCAGAACAAAACACAGCAAATCCTTAAAGAACGTCTGTATCAGCGCAGCAGAATTTCAATGTTCTGGAAACTGATGCTCCTGAAGTTGAGTTTAGGAGAGTTTTTCATTAGAAAAGCAAATAGTTCCACAAGCCCACAAATGTGCTCTAATTTTCAGTAGATTTTTTATGAATTGGCTTATTTTTTATAATTAATCCAGCCAAGACTGCAGTTATGGTTTCAGTCTAATCATCCCTAACTAGGCATTAGAAAATGTACATGAGGGATATAGTACAATTATCTTCCCTATAAGAAAAAAATGCTTTTGTATTTTGGATCTCTAAATTTTAAACACAATTACTTTACATAGAAACCATATACTGCCCAGGTATCCTTATATCTATTTCCTTCAAGGCAGGGAAAACCATCAACATTTATAATAAGCTAGTGCTGCCACCTATAGCAAAAGAGACCTTGCCTTTTACTCTGTCAAGCACAGTGCAAATTGAGTTATATTAGGAAGAAAAGAATATATAGAATTACAAAGAAGTAGAAAGTGGATGACAGTTCACTGAAAATTGTAAATGAAATCTATGTGCAAGAAGAAKAATTATTTTTATAGGTTCCTTTTCACTAATGTATTTCCTAGCTGTGTCACAAAAGTACTAGCTGGCAAAGTCATATAAATCACATTCCTCAAAACAGTCTTTTTTTAATCCTGCGAATCCCAATCTGATCATGACGATAATGTCAAAAATATCCTTAAAATTGAGCTAAAACTTACTTTTTAAACTACATATTTCAGATGTACTCTTGTAAGTTATCTGGATTTGAGTTCAGAAAACTAATGTTTTCCAAGTTTCACATATTCTTATTTACACAAAAGTGACTTTTGTCATGGTCAGTTCTTCAAACCGACAGGCACCAGGCAGCTAGTAGATTTAAGGTGTTTATTTGGAAAACCTTGCTTCTACACTCATTCTGTAGAGTGTTACCAATCCCTGGATATTCTAAGTTTCTGAGCTACAGGACAGTCCTGTTAATGGTAGTTTGAACAACAAACTGACAGGTAGCCAACCATCAAAAGCAATTGCCAACTCGTAAAACACTGACATATCAAATTCTCCCACGCTTCTGGGAGCGTCAGAAATTTTAGTGATTCTTTGAAAGATAGTTATTATAGACAGTCCTTATTTCCTCAGTGCTGGCAGGGATGATATGTACACTAGTAGGTCTGAACTGCACACTGGGAATGCCAAAGTCCTCACAGCAAATAATTTTTTTTCAAAATCTGTAGGCAAAACGCATCAGTAACACTATGGGATAAAAGTTTTCTTGGCATAAGCCTGACTACTGTCTTTAGCAACGAGACATGACATAGTTTCTCACCTGCTTTGTAGCTTGTCACATGATGCCACAATTTGTTGGTTGGACATTTCCTCCAGATATGTGGCTTCCCTTCACACAAAGAAACACAAAGAGGGATGAAAGCTTCTATTAATGCCACAGTAGCTGTAGCTAATACCGGTGAGAAGATTAAGAAATAGCACTTATTACTGAAGAATTGTAATAAGGAACAGAGACTAGAGCTGAAAGGAAACAGTCTCCAATGCAGTAAGAGTATATACATGCTTTACAGGCAAGATGCAAATGACATTATTCTAAAGCCCACAATACATTATATGAGGCTTTATCTGAATTATATAATTTTTGTTTTTTATAGCAAATAAAAGAAAAATATCCAGAAAGTATACAGGTTATTAATAAGTGCTCATTAATTATTATATATGGATTTTGTAGGGTAAATATTTGTTTATACAGTTGGAATGGATCACTGTAGTTTATATGTAATTAATTATGTATCAAAACTTAGCAATATTCCCTGTTCCAATGCTCATGCTTATCTTAAAAATCAGAACTCTTGCAGTCAAAGGGAATAATGATTGTTATTAACAGTAGTAATAATAACAGTACTAGTGTTTTATGTATATTAATTTTTCTTTATATTTACATGAAGAGAAAAATAATCATAGGAATGTATTGTTTAGACCAATCTTGAAATCTCTACCATTTCAAGTCTTTAAAAACAAGTTAAACAAACATCTGTCAACCATGATCCTATCTTGAAAAAGGAATAGACTAAGTAACATTTCTAGGTTTTCTGTAGCCTTAGTTTTTGATTTCACAAAATTACCTGCAGCAATATTACCTTGATGCCTTCCTGCTCTGCTTATCTGCCTCTGCCCTTCATTTCTCCTTCCCGTTCCTTAGCTGTGGCTTAGCCTGCACAACTGTTTGAACAACCATACTCTGCACAAACACACAGAAACCTGAAACAAAACCAAATCTTAAAAAAAATGTATTTTTTAAAAGCAGATGCACTTTAAACTGCTACTGTTATTGGATACTTTGTCTTTCAAAATCGTGGCCTTAGTTTCTGTGATACTGTGATTTTCTATAATAATTTCATAGGAGTAAAGGAATTCTGAATTTCTACAATTCTGAGCCATCACATTGTCCTAGCACAAGGTTCACATAGAGCTATTTACTCTGTAAACAGCATGGTTAGTAACAGCAAAATCCAGCCTATATCCAGACCATAAAACAGAAACTATAGCTTGCGAACCATTTGTACAAAGAACATTTATTATATAGTTCTTCTTGCAAACTGAAAAGATAAGCAAAATGAGACAGCGGGTCTTGTTCAACAAGGCCTTTCAGCAGATGTCTAATTTAAAACATATGAGCAATTCCAAAATCAAAGCACCTGCTTGTACACATAAGGATTTTGTTGAATCTCCTGCAGCAGTGGGAATGAAGTAAGTGAAGGATGCCATAGCAACAGTAACTCAGAAAGCTCTTTCTGAGGAAGGGGGAATTCACAGCACTTTTCCATATTTAATGCAGGACTCTATGTTTATTTTGCAAATGCAATTTGCAAGAAATTAACTAAGTCTTTTAATTAGGGTATTCACGCATAGTGTTTCCCAACAGTCCTGAATTCTTAGTGCGGAAGCAGCAGGTCATAATCATTCCATTGACTTCATGCATTAATTATAAAGCAAGAGAATAAAGAAGTTGTTTTTCCTGAGTAAGTAAGCAAGGTACATCTGCTGACCAGTAACTGCCATATTAATAGATTTTTAAGTCTCAAGCTTGTCATCAGTTATAAGAAGTAATAGCACAGAATGTTCCTTGGAAATTTGCAAAATCTGGGAAGGCAAGATGCTCAGTGTATCTCTTAACAGTGGCTGAAAGAACACCGTGCCTGTATATCATTACTATAATTTTGTGTATATTTGTGTGGGAATCAAAAGATACTTGTACACTTGTTCACTACAACATTCTTGTTACTCTTGAAGTCGGTAACAGATACTTTTACTTTGTTGTCCTTTGGTAAAAGTGCACAAGAATAAAAAGTTTATCTTTGGTATGTATTGCTGGTGATCCATCGCATCTAAATAGTTATCATACTCCCTCTATAATAAGTGGAGAAGGATGGGAAACTTCAATCCATCTATATATAAGCGTCTCAGATGGGACGACRCTTTCTATCTGATCCTGTACATTGATGGTCGAAGAAGACTAGATGACCACCTAAAAACAGATGCCTAAATTTTAGGCCTACGCAAAACATGCAGACATCATTTTTGGACATTGCTTTGGTTATTGCTTAGCCTTTACGATGGTATTGTAATACCTGTGCAGAGAAATCCTTTGACCCCACAGGGACTTTTGTGCACAAATGCAAATTCACTAATAACTGTAAGGTTTATACAGACTACCTTTTTATTTGTGGCATTTTCTTAAATACTTTGGAAACTACTTTTTGGTGGTATTTATTTCATACATATGCAGGTAGATTTGTGCTCAGGCTATTGGCTAGACAAATCTGATCAAAATTAACACAAATACATTAATAAATAAGCAATAAGGGCCATAAGGCATAACTTTGTCTTCACTAACAGAGAAACTAACAATGCACCTGTGTGAAATGAGATGCTATTTATCTGTGAACATCTGAATAGATCGAAGACATGTATAACAGCACTATCACTTTTCAATACATTAATGGAAGAAAGCTGTCACAATGCCTTTATTTTTGTTGCTTTTTTCACTTCAGCCAATGTGTTATTTTCAAGGTCTTTATATTTTCTTTTGCAGCAGTTGCCCACACAATTGAATAAGAAACACAGGTGAAAAGGTGTTAATTTACTAACAACGAGATGTGAAGTTCAAATCAGAATTACGTTGTGGAGAAATTAACACTGAAATAGTAGACAATATGATAAAATGAACTTGATGGCATTATATTGCAGGGAGAAGGGGAAAAAAAAAAGCTACATTTAGCTGAATTAAACCCAGACTTGCAGAGATTTGTGCACCTGCTTCTCTTCTGACATGTGGGAGTCCTTTGACTATCCATGTGAGTTGAGTAAGCATATGTGTAGCTATTCATTACTTCAGAGCTTAAAGAGTGCCTTTGTTCAATATTTACAAGTGCTGTTCACTCCTCAGGGGGACTGGAGGCACTTAAGTCTTCAAAATATGTCTCAAATGCTGTGTAGAGCTAGGCAGGATTTTACTAGAAAAGAGATGGTATTTAGCTTTTTTTTCTGCATTAGTATCAGACAGAATGATTTACCCCACATTTCATAAAACGGGCATTGCCATGTCATTTCCATTTCCCTGGGACTGAATTTTCATCTAAAGCCCCCTCCACTAGCTCCTTGCACAAAAGCTAATTTCACTACAGCTTTGAAACTGCATTAGATACATCGTGTTAAAATGAAATAGAAACTCCAAATTAGTCAAACATAACACTAATTTGATGTGTTGCCCCTCACTGTGAAACACGAGTGGCTTGGAAAAATGCCTGCTTGTATGTATTACAATGGGTCTTGTCTTGCAAAACATGTTTTTTTTATTTATTTTAAAAATTGTACCAGTGGTCAGCATTTCTCCTTTCATAAAGTGCTTTCACTCTGTACTAAGATGTGGGAAGTCTGTCTCTCCTATGCTCTTTTATCCTTGCCAGACAAGGTTTGACAGTGGTTATATGAAGGTGTAACACGGAATGACATCAAATAGTCTGAATTCTAAGACTGGAGACATGAATTGTGATTAAACTGCGTCAGGGATTAAGTTTACAAACACAGGTAGGTCTGTAAATCACACTACTATTTACTGTGTCCCTGTCTGGCCTCAGTAACGATATTGCTCACTTAATAGAGAAACAGAAGAGTATACRTGGCAAAGTTGTCCCAAATCACAGGAGTCAAACACAGTGGTGTTCTGAACATGATATGAAAATGAGTCTTTTTGGCAAGTGTCTCCTTAAATGTATCTTTCTGAAACTGTACATATGCAGATGTTCTCCCCCAAAAGTCACACTATCAAGTAATATCTGAGTCTGCTGGAACTTCTGGAGTCCTGTCAGACACTGCTCAAACCAGCTTTGCTGTTGTGTAAAGAACACACGATAGGTGTTTGCAGAATTGGCATCTCTTGTGGGGACATCATTGTTATTTTTAAATAAAGTCCATTTTCTCAATGGAATCTTAATTTGGAAACACTCACTCAAGTTACAGCTCCTGTGTGGAACCCAGTAAACTATATTTAAGTCTTAAAACAACACAGACAATTGAGAATGTGCCTGATCCAGCGAAACCTATTTTTGACAACTGGATAATTGCAGTCTGTCTTCACCAAACAACATATACTTGAGAGTTGAAAGGACAGCCACACATATATATAAATCTCAAACATGAATATTKAAGGAGGAAATTCTATTAAAAGGTAAGTGTAAAATTCCCAGTTTGAATTCCTTACCCTCATCCAGAGGTGGCAAAAAATTATTAAAATAATTAGGATTAAATATCTATTCACCAGTATTTTTTTTTTAACTCAGTGTTCCTATTTCTGATTAGGCCTTCAAAAAAAGCAGTGAATTAAAATTTAACGCATTTAAGGGGCCTCTCCACTGAATGTAATAGAAGTCTCTACTTAATTCATTGCAGGTCTGACCTGCAGCATCTGCTTCACCCTACTTAGCTTCAGGTACCCAAATGAGGCACCTAAACTCAAAGCATATTGTCCATAACTCCTTATCTAGTCAAAGATTTTGACATACACTTTTATGTATGCTGATAATCCCCCTCCATTCACTTTATAATAACTATGCCAGTATCTTAGGCACATCAATTAGATGTGTAAAATTAGATGGGATAAAAAAGAGTGCATGTAAATAATTTGATCCAAAGTACTCTTACACATTTGCTCTTCTTTCTCCTCTGATTCTCCCTGCTCCACATGTCAAAATGCCAGAAATGTGCTTTAATGATGGATAAGTTAAACCTTAAGACTGACAATAGAATTATCACACTAACAAAAAACAATACTGCTGTTCCAYAAGTTTTGTGATATTTATTCCACATGGTTAAGTGAGCATATTAAAATACTCTCTGTGTATCAAACCAGAGAGAACAAAAAATTTTTCTTCTGAAAAAGGAAAAAGAGGAGACTGACATGGTTTAGTGTCTTAAAAAACTCCTTTCTGCAAAATTTGCTTTACATTTTCACATCAACACAGAGTGAAAAAAAAAAAAATATGAATCACATTATTCTTACCAGACATATCTTAAGATCATAAAATCACCATGTAAACCAGTTGTCAGGAAAGACTTGATAAAGCCAGGGGATCAGAAATACACAGAGGATTTTGCAACATGCAGCACCACCCACCTCACATGTTAGTGAGAATTCTCTGTGTAAGGAAGATTACTATTTCTCTTGTTAATAAGCTCTATGAATTCACTATGAAATAATATTTTAAATAAATGGGGGAGAGAACTCCACAGATTTTTGTTTCTTTCTCATAAAAAGGTAGAAGTTCTTTAAAGCGTTCTGTTTAAAAAAATGCTAAAATTTGTGCATTTCTAATGAATGTTATATCTTATTTTTATGTACATCCTACTTCTTTAATCAGTTTCTATCTCTCAGTTTGTGAATGCAGGCTTTCAAATCTGTTGCTTAGTTTGGGGGTGGATCAGCACTCATGCTAATAGGTAGGCTGGTATGAGCAAATATATGAMAATACATGAGAATTGCATATTTAACATTTGTATGCTGCATACATGAAGTATAGCATATATTTTAATGATGTATTATTTTATCCTTCAGGTTAATTTATCTCCACAACAACAGCAAAATAAAATTAATAAGACATGCACTTATTATCTAGATCCATGCACACTCAATCCTGCAAACATGGTATTCATGGTATTTAACTTAACTCTCATAATTTAATCAAGACATGAACTCAGAAGTACTTGACAAACAAGTGAAGTTAAGAACAGGTATATGTAAGTTTGAAGACTGAAACACTGTGCTGGCAGGGTCAAGCATGGTGCTTTCACTAYGTAGATCTGTGAGTATATGCCATTGATTATGTCACAAAAGCACACAGATTTTCTAATAGTCTAAGCACTATTAAAACCAACAAAAATATCCATGATAGTTGATATATGACAGTTAATTAGCTCCATTGTAAAAGCACAAACGAAAGAGTATCAAAATAAAAAGCAATCAATCTTCTAGATATCCGGCAAATGCAATGACTTTTAAACACTTGGCATCATCCAGATTCTTGTTGCAATCTCATTGGTACACATGTGTGAGTTTAAATCAAACTAGAAAGTTAGTTTCCAAAATAATTGACATAAACCATGGTTCATTGTCTGGGGTAAGGATATATATATTCTCTAAGGCATATACTAAGGATCTCTGGGAACACTGGAACTCTTGTTTAGTACTTCAGCATTGAAATACAACTTAAGCACTCATACAGCTATTTGTACCTAGCCACTTATTTTTACACACGGTTTAAGCTAAGTAGACATATTTTCAATGCATCAGCTTCAGAAAAGAACGAGTTCTACAGCTGATGCCTTGGTATCTTCTCTGTCAAGCAGATGTCATCCCATAAGCCTATCCTAATCCGTTAGTCAGACAAGGAATTGATTTTTCTTTTTTAAAGCAGCCTTAGACATTGTAGCTTAAGGGTAAAAGTGTCAGAATTGTGTTATCATCTTCAATATATGTTGCTCAAATATTTCAGAAGAGGTCTGAAATATAAGTTACAGTTCCCGAAAGGTAAGGATGTACATGAAGAATGTTTACTAAATAAGGGCCCAATAATATATTGTTAAACATTCTAAAATACACTCTCAGCTGGTGCAAACGTTTGTAACTCATATATTAAAAAAGGACTGATGTCTTCCTTGCTCAGGAAAAAACATGTAATAGTAAGTCACGGAATAGTGCATTAGTTGGTTGTTGGTATTGTCCTTGGATGTGTCTTCAATAACTTGTGCACATCTGAGAGGTTACCATAAACATCACAAAATGGCTCCAAATTCTTAGGTAGTGTGTTTTCCTTCTTTTTCTTAACTTAACTTTCTGATAAGTTTATGGAAAAGAATTAAGTCATTCCCAATAGAAGTAAGGGTAAGTGGAAGAAAGATTGCTGTGGTGATTCAGCTCAACATAGCATGGAAGGAACATGCCTAACTAACTGTAAGACAGTAGATTGGTCACTGGGAAAGTTTGAAATGCGGGGATTAGTCCGCAAAAAAACAATCCATTTCAGAAATACAACCAAAATCATTGAACATTAAACAGTGATAAAGTTATGGTCAGGAATTACCTATACGAGATTTTGTCAAAGGCGYCTATATTCTTTTATCAGTCAATGGATCTATATATCAGCTATGAAATAATTCTTTCAGAAAAGAAGAGTACATCCAGTGACAGCAGACATCAGTGAAAATAGTACATATTAAGTTGTTCTAGGTCGATGCTCAGTAGCCACATTCTTAGTAAACAGGTAATTCACATGAGGTCATTTTCGTTATTACTTGGCTTAGTCCCTCAAGTGCCACTAACTAGCAAGTAATATTTAAAGCAATATCTGATCTAAAGCTGTATTTTTCTCCTGCAGATGTTTTAGAACATTTCAGTGAAGTTAAGGAAATCGACTGTGGTCATGGTTTTTAGATTKGGAAAAAGGAGAGGAAAAAAAAAGGCAATTTGTTTAACCAGAAAGGGAATGTATTTATACTAATACACATTTCTTGAATAAAAACTGATCTCATTGGTCTTGTTGCCAGACAAAAAGCTAATTTTTTGTCAGTCAAACTTCTTACTCTACTCCTGCCTCCTTCTGCTATGCAGTATATTCACCTTTTAGTATAGCATTGTGGTTATCCCACCTGTACGCCTCAGCAAAACCAGTTCTTGCAAAGAGGAATGCCGCCTCCATTTTCTGTCAGCAAGGTGAAGAAATGAGGTATGAAGATAGCCCCTACTTCCACTCAGTTTGTCAAGGTTTAAATGACTACACAAATGAAGACATCGGAGAAACAGTCCCAATGTATTATCTTCTTTTGGAGAAAATGAAGAAAATCTCCTGAAAATAATTTGTTTAAAGGGCTTTTTCCACTCAAACTCTGCATTTTCATGGATATTTGCTAAGGGAGATGTTAAAAGCTATGTGATTTCCAAATGACCTAGAGGTACCACAAAATTGTATCATGCATTTTTTTCACTATGAAAGGAAATGACATTTTACTTCTGATTTGCAGCTGAGTGAAGTGACTAGATTCTTTACAACTAACAAGCATGGAGGAAAAACTGCAAGTGCAATTCATTCAATAGCTGAGAATATCAGGCTACATGTGACTGTGCCAGGGTGATGATTGTAATGTATATATGCACAGGTTAAAAAATTGCTTCATCTAGATTGCTGATAAATTCAAACTAAAATGTAAGCTCATGCACACTGGAGCATCTCCCACAGTTTGCACTAGCCAGACAGAGGAGATGGGCACTTTAGAAGCAAAAAGATGTTCCAGATACCAGGAGGAGAATGGAGGAAGGTGTTTAACATTAATGAATGAAGGCAAAAAGTTGTAAAAAAGAAGACAAAAATAGACTGTGTTCACTGGAAGCAGAGATTTAGATAAAGATAGAACCATGAATACACTTAAGAACTGAGAATGGGGCATTTGAACTGCATATGGAATGAAGGAAAAAAGAAAGAAGAAAGCAATCACAGGAGAGTGGGATGGAATTGTCATGGTAAGGATAAAAAGAAAGAGTAGATTCTGAGATAACTGAAGAAGGAAAAGTAAAAATATATGCAGAGAACCTAAACATGAAGAAAATAAGGCAGAGGTGCTAAGGAATTTTTTTGTTGTTCTTACAATAAAAGGCTGACTGACACTATCTGATAAGCAGATATTCCATGAGGAATGATTATTTTAGAAGACAAAGCCAGGTTTAAAAAAAAGAACTTGTAAAGGTTTCTTATTGCCTCATTTTTGAGAGGAAAAAAGTTACAAAACAGCTTTGATAAATAAGAGAGATTGATTTTGCTTTAGAAAAGGCAGAAATAACAACTTGATGCACGGTTATTACTATATCTTGTGCCATGACTAGCATAGTACATTTGCTACAGTACATTTTGTGAAACAACTGCAAAACAATCAACCAACCAAAAATACCTCAGGTTGTTTAGAATATGTTGTGGAACTGACTGGAAATATGTTTGTGTCAAATTATGAAACCCATCTTTTGTGGATTAGAACATCTGAGACACTGGGCCAAAGGCCATTGAGCATCTTGTCCCTTCTGTAACAAAATATTTTCTACTAGAAGAAACACTGAATTTTAGTGATTGCAAGTGGAGAAGTTAACCACTGCTAAAAAAAGAAAGGGATGGAGCCGGGAGCTTTCTTCATAACCCTATGAGAAAAGAGTGACAGAAAATCCTTTAAAACATTATTTTTCTTAATATAGAGAACAAAGAGAACAAGAAATGGGCCAGATTAAGAAGGCAGAAAATGCTTCCTGGCTTATGAATGCTGACCAAATCCAAAACTTGCAGAAGTGAAATTGGGATGTTGCATTAAAGGTAGCTCTCCACTGGTACCTACATTTCTGTCTTTGTTGAGAAATTCCTTTGCTAAATGTCCCCATTGCACATACTGTTCCCAAACAATTTAACCTGAAACCCACAGGTAGATGAACGCTAACAGCACTTCGTACAAGCTTATGTACAGTTTATGTCAAGTCTGAAGCTCTGATCTCAGGTAGCAAGACAACAAGCATGGTGTGACACGCCTGATACCAGCATTCCCGAATTCTCCAAACCATAGCTCTTCGCTGTGCACTGTGTGTCCTTCTGCGCAGATAACCTTTCCACCCACGTGAGCCTTTCTATCTAGACTATGAGAACCAGTTTGTTTGGTGTGTGCATGCACAGCCCTCTGCATCCTTTGCTAGCGGATGACACATCCAGAGTAACACTTGTGTGTCAGACATTGCCTGCTCCTTCACTGGTGAAGGCTGTGAACATGCTGAGCATCCAGGAATGGACACAGGGCAGGGGGTTATTATACTGAAAGTCTTTTTGTACTGTAATAAATCCAATGGTAAGATTAAAGAGGAATATATTCCCAATATATCTTGGTATCATCTCTTCACCTCCCTTCTCTGACAAGATCTAGGGTGTCTTCATACCTTCCTGAATCCTCTAATGCTTTCCTGCTTTACCCACTCACTGCCCAGTGACACACAATTCATGGCCCATTGCTGCTCAAATTCCATCTTCCCTGATCCTTTGTGTCCTTTTAGGCTTTTGTTATGTGGGTTTGCTTATTTGCTGCTTTGCTAGGAGACAAGGGGAAAGGGAGGAGGCAGGGCAGAAAGTTGCTGTATAAGCAGTGRCCATGGCTGAGGGCAGTGAAACTTGGTAAAGGCAGGGGACCCATGGAGCAAAGTTGCCTGATCAGGGCCTGCAGGAAGGATACCACCGCTGTAAAAACCTCCTTCACTGCACTGAGCCAAAAGCTGCTGTTCTGGTCCCTTCCCACCTACCTGTCAGGGGCCTGCTCCCCCATGCTTAGGCTTTTGGCAGAAATGCTTTATTCAGAAGTGACCATGCCTTTTCTGCTTTCTGATGGACTGTCAAGATCCCAAGACCTACAGTCCCTGCCCCACAGGGTCCTCACAGCCAGGTCTCTGGTCTCTCCAAGTAACACCATCTGTGCTCACTCAAAGCACACGGACCTTACTCCTTGTATCCTTACTCTCTGCACCCCTTCCCTCCCCGCTCTCCCTGGTTCCATGCTAGATACTCAGTACCCCCAGATCGACTCTCCTTGTCCCAGCTGTCTGCCATCCCTTGCAAAAGACTTTCATGTTAAGAAAGAAAGTAGCTGTAAGCAAAAGTCAAAACCTAATGGGAGCACATCTGCTGCTGAACAGAAACAAGTCATCAAAACTGTTCATACAAAAGCATGACTGCTCCCTGAAAAAGCCAACATAGCCCATAACTTGCAAGGTGATGAACAAGGGAAAGGCTGGGGGTGGGTGTACCATCGTGGCTCAGAACTTTTAAAATCATGAGCTGGGAAAGAGGTGGAAGGCCAACATGGGGTAAGGATGAGAGAAGAGACCTGCGTGGTGCAGTTGTGGTAGATGCCTGTTACAGCCTGCCTGATCAAGAAAAGGAAGCAGATGCCTTCTTCAGGCAGCCTAAATACAGGGGCAGGCACAGTGTCTGCTGTCGTGGAGAAAACATGGAAGGCCCACATATTCATTGTTCAGTCCAGAGCCTGTGTCTCTCTAGCCCAGTTTAGGCATCTGCATTAGAGTTCTGTGCTCTGTAGAAGGAAGTCTCTTTTCCAGGTAAGGCTGACCTTCTTCCCTGCCCACTCACTCATACTAGCTGACCTGGAAGAAAGAGTCCTCCCCAAAGCAAGAAGTCTTACTGCCCAATGGATTGCACTTGATTCCCACCAGCAAACCTGTTCTAGAGTGGACTCCTCTCTCCACGGGGTCACAGGTCCTGCCAGGAACCTGAGAAACCCCAAGGTGGGAAGAAATATCTTATTTCTTTTGTCTAGGGGGCTTAGCAGTTAGGTGTGTGAGAGAAAGCACCAAAATGTTTGCTGTCATTTCAGACTGAAAAGAGCTGACCTAGCTTGCAAAATACTTATTTCCAAATTTCTAAAGGCAACTTATTAGCTTGTATGTTCTTTCTGTTCCAGTCAGTGCTTTTACCCGATACTTCAATTTCTGCAATGCTCAATAGGGTATCAAATCCGTTTTTCTTTTCATGTTGTCCAAAAAAGGGGATTTGCACTAACTCATAAGACTAGTCTCTCAGGATTATTTATTGATTGCGAGTTGGATCAGAACTGATTTGATTTTATAGTGAACCTGAACCCTGAGAACACACTCACTGAATTATCTTTTGATGGTGCTGGTGAAGTCTTTGTTCCATTTCTAAACCACTGTTATGGAATAACCCTGTTAATAATGTCAGATGTTTCATGAACTATTCACACCTGAAACACTCATGGTGGATCATTGGTTATTATTTTCATTTCTCAGTTCTTTTGGCTTGTGGGGTTGATGCTGCTGATACTTTTGTCATAGTTATATTATTATTATTAATAAAATTATAATAAAATAATAAAAATAATAATAAAATAATAAAAATAAATAATAAAAATAATAATAAAGCAAGCTTCTGCCACAGGAATGAAATTCTGTGATCAAAAAGTCTCTAAAGGAATATCTAATTAATTCATCTGATGACTGAGAGTATGTGAGCTATAGATGTGTCAAAGGATTAAGAGGAAGGCAATGGTGTTTGACTTCCTTGATTCATTTAGTGGCAGATGTTAGATTCAAGGAAGAGGGGGATGTTAGAAATAAGCATTTATTTATTCATTCCACAATCTCCTGCAGCAAAAAACTACAGTAGTGACAGTGTTCACCCACACTGAACAGCTTAGAAATGCCAATTTATGCTTAAAAAAAAGCTGATTGTTCTGTTAACATGGAAACCTTTCTTAGCACAATAAAGGAAAAATTCATCTACCTCCAGGGGCTTACCGGCTACACAGTATGACACATACGATAGCACATTACTGCAAATTTTATTCCAACTTTAAGGTTGGGATGGCAGATATTTTTGCAGAACTGCAAGCCTAGGACTCACGCTGACCCTTTTCAGAAATGTGATTGTGGCCCAGTATATTAGAATTGTCTATAAATAAATCCAGCGTTTCTTGGCAAAGGGGTGCATTTTATCCTGAATGTAGATGTTACATCTAGATGAATGACCCTCCCACCTCTCCAGTCTCTTCCTGGAATTAAAGCTGCCACAGGAGGTGTCACTAATAAAATTACGTCAGTGCAAGGTCAATTATAATTCCCTCACTCTCTTCAGTTTCTGCAAAGCCACGGAAGGACATTCACATGGTTTTAGCATTCAGTAGCTCCTTCCCTTTGTATATTTTGGGATATCAAAGTTCCACTTCCACTGTGCCACTGTAAACTTTTATGATCTTGGGGGCCAGGGGGGAGAAGGGTGCATTTGAAAGAAAGCTTTTCCACCACGATCATTCCCTTTTTTTTCTAACTTTTTTTTTAAGAGATTAACAAATGTTTGGCAGAGAGAAAGGTCTTCAAATCTTACATCTCAGTGCTTGCAGGAACCTTTCCTTTGCTGACCAGCCTTGCCTTCACCCTCATCTGAAGGCCACCCCAGGATAGTGAGCCGAGGGAGGCTGTGGGGGTGCCCGCTGGCAGGCCTGGGGTGAGACGAGCTCCAGGGGGCGGCTGATGGTCACCGCCGTCTGCCGCTGGCCGTCGGCTCTGGGAATGCTGCTGGTGGTGGCATGGCACATGAGCTGTGGGCGCCCACGTGGCCTCCACTATAGCTTTGAGCCATCAACAGACAGCGATATCCAATCTGCTGCTTCCAACAGTTGGGGGAAATCTGTAATTATCAATCTGTTTAGACCATTACACTACCTATAAGCTATGATATAGGTGATAACGACAACTCTCTGTGATGTTCTCCTTTACTCTTTCTTCCCATCTCTTCTCTGTCTTCCTTCACCAGCCATGAATGTCTAGTGGTGCTCCAGTGAGGGTCTGCCTAATCAGGCAGGATTGTCCTGGAAGGATAATCTGCTAGGGTGATGTGAATGTGTTCCCAAAGCAACAGCTTCTTGTTTATATTTAAAATTTCTAAATCCTTTCTTTCATCAAAATCAGGCACTTGATGCCACTCCATAGGAAAGTGCCCATCTTTAAATATGTCATTATGAGTGTGATTTCTTACAGAAAATCACTATTTTGAAATACAGGCAACATCCCTTTGTATACCTGATTATTTCTTTCCATTATTCTTGGAGGGCATACACAATGGTTGTCTCCTGTTAGCTATGTAGTTTTATTTTTCAAAAAAAACCTCTGTCATTTGCTCTGTAGTTGTATGTATTCATTATTCCACCATTTGCTCTGTAGCTTTATATATTCATTAAAGGTCTGCGAAACACACTATCAAAATGTCAAGCACCTTGCGGCTCTGATTCACGTCTGCTCAGCATTCAGAAATTAGCTCTAGCAAACCTTCTGTGAACTTTTAATTGCAGCTGGCACAAACTTCGTTCTCTCCCTGCCTGCCTATAAACATCTTTTGATACTGTTCTGTGATGCATTTGAAAGCTGAATCTTTTCTTCCTATAGCAAATCAACACTGTTCTTTCCATTTCCTTGACTGGCTGAAAGTGCTGTGAGTGCCCTGGAGGTTCAATTAGAAACTATTTCATTTATGTGACTCAATAAAGATAATCTGAGCTCCTTCTCTAATGGAAAAAAAAWTAAAAAACTAATTTATCTCAGTCCTCCTTTCTGCATTAGACAGAGCTATGAACTAAGAGAGTTTTATTTTCAATTTCATCTCTCAGTAAGCCCACGTGCAGTCAGTGCGGTGTGACAGCATGGCTACGAATGGTCCACCACTTAGATCACCAGTCTAAACAATGCCCCAGAGTTGGTTTGTTATAGGATTAAACCTGGACCATGTCTGACCTCAATACACAAGTGACAGAATGTCACTGAGTGTGTGTAACTATGTGATGTACCAGCATTGGAGTATGTGTGCAAAATCCCATGTCTCTCATCCCTTAGCATGGTTTTTTCTTTTCAACCTCAGTGTATCGCATCAGCTACATCCATTTTTTGTGAGGAAAAGGTATCTGATTTGGACTTCGTTGGCATGTTCTTTGCTGTCCAGCTCTGGTCTCCGTCCAGATCTCCTTGCTACAGCACTACTGCATAGCAGAAACTCAAAATGTGTGTTTGTCTCATGTAGGTAGCTATGTCACCGTACCCTCAAAAGCCATCTTTGAACATCCCATTGCTCTCAGAGCTTATATACAAAGTATTCACGTTAGTGATGGGCTTCATGTATCCCCAAGCATTTAACTCACTCTGGCTATGACTGCACGAAACCTGTGACTGCAATACACTTGCAGACATGACTCCTCAGAGCTTTGACTCACAATCTCTAATGTTTCATCTGTGGAGACTTAACAGGTTACTGGATCTAGATGCCTYTCCATCCTTCTGCTACTGCTTAGCCACTGCTAAGTGGCTGACATGTCACAGGCTGACATGTTATCTTAAATCACGAACAAGTTTATTTCATATTGATACACCAGTTTATGAAGTATGGCAGCTAAGAGAGGACCTTCCTCCCTTTTGCTTCCAGTGAGCAGAAAGCTAGAGGGGCAGGGGAGGGTGACACTTTAAACTGACACAGCATGAATCTATGAAGGTGGTGACTCAGTCTTCAGTTTCAAACTTTATCTAGTGGGCTTATTAGTAGGCTTACATCCTGTCAACTTATACTGCCTCAAATCCTGCTTCTTCCTTCTTCACATTTCTTTCCTTTACAATATATATTTCTGTTCTTCACTTTCATCATTAAAGAAATCTTCTGCAATGTGTCTAAAATCCTCCTTAGCATTTTTCCATTTGAGTTTCAGTGCTGCCTGTGATCTGAGCGGCCTTCTGAGTGCATGCTCAGATATGTCTGTGATTTGACAATGAAAGCTAACCTTTGGTGGTTCAGCATTTGCAAACATGTGCATGCCTATTTCAGGCTGAATTTACCGCAGGGATAATGTGTAATGTTTGTCCTCAGTGAAATTAACTGGAGGCTTGGCCATTGATTTCAGTGAGCCAGAGTTTCACCCTTAACTTCTACATATACTTTCACTCAGAAATAAAAAGAGAACACTTATTAATGTGGTCTTTCTAGCCCCTTATATATGGCCACTAAATCTGTTTCCTAAATCAGTTTCATCCAGCTACCGAACATGTAGATACTTTCTCTAAGGGTTGAATGACTGAACCTTTTTAGTGATGATCGAAGTCTTAATAACTCAGCTCCGATACTGCTTTCTGACCAGTGCTAGATGTACTACTGCCCTTGAAAGAACTGGCTAAAGAAAGTGAGATCCTGTACATCAAATGTTATCTTTTCTGACTGTAGCATGGTGATTTTTGAACAACACAACTGATCAACAACAATGTCTTAAGCAGTGAACAAGACATCTGTGGGCATGTCTATTTCCTGGAAATTAGAAAACCACAGAGACTCACGAGATACACATGGAACTTGTGATAGAGCATAAACATCCCTGAGTTAAGCAGCCACTCAGAAACTATAAATGAAGGGTTTAATTATCCTATGCTGTGAGCAAGCAGATTATTAGAAATAGCTGCTCAAGAACCCTATCCTAAGCAAAAGGGAGCAGCTGGTTCACCAGAAGAGAGGTCTGCGGTACACATTGAGGAAAGCTTTGGAAACAGAGACTGTCAGTCATGGAAAATAGGAAAGCAAAGCCTCTTCAGACTTAGTACAGGGTTTCCATGATGAGATCTGTAGCAGAGAGTGCAGTAGAGGTGTTGTGGTTTAACCTAGCAGGCAGCCAAACACCACACAGCTGCTCGCTCACTCCCCACYCCCCAGTGGGATGGGGGAGACAATCGAAAAAAAAAAAATAATATTCATGGATTGAGATAAAGACAGTTTAATAGAACAGAAAAGGAAGGGAAAATAATAATATGGATGACTGATAGAATATACAAAATAAGTGATGCACAATGCAATTGCTCATCAACTGCCAACTGATGCCCAGCCAGTCCCTGAGCAGCGATCGCGGCCCCCCAGCCAACTCCCCCCAGTTTATATGCTGAGTATGACATCGTATGGTATGGAATACCCCGTTGGCCAGTTTGGGTCAGMTGTCCTGGCTATGCTTCCTCCCAGCTTCTTGTTCACCTGGTAGAGCATGGGAAGCTGAAAAGTCCTTGACTAGTGTAAACACTATTTAGCAACAACTAAACCATCAGTGTGTTATCAACATTATTCTCATCCTAAATCCAAAACACAGCAGTATACCAGCTACTACAAAGAAAATTAACTCTATCCCAGCTGAAACCAGGACAAGAGGGCATTACAGTCTGAGAAAAYAAGTGGCCTTCATGTAGAGAAGCAGCTCAGAGTTATATATACAACTGCTTGTCATGTATATTGAAACTATAAATTCCTGAGTTACAATTAATTAGCAGAGATTATGGCAGGTGAGATCCCTGCTCTGTCAGAAGTGGCTTACATGGATTCTAGCTGTGTCTGGTGGTCAAGACTCTTGTGTCAAACTGACAGACTAGAACCAGCTCTCCTGTTGTGGAGTTATTATCTTTCAGCACAATAGCATTCCTTTTCCCCTCCACCTCCATGATTTCTAGAATAGTTTAAAATACTGATATCCTGAAGCACTTGCATGCTGGTTGAAAGGAAATGAAGGCCAYGAGAAAGGAACTTGTACAAGGAGCTCCTCTCATGGAGGAACAGAAATGGAAGCACATACAGCTCTCCCAGCTGGAAGAGAAATAGAGCACCCTGAGCCCCTGAAATCAGGAGGAGAAGAAAAGAGAAAAAAGCCCAAAACTTGTGTTTGTGAAGCTAATACCCAGCTCTGCTTTGAGAAGTTATGAAGAGTAACCTCTAATAAATAATTTACTGGAAAATAAAACATAGAACTGCTTCTGTACTGGAAAATATTCTTCAAAGGTAAGTCATTTTCCACTTCACAACAGTACTGAGTCAGCCTCTTGTTGTTTCTCAAATGCAGTGAGAATATAGAGACTGAAGGTCTAATTACATAGTTTCTCTTCTTTTTGTTAGTATGTAAGCAGAAATTTAAATATAAGTCAATGATCATCAGACCTAATTAAAATAAAAATCTCTCTGCAGTCAAGACTACTATTTTGAAAAGGTCTTCTCATATGTAAAACATTTGGTGTGAAATCCAAGCCTTGGCAAGTCTCTTATTTTTCTCATTTATTTCAGACACATATACCAAGCAGAAAAACACTTCTCAGTGAGGAAGTGAACTGGAAATGTAACTTTATGAATAAAAGCCTTGAATATTCTTCCTACAATATTTTCCTTTTGTATTTCAGGTTTTAGACCAAAAACTAATTTTTTCCTTCTCCAAAGAGTTGTATTTACTTCATGTGGCACTTTCTTTAAAGCTAGCTTCTGATATTGGAAAAAATCTTCCTGCAGACAGTTTAAATTCTAATCTGATTAACTGGCTCCTTTTGATTTCTTTTTTGATTGCCTACAGGTACATGACCCCTTCCAATTAACTACTACAGATGATAAAAATCATCATCTTATTAGCTAGCAACCACAGCTACCATGGTAGGTACTCATCTGGTACACTACACGAAAGTCATGCAGAAGTGAGAAACTTGAGAGAAGTTTTAAACATACACAAATTATTGGAAATGTGATATTAACTCCCAGCTCTACAAAATCTTTTTTATAGCTAAATTATATAATGCCTGAGCACCATGATCTCCTAGACAGGAGACCAGAATATGGAAAGGAGATGTGCTACTGTATTTCACAGTTATCAGCAAAAAAGCCTAGAACAAAAAAACCTACAGCTACAAGTAGATACAGTCAGACAAGTTAGATTGCTTTTGAACAACCATCCACCATCTAAGTATACTGAAAGGTCCCTGTTATTTCTGCTATTATTAGAAAAAAGTAAAAGGTTAAGCACTCGTTTGTATGTGATAAATGTCTACAAAACATTTTTTAGTTCAAAAGTAAATTTGTCAGACATTAAAGTACAGTCCTTTATGTATTTCCATTTAATTTTGGGAATGATTTGGAAAAGGAGGTAGGTATATCCTCTCTGTCAGACAGGGGGAAAGCTACAAGGTCTATGTCAGGCAGCATGTTGCTCTCTCAGACAGTGAAGATCGCTCTATTTCAGGATCAGCTAAAAAAAGAATTGGACTATGGAAAATTTTGGAAATGTCATAGCCTTTTTGTTGTTGTTGTTTTTATCTTTAGAATGAGTCAGTTCTGAAGGTTTTTCATTTACAAATAGAAAATGTGGGAGAAAATGTGAAAAAAGGTTTAAAAGGTGTCAAGGACTTTGGAAACTAAGAGAAATCATTTTAGTTTGACTATAAAACATTTTAAAAAATTGCCACCAACTAGAAATATCAACTATTCTCAAAGCCTTTTGTGCAACAGAAAAAAAGGATGGGTTAGAAAGCCAGGGTAATGCCCCTGAATTGGGAGACAGTGTCTGTCAAAGAGCTCTCTCAGCGCTGCTGGAGAGTTGCTGCCTGTTCACTGGAAGTAGATGCCTGTCTAAAAATACAGGGGGTCATAAAGGAGATGCTTTTCAAAGTTCTTAAGCTATTCACTTTTTTCCTCTCTGAAAATGCCTCCTCTTTTTCAGCTTAAGGGAAGTATAAGTCTATGTATTAAGCAAATTATCAGTTCTCCTTTAACTTAATTTCCTTTTTCTAATCATGATACATATCAAGATGACAACAAGCATGCCCCAAAAAAGCAGGGACCAAATCCATTATCCTCTGAGGAAAACTGCTTGACATTTGTGGCATTTAAACCCCATTCTTAAATGTAGTCAAGGGATGTGGTGAGAAGTGATGGCTCTCAGTTAAAGAAAGTAAGACTTTACAGAAACATTGGTTCTAAAGGATGGTGCAGAGATGCTCAATGTCTCACACAATGTATCTTAAATTGCTGACCACCACATTTTGCACTGGTGAAAAATATTTTCGCTTTTTCTTTCCTCTTAATCATTAATAGCACAGAACATGCTCACCTAAGGGTGTTCCTCTTTTGCATAGGCTAATGTCAATGCTGTTTTTCACTTTGCACAGATCTTCTGGAGGAACCTGTAATGAAATAAATCAAAATTTAGATGTATATCTGTAGGTTTGGGACAGCAGTTGGTACAGCCTTTCTTCACATCAACAGTGCAACACTTAAAATTATTTCATTTTTTACAAGTTTTCTGAAAACTCTAATCTTCTTAAGCAATAAGAATACAACAGGAGTCTGTGGCAGATGTGTTTTGTGACTAAGTAGAGGTTTAGAGCAGTGAATTCTGACTTGTGTGCAAAGAGACAGCGAAGGAGGCAGTTCTGTGACTGCGGGCTGAAAGTGATTACACTGGTGTAATTTTGAAAATGGTACATGGAAACTTTCAAATCTCTTGGCCAAGGATATATGCTATGACTACTGGACCACCTTAGATAAATACCTCTTGCCTGACAGGCTTAAAAGCTCAATCGATTGCTGTGAACTCTAAAAAGAAATATCAGAGATTCATGTAGATGTTTTACCTATTTGATTACATTGAAGTACTGCTGATGCTTGTCTTCTCTCCAGCTGTCTCCTGTTGGTGACCATCTTAAACCCCTTTCCTTGGCATTCCTGAAAAATACACTTGTATTTAGCAAGCTCTTCATATCAAAGCTGGATGCATTTGTTTTTAAGGAAAAAGAACGTCTTTAAAATAGTCCTTTGTTCTGACTAGGTTTTATAACATGTGTAATATTTATCACACTAAGCATTGTCAATAGTAATTATTTTGTTTTGGTAATAAAAGCAGTTTCCTGCTTTTTCTGTGTTAACGTTCATTCTTCAGTCTCAGCATTATCAAACCATCAAGTCTGTATGTGTGATATGCAACTTCTATAGCATTTATTTTTTTTATGGCGGCATTATAGAATTTCGCTCTTTAATAAACCCATATTAACCTTACTGCAGAAAAAGAGCTATTTAGGTGGATGCTTTTACAGACATTTCATTGTTCATTGTGCTTTCTTAGTAGACACATGCTTTATTTGGTATTTTGCCATAATTTGAAAGCCTCTTGCCAAACAAAAACGGGTACTTTTCTGTCATTCTATATGTACAGTCCCAAGTCGCAGTCCTTGCTATTGTTTTGGTTGATATTTCAAGTTGCCTGGGTCAAGTTCCAGTGGCAGTTGATATTTTATACTTTAATGTAGGCAGGTGCAGTRAGAAAAAGCTATGGCACAATATCACATGAATTATCTGTAAAGATTCTTCAGATCTCTCTGAAGACATAGTGGAACTAATGAGCTACTAATATTCACYGTTTTTCTAAAACATATGGTTAAAGCCATAGCTGTCTCATGGATCAATACTTTAGAGTAACAAGAAAAAGGAGGAAAGTATTTCAATGATGAGACCAAAAAACAATTGCTTTTCTGTCAGGCTTTATCTATATCAGGAAGATCAATTGAGATGCTCCAAAATGTTGACAGAGTATCTTTCAACAGAAATCAAAGACAAAATACAACACCAAAGTAACTAGAGTTTGAAAAGGGAAGATGACGAAGTCGCTACTGATTGCCATATTAAAGTAGAGGAAAGACCTTTATTTTTACCTTCGTTTATGTTTGAGCTTTCATGCATAGATGCACTTTTTAGTGGTTGCTCAGCTGGACTTATTTAGATATGTTCTTCAGTAATTAAAAATGGTTACATCTTCATAGTATAAAAGGAAAAAAAAACCCACCAACTAAATTAGTTGTAGAATTTAGTTTGGATTTGTAGTGATATAGGAGGAAATGGGAATCAGTTTGTAGATTATGGCACCTAATCCAGGCATCTTTAAGTAGACTTTCAGACCTACACTGAGCAGGGTGTGTAGGTTGTCATTGCACTGGGGAGGTCTACACTATGCTGAGAGTTAGGTGACAGGGTGTGAGCACAAAATTTAGATGTCTTAATCTTTAAGCTAAATTCTAGCCATGCTGTTTTACTTAGGTTATTAATGTTGAAACTGAAAAGTGATTGTTTGAGACAGTCATGCAAAACGCCTCTGGTTCATTTAAAGAGGGGTAAATAAAAGGTTGCATGAGATTCTTGTGTTGGTGTGAGCCTGAATTTAATAATTTTTGGCTGTCATGAGATTTGCCTACTTCATTTTTTTCTGTGACAAAAAAAGAGAGAAATAATTGACAAAGGGCTTGAGTATTGATGGAAAGACTGGCTTTCAGGCTATGTATCAGGCTTTCAGACTACAGCTGATCGAAAGACTATAGACATTAGTATCCATCTATACTAATGAACTGAATGTATTTGGGACCATTCTCCATCCTACTAAACTCTCTTACCTCCTAAGCAGTTCATCCTTGTAACTGCCTAATGAGAAGAAGTCAGCCCATGCTAACCCCTGAAAAGCACCCAGGAGATGTTTGGAGCAGTGCTAGCTGGCTTAGGCCAAATCACCACAGGACCTATTCTAACAATTTAACTTCATAAACTGGTCACTGCAGGGCCTGAGAACACCTCTTTGTACTCTTTAGTTTATTACTATAGATACAGCTTATATGTTTCTCTAGCAACATATTTATAGCAACATATAAAGTCATGAGTGTTCCTGTGCTATGGTTGAAGATATGTACTTGGATACAACAAAACAAGCACACCAATAAATCTTTCAGATACTCTTTAAAGAAAAAGAGCAAGATTGAGACACGATCTAGATGCACAAGATTAAATATTGTAGAAGAATGCTGTAGTTGAGGACCAAAGCTACAGAGAGACCAGAGAGTAACAGGAAAGGGAGGGATCAGAGTTTTGAAGTAAAGATCTTGCGAAATATCCAATATCCAGTTACTTCAGCAAAGTCAGGATAGCACTGCTATAATCCAGTTTTCTCCACAGTCCTAAATTGACGAGAAATAGAAAAGATACCTAAGATGTGGGTAACTTTGAACTGGATTTTCCTTTTAAAATATCCAGTAATTTCAGGAATTTAATTTGTAACCTTTTTCACATTGATTATTTTTCTACCCTCATATGTCTCCTCATTTGATTGTTTTGCATTTTTTTTGTAAAGTCTTTTAATACTTTATTTCCCAAGTTGTACTTAGTTGGAAGGACAACATACTTACCAATGTCTATTTCTGTTCTCCTGAACTGAAGTAATTAAAACTTGCTGCACTTTCAGTTCGTGTGTGTTAAGTAGATATCTGTCAACATTACCTATTTGGATTTTCTTTTCCTCTCCTGCATGTTTTAAGTGTATTTACTTTTCCTGTTTGCACCTCTGCAGGAATTTGAGCAAGGTCTGAATGCTAAGGGGGAGAATGTCTTTCTCAGAATCAGGATAACAGAATGGTTGAGGTTGAAAGGGACCTCTGGAGGTCATCTTGTCCACACCCCCTGCTCAAGCAGGGCCACCTAGACCCAGTTGCCCAGGACCATGTCTAGATGGCTTTTAAATATCTCCAAGGTGGAAGACTCCACAATCTCTCCTGGGCAACCTGTGCCAGTGCCCTGTCACCCTCACAGTAAAAAAAAGTTTCCTGATGTTCAGAGGGAACCTCCTGTGTTTCAGTTTGTGCTTACTATATCTGGTCTTGTCACTAGGCACCACTGAAAAGAGTCTGGCTGCATCCTTTTTGCATCTGCCCTTTTTTATATACATTTATRAGATCCCCCTGAGCCTTCTCTTCTCCAGGCTGAACAGTCCCAGCTCTCTCAGCCTTTCCTCATATGTGAGGTGCTCCAATCCCTTAATCATCCTTGTGGACCTTTCTTGAACTCTCTCCAGTATGTCCTTGTCTGTCTTGTACTAAGGAGCCCAGAACTGGACACAGTACTCCAGGGATGGCCTCACAGCACTGAATAAAGGGGAAGGTTCTCATCCCTTGACCAGCTGGCAATACTTTGTCTAGTGCAGCTGAGGATACCATTTGCCTTCTTTGCTACAAGGACACATTACTGGCTCACGTGCAACCTGGTGTCCACCAGCACCCCTAGGTCCTTTTCTGACAAGCTCCTTTCCTGCTGAGTGGCCCCCGGCATGTATTGGTGCATGGGCTGGTTCTTCCCTAGGTGCAGGACTTTGTACTTCCCTTTGTTGAACTTCTTGAAGTTCCTGGCAGACCATTTCTCCATCCTGTCGAGGTCCCTCTGGATGGCAGCACAACCCTCTGTCATATCAGCCACTCCTCCCAATTTGATGTTGTCTGCAAACCTACTGAGAGTACACTTTGCCCCATCATCCAGATAATTAATGAAGATGTTAAACAAGACTGGATCCAATACTGATCCTTGCGGTAAACCACTAGTCACTGGCCTCCAACTAGACTTTGTGCCACTGTTCACCACCCTCTCAGGCCAGCCATTCAGCCAGTTTTCAGTCATCTGCCTCACTCTCTGATCATCCATCTATGACTTTCCCTTGGTGAAACCATGCTAACTACTTCTGATGATTTTCTCACTCTTAATGTGCCTCAAAATAGTTTCCAGAATTACCTTCCCAGGCATTGAGGTAAGGCTGACCAGGCTGTAATTCCCTGGGTCCTACTTCTTGCCCTTCTTGAAGATCACTTGGGGGTGACATTTGCTTTCCTCCAGTTCTCAGGTACTTCTCTCAACCATCATGATCAATCAAATATTATTAAGAGTGGTCTCGCAATCATCAGCCAGCTGCCTCAGTACTTGTGGGTGCATCCCATCAGGGCCCATGGACTTAGGTACGCCCAGTTTGCTTAAGTATTCCCTGACCTGATCCTCTTCCACCAAGGGTACAACTTTCTTGCWCCAACCTTTCCCCTGGTCTCTGGAACCTGGGATTCCTGAAGACCAGTCTTGCTAGTAGACTGAGGCAAAGAAGCATTCAGTACTTTCATCTTTTCCATGTCCTGTGTAACCTAGTCTTCCTTTTGTCTCCTATGTTTTCTAGGTTTCTTAATTCCAAACGCTGAAGCCTCCATCTATAGGGTCCTGTGCACCATTATAAATCTCATCTTAGGAAAGGGTTACAATGCAAGAATGTAGCTGGGATAGTGCTATTGACAGCTGTCTCTGAATATGAAGCCCCAACAGGTAGCGAACTGCCAGCTATAGCACAACCTTGGAGTCTTGTTTCTTGCTTTGTGACCGCAAGTACAGATCCTGCTACATCAGGGTCATGATATCCTGCACAAGGAGAGATTTTTGTGTTGCAAATGGTTACGTCTTGCTGTCTGAGTGCCAGGGCAACCTGACAGATTTGTGGAAGTTGTGGGAGTTCTTCTGGCAATGATAAATGGCCTTCACTTCAACATACACAGGTCCCAGGCTGACCTTCCTGGTATCGCTCTACCATGAGACTCAGCACCATCACGGATAGTGGCAGGCTTAGTGGCAGAGCAGACCAGCAGGCTTGCAGGGCAGGTCTGCAGGTGCTGGGTGGCAGGTCCTGGACATGTCTGGCACAGAGATGCCTCCTTGGGAGTCTTCCCTGACCTAGGGAAGGCTGCCGGCTTGGACCAGCCAGACATGTAGTTGGGAGGGATTACCCACAACCTATTGCTTGTCTTGGAAATCTCCTGTATTATGAACACGGCGGTTGATGAGCAGTGCAGGATTGAAAAGAACAGCAGGAGAGGAGCAGAAAAGGGAATGTTTCAAAGCATTTTGCTTTGGCAGGCCTAGACTGCTCTGAGGCTGGTAATGTCAATACACAGGTTCCTAGCAACTTGGTTTTGACCAGAATTTATTTTATTTATGTTCATGAAAAAAAAGCAGACAAAAAAACACAGCACGATTGTGGCAGTTCTGGTCAGTGCTGGTTTTTTTCCAGTGAGCTTGGTTCGGTAATTAGAGGAATAGTAGTCTTTGTTAAAACTCTAATAACTGATCAGTGCATTCGGTGTGACATTGGTTACTAATAACTTGAAAGCAGAAACCTCTGTGGAATCCAGGTCCTCAGGTGAAGTAAATAGTTCTGGCGACACTGACTTGATTGGATATGACAGTTTGTATTAGCTAAGAATATCCCTGATACACACGTTGGTAATGTATATGGCACCACTTGCAAAAATAATTTGCTAGGGCAAGGTGTTATTTTTCAAAYAATGTACAACACAGTTTTCTTTTTAAAGTAATGAAAATGTAAATTAAACTCCATGGAGTGGAATGGAATACAGGCTTTAAATTAGCAGGAAAATAACTCTTAATAGCTTTGTCAATTCAAACAGTAGTTCCAGTTCACAAAATCTCTATCATGCTGATGCTACCCATTAATTTGGCCAACGCTTAAAAGCAAAAAAGTTGACATATGCCCCCATAGGTTCTTTATTTTTGTCTTTCTATAAAAAAAATAACAATTACAAAATCTATGCATATGTTCCAACTCTTACAACTAATGGTATTTATTAGGTAAAGATTGCTTGATTCTTTTTAAGCCCTTGAGTACCATTAAGATACGGATGATGCAAACACTTTCAATGACTATTACTTGTATCTATTCTAAAATAAGTTATTTATTTAATCATGTGACCTTAAAATTTGTAGCCAGGTAGTTTTAATTTTCTGACACTTTTTACTTAAAAGCAAGTTACATGTAAAAAATAAATGTCAGATTGTTTCCTTACAAATGTAACTTTTTAATTTTTTTTTTTTCCCAGGAATACTTCACAAAGAAAGCAGAAAAGGTGATCAGGGATTTTCTTTAGTGGTTGTTATTGGTCTTGCCACTTGGCTCCAGAGTTTGATTTCACAAAAAAAATATTACCTGGTTCAGCTACCATCTCTGGAAAAAAAAATTGATTTTTCATGAAATTCTAAGTTCTTAGTGCTGGAACTTGACAAAAAAATACTTATCTTGTTTTTAGGAGTATTGTGTACTGAGACATTCATTAGAGTGTGAGGATGTGCTTCAGGAGTTTTGTATCAAGAAATGATTTAGTATTCTACCTCCAGATTCTCCTGTTCTTAGTTCCTTAAAATTGTAGAATTTATATCCTGTTCCCCTTGTAAAGCAGTAGTGAAAAAATTGTAGAAAGAATTGGAAGGATTGCAAAATCCTTTTAAATTATGTGTCTCTTAAGACTGAACTTCAAGTGAATCCTGTTTGTGAGTTTAAAGAGTTTTATGAACCAATTTTAAAAAGTAAAGTTATTGGTATTAAAATTAACTATTGAATTGCAGGTCATGCTAAATGAATTGCCTGAGAACTATGAAATTTCTTTTCCTCGAAAGAAATTATATAATGTGACAACAAAAATGCCTAAAAATTACCATTGTCTCTAAATTATGCGTAGTTTCTCCCTATTCCCATGATGCAGTCCTCAGCCTTTCTGCCATAACACCCCAAAATTTATGTTCCACGATCATATCCTGCTCTGATGCAATGATGTCACAGTGGAAAAACGATGAATAAAACTGATTTTGGAAAAAAGTACCTTGTGGCACAAGCAGATAGAAATCCATACTAATATGAAGTTTGACCATTTAACTCTTCAAAACTTGACACAAAAAGCCTTAAAGCAAAATGGGTTTTTCTATATTTATTTATTTATTTTTATAAATAGTCATTGTTTAAATGTTACACACAAGGTGAAGATTTCATTTAGGTTTCAAAAAAATAAAGCCAAGTTTGGCCATTAGGATCTCAGTATTTTCTGAAATCTCTGGGGTAGTTACTACCTTATAATTCTTTCCAGAAAACCCTTATTTTCCACATTAATTATATCTTACCAGTTTTGTGAACAAAGAATGAGTTATGTGCTAAGTTTTATCCACCGTTGAAGAGAAATGTACACAACAAGGAAACTTTTCTAGGGTTTTTTGGTTTTTTTTGTTGTTTTTTTTTTTTTTTTAAGCAAACAAACAAGCATTCTTGTCAAGACTAAAAGCACATTTTGAGAATACCTGATATTTTGGAAGAGTTTCAACACTTGCCTCTAGTGCAGAACGGTTTGTGAGGCATATTCTCAGAAGTACACGGAGGTGCAAGCATGAGAATACCTGGCACATCGACACAGGAGTCTCAGCTTTACTGTACGTATGGCAGCACGTTCACAACTGCAGTACAGATGGGCACTAGCATGCGTTGGCCAGACCTCTAACCATCTGCCCTCAAAGTGAGCTCTGTCCAACAGGAAATCTGCAGGGGTTAAAGTGGGCAGTGTACTTCTTAGGCTCTTTTCAAGAGACAATTAGGATTTTGGAACAGCCTAACTGAAACAGCAAAGAACACTAAGATCAATATAGAGGCGGGGGCTTATGTTTGGGAGTGTACCTGGTTTTGGTCTGCCTCTAGCTAGCTCAAGCACATTATAGATATTGCCTTAATTTCTGGTAGTTCAGCACATCTTTGAGTTTTAGCTTGAAGGCAAATGCTGTTTTCAGAACTTTGTTTTAGAGGTAGATATACAGATGACAAAGTTGCCATATGTAGATTTGTGTTTACTTCACAAAAAATCTTGGTCTGCAGAAAATGCTATACATCTATACAGTAAATACTCTTAGATTTGCAACAAATATTTTGATTTTTATTTTAAATGCACGTTTGAATCATGGCCTGCTGCCTTAACATATTAAGAATGAATTTTTTGTGGCATAGCACTCCACTAACCTTTCTCTGAAACATAATGTGCTCATTTTCACGTTCTCCACAAAAATCTGTCAAAATAGAAATTTCAGCAGTGTTCCAGAAAGCCATCTTTCATCCTAGAACAAGCACATACGAACACGTGCTCTTCCATGTTGGAAAAGTCTCAGAGGCAGGAAAAGAGGCTCTAATGTGAATCCAAGGATTACTCAGCAATGCCTGCTGCTGTCTTGAGCAAACACATTAATCTGTTGCTTAAAACAGATGCAGGTCACGTTCTCTGGGCCAACAAGCACAGACAAGACTGTTGCATTGCCATCTGTGCTTAATCTGTCACTAAAGAGCAAACAAGGGCGTTCCAGCCTTTCAAAGGAAATGCTGACTGGTAGGAACATGTGCCGCATTAGAAGGCCCTCCAGTCACAGGGCTTTCTTCAGTTGTGCCTTCTGTTTGATTGCTTTCTTAATTCTTTCTCCAAGGCACTTAGCTTTATTCTGACATTTTACAAGGCTGCTCATCTTATTTGATATGTTCCTTTCTCTTTTTTTTTTTTTTTTTTAATATTTTTTTTTTTTTTTTTTTTTTTTTTTTTGAGGTAAAAAGGGATCCATCACATAATCCTAATTTTAAAAAGAATTCTTCTCCATAAAATGATAATCCAAACAGAAATCTGCCCCGGTAAACCCTCATTCTGAGCATTGAATTAATTAATTTTAGCCGCAAAATATTTTCAAATAATGAAGAGATTTATAGTTAGTTAATCTGAAAATTGGATGCTTATTTGGCCAAGACAGCTATCTTAACCAGTATAGTCATTTATTTAAAAGATTAAATGTTAAAAATTTTAAAAGATTTTTTTTCAGTATATTACAGAAGTTACGTAATTTGTGGACATGTCTGTTCTAATTAGCCATCTTCTTGTTAAAGAAATCCTGTTTCTTAAAACATGATTTAACAAAGTATGTGCTTAGGGATGTAAAAATGCACAAGAAGTACTTTCAAACTACTTTATTTTAATATATTATCTGAGGGTTTTTTTAGAGACAATTCACACCGGGGCATGTTTTCAGGAGAAATGTTGTGCCAAAACCATTAGTTTGCCAGTGGGTCCTCTTTTCCATAATAGAGATACTTCTGTGGATTAAAAGTAGATGTTACTCTGCCAAATTCCATCTCTCCTCTGAATCTCTCCTACGTATATACTAATTCATGCAGCTCCCTCTATCTTATTGCCCATCACCAAAGAAAGGATGTAATTTCACAAACCATGTATTATGACTCAGCTACTGTAGCAACTAGAAAAACATATTAAATTACTTTCTCTCTAGAGGCAAGACATCTCTTTGATAATTAGGCAAGGTGGCAGAGAAAGTTGGTGAAAACAAGTTCAAGATAAATCTCCCTGGATTTTAAATAGCATGGGTGAGATGTATATCTTGTATGAAGTGACAGAGTTCCACTGTTTTAAATTACATTCTTATTAATACAGCCTGAGAATTAAGTTTTATGKTTTTTTGTGTTATTGTAATTTATCTAACAAACTACTTAGCTACCYGCTATCATGGGCTGGGGATGGGGACAGGGAGAGAAGATAAAATATAGTCAGGCAGTTTAGTTCCCCAGGCAGTTAGAGGGCCTCCCAGTGGAGTCATTGAAATAGTAGGAGGAGAACAATTATGTTGCCCCTTCCATTCTGCTGAAAATCTGCAGCAAACTGAACAATTTGCTAGCCTTTAAAAAGTCTGCATGAGATTGATTACCTAGAAAAGAAGCAAAATTATGAAGAGAAAGATTTCTGAGGAGAACAGGTAGGGTTTTTTTTACCTCTGCTAGTGCATGAAGTCCTAATGAATCTTCAGTAACCTCAGAAGTTTTCCAGCCAAGTACTCCTTTTTTCTGAAACTTACTGTTATATTTCAATATGCCTCTGTCTCCTCAGACAATTGATTATAAGCAGGTTTTCRTTTACATTTAAGAGCAGAGACATCCCTAGCCTGTATTTTGCTGAGCCTAAAAAGGAGAAGATTCAACCCTGGAACGGCAACACTTTTTTTGTGTGTGCAGCTTTGCCAAATTCAGTCGCATATTGCATCAACTATAGACACTTCTATAAATATATCTCAATTTTTTTTTCAGCCTATGAACGTAAAATCATCACTGTACTTCATATTCAGGATGGGTTTGTGCTCCCAAGCTCTATTCTACAGGGGCAATGACATTAAAAAATCAGTGTGTGGATTTTTTTTTTAAGTCTCTAAAACATTTCTAAAGCAGTTTTTATGCACTCTTTGTGGTATATCCAGAACACATGGCAGTGGAATATAACGGACATTTTGAGCAGTCTTTTGGGATGTATGATATAACTTGATCCTGGTCTTATCATGTATAGATAATTTAGTTTCCCCAAATTCATGCTAACAGAAATGAAAAATTATTTGGAAACAAAACCAAAATACGTTCCCTTTTGCTTCTAGCAGAATCTCCCCTCTGTCACCATTGTTATTTTTTAAACAATGTCAGTTTGTCAGTGTGACCCTGAACTATGTTTCAATTTTGACAAACTGTGTTTTCAAGCAGGAAGATGCTCTGTTGGACTCTTTGACTAGCTCTGCATACTAGAGCTGAGCAGATGGAAAGCTACTTCTACTACTCCCACCAGCAGTGAGATTCAGGGGGTTGACGCTTTTCACTTCCCAGGAATTTTTACTGGTTTAAGCTTTTTCTCCTCCCACTCCCAACCCTCAATCCTCTTTGGGGCTGAAACCAGCTTTTCTCCTGTTTTTCAGTTCCTGCTTCTTAGTAACAGTTAAAAATACTCCCCACCCCAAATAAGAGCTGGGATGACCCCAGGATACAGAGACACACGTATTTCTTTTGCAGTGTGCATCCAGAGCTTTCTAAACAGTTTATGAATAGATTAAACACACTGACAAGTTAAAGATCACTATTTTACCTGTAGAAAAATCAAAGTTCAAAGTAGTTTGGCAACTCACTTATCAGCGTTCAGCATGCCAGGACTGGAGTGGAGATGAAAACTCAGGTTTTACATGGCTGTAGGCACATTATGCATGCTTTCCTGAACTATCTTACGTATCAAACTATTAAGGCTATTAAACTATTTAGGACTTGTCCTAAGAGGACTGTCCCTTCGATGCCCAAATAATGTAGTGACTTAGTGTCCAGGTGTCATTTGCTAGGGAAACTGAAAGAATACCTTGAAGTTGCAATCTGGTCCGTTCAGACTACTCTCACTTGATGCAAAAAGCTCTGCTGAACAGAGAAGGGTTTCAGTGCAAGGAATGAAAGCTTGGATCTGACAAAAAGCTACAATCAAAAATAAAACCTTTTTCTGCAAAAGGCCTGCCACTTTCTTCGTGACAAATACCTGTTAAACTAACAACGCTGAAATGCCTCAACTCCCCTATTTTGCAGCTTTCTGGCTGCCCTGGAATTGTGCCGCTGCTGGAAAAGACCCGCAGCCGAGCTGTAAGGAAGAGGCGGGGAGAGGCGGTGTGCCGCTGCTGGGAGAAGGAGCAATCTCCTCCCCGGCACCGCCTCCTCCCCTCCGCCCTGCCGGCGGCCTCCCCCCTCCCGCTCGGCTGCCGGCTGCCGGCTGCGCAGCGCCGCCGGCGGGGAGCGGGACGGAGCCGCCGTCCGGCAGCAGCCCCGGCTCGCTAGCCCATTGCCTGCGAATCGGGCACAACTCTTTCCGGAAAGCAATGGAAAAATGTAGGGGGCCAGAAAGGAGAATATTTGTTCATCTATAGAAAAAGAATCCACAATTACTTGGGCATTTCCATCCAGATTTTTCACATTCAAAAAGATTTTAAAAGACAAGTAGATAATTTAAGCCACAGTTTTGATCCCATCTTAGAAGAAATGGTACAATAGTGGGATCTCAAATTTGTCATAGCTAAGTGTCACAACTTGGCCAGTCCTCTGTCCAAAAACGTCGTAACTCGGGTCTGTACGGCTTGTTCTTACCTAGATGACCAAAATTTTCCATGGGCATCTTAAGTAGTGGATACATAAATACTGTATCCTGCTAATATCTCCATAATGCATGTATTAGTGTGTGCAAATGTTGCACCAATTTGAACTGCGTAATGTCTCAGAAATCACCTTTTGCTCTCAGGGCTAAAAGGTGCCATGCTGTGGATGAGGCACGGAGCTGAGCTCAGTGTGACCTAGAGAATATATCTTGCACTTGCAGGGCCGAAGCTCGTTTTTCTTTCCTTTTCTGTCTGGACCGTGTTCTTAAAGCCCTGTAGGGGACAACTGACACTGTAGATGTCTAAAGTTAGCTGGGATGATTCCCAACTCAGGTTTAGGTATGAAAACTTTGGYGCAGACCAAAGCTTGTTTATTCCATCTGGTATACTGTTGTGTTCTTCAGAATATGTTTTTATTTAGGTGTAATTTCATGGGGGAACAATTACTTCACGTGTTCAGTTTTTATTGGTAGTTCACTAGTTTGCAATTTTAAGCACTGCCTATTATCAATGGCAATTCTCATTATAATACCCCATCTTCAGGTGTTTGTAACTTTGCCAGATTAAAAATGGGACTGAAATTTTCCATGTTGGGTATCTTCTTCAGTTTAACKTTTGGGAAACTTTAATCAAATTTGTTTAGCTGTTTCTGAGAACAAGACTATGAAAAGCTGTCATGTCCCTGTTAAAAATCCTTATGGTCCTTCTTTTTCAACCTCCTGTACTTCAGAACAGGAATTCGATGTTGAACTAGGGAATGGCTTTTGTTTTAGGGCATACCTCTTCTGTTGTGCATGAAAAAAAATCACTCATTTTTCCTCCATTTATGAATCTTTAAAGAAAGTGCAGTTTAGTTATGACTATAGGAGACTTGCAAAGTTTGACTGTCTGAGGATTCCATCTGCTCTGAGCACACAGGTGCTATCCACACGGGCTATCCACACACATACCAGCAGGTATTCCAGTGCGGGATCGGAAGGGATTCAACAGGATTTGGGCAGCTCTGATCTATTGCAGGCTGAGTTGGGGCTGGAGTCTAAACTCAGAGTAGGAAGCTTGCTTCTGTTCTGTGTGACCTTGTGTTTCTACCGAGTAATGTAGAAGGAGAAAATATTTAACTTGAACCTAGAGGGTAGAAAAGATGGATCAAACAAGGAAAGGAAGGATATACAGATTGGAACAAAGACTCTGAAGCTGCATCTATATTAGTGGATAAAATGGGCTTCTCAGGCCTTGAAATCAACTGACACAGCATAGCTTATTTCTATACACCTCAAATCCCTTCCCACCCAAGATACGATGGACACATCCAGACTGCTGGCTTTGAGTGGTCTCCAGCCCATGCTAACTCCAGGTATTGCCTGGAAGAGCACTAGTTCATTCAGGCCAGAATGATGCCAGACTCCGTGTTAATCGTGTGGAAAGCTGCACAACAGTCCCTTAAGCATTTTAGTTTTCTAGTGTAGATGAAGGCTTATGGTGGGAGTGAGGTGGGACCAGGGAAAACATTCAGCTGCTCAGTCTGGAAATATTAGAGGAGACTGAGGAAGGAGTCTAAATAAGAAATGGGAGACTGGGAGAGAGCTGGCTTTAGAGAAAGTGTTTACCATGAAGGAAGAGTTCCTGGATAGGGAAGGCTGGTATCAGAAAGTAATTTAATTGCAGTCTTTGTAAACAACTATATCATTTTCAAATGCTGTATACTCATCTCCTAAACATCTGTCAAAGCAAGGTATCCAAACCTCTATTCTGGTGCAGCAATAACAGCAGTCAGCGCAGAATAATAATCAGTCTAGTGCTTTGCAGTCCCAGATTAGATTTCATGGATTTTGAAGGATATTACATTTTTGTATTTTTGTAATGATGTCAATACATAATGGAACATAAATCATGTGGTAGTCTCATTTGCAAAAAAAAATTTATTACATTGTTTGGATTTCTTTTAAGCATATCCTGAACCCAACAATTTCTTAAATTTATGTGGCTTAATTTGGAAACAATTACAAGTACTGTTTAATGTTTAAATTTCAGATGTATATTCTAAGCCACACCTCCCATTTAAACTATAATTCCTGCAGGAATTTTATTGCTTTTCAAAAAGTTCATTCATGATTACTAGGAAGGTAAGTGCAAAGGAGCATTATTATGTAAGCATTAATGGTGTGGAGCTGTGTTTTCAGTAGAATCGCTGGTTTATTAGAGTAGTGATTAACAACTACTTTGTGTTGCCAAAGGAGAAAAACACAGCCAAGGTAAAGTGCTTACAGAATCACACAACGGCTGAGGTTGGGAGGTCCCTTTGGAGAGCACAGAGTCAAACCCTCCTGCTCAGAATAAGGTCTACTAGAGCAGGTTGCCTAGGATTATGCCCAGTCAGGTACTGAAGATCCAGAGTTGGAGACTCCACAGCCTCTCTGGGCAATCTGTCTCAGTGTTTGACCACCCTCACTGAAGTGGTCAGTATTTCTCATATTTGATGGAATTGCTTGTATTTCAATTTGTGCCCATTGCTTCTTGTCCATTCACTGGGCACCATTGAGAAGAGTCTGAYTCTGTCATCTTTAATGCCTTCGTCAGACATTTATACACATTCATAAGATCCCCCTCAGCCTTCTCTTCTCCAGGCTGAGCAGTCCCAGCTCTCTCAGCAACTCGTCATATGTCAGATGCTCCAATCCTTAACCATCTTCCTGTCCCTTCACTGGACTCTCTTCATTATATCCATGTCTCCAGACCTAGCTTAGTATGATTTTCTCTCAACAGCTTTTTTTGTATCAGAGTAACATGAAAGTGGAATAAGGATGGGTGCATYCCAGAGCGTCTCTTTAAAAGGCTCTCTCAATAGTCCTGTTCCATTTTCTTTAGAATTTTTCTCAAGGGACCTGAAGGGTCCTTCAGATGCCCATCCTCACACCCAACATAGAGTCATTCACTTGTCACAGTGGAGTATTCAAGAGATCAGGTCAACAGCAGCAATGAGACTTCAGGAGTCATAGAATCATAGAATCATAGAATCATTAAGGTTGGAAAAGACCTCTAAGATCATCGAGTCCAACCATCAACCCAGTACCCATGCCCACTAAACCATGTCCCGAAGCGCCACATCCACATGTTTTTTGAACACCTCCAGGGATGGTGACTCCACCACTTCCCTGGGCAGCCTGTTCCAATGCCTGACTACCCTTTCAGTGAAAAAATTTTTCCTAATATCCAATCTAAACCTCCCCTGGCRCAACTTGAGGCCATTTCCTCTCGTCCTATCACTTGTTACTTGGGAGAAGAGACCAGCACCCGTCTCTCTACAGCCTCCTTTCAGGTAGTTGTAGAGAGCCATAAGGTCTCCCCTCAACCTCCTCTTCAGAGCTGTAGGATAAACTACCTGTGAAGGAGACAGGGTGCTTAGCTGAATTATCCCTGGTGATGTAGTAGCCTTACTTAAGAGTTAGCTAGCACTCTGAACCTGCCAACAACCTATGTGATCATAGCTATTTCATATCAATACATCTGTTACCAACACTGTCCTGGAGACAGTGTGTGCTCAATTTCTAATATGGTTACACTACAAAGATTCAAAGAAGAGATTCTCAGTTTCTGAAGGTGGGGATGATCTGTTCCCTCACCATTTAATAGTTCAGTGATTTCAATACTTACTTAGGATTCAGGATACCTGAGTGTCCATTCTTCAGTGTGACCTTAATCCATTCTCTGGACTCTATACAACTTTATRGTACCATAAATTGCACACTGGAGCACAGATAGAAATCCAGATATCTTATCTCTAGAGGTAATATGCTAAACTAGCGGCTGCATGGTTGTTCTCAACTTCACTGTTTGCAAGGTCACTGTTTGCATGTAATACCTAAAATGAAACACTGATCAGTCTGATCTCTTGTCTCTGGCACATGAGACCATGGAAAAGAAGAGAGGCCACCTTGCTGTGCTGCTTGTAYGATACACTCCCAGGGAGAAGGAGCAGAAGGTCTTAACTAGTTCTGTCAAAGTCACATTCAGTAAATGAAGAATAGGACTTTGTTTTCCAGCACCACTATCAGGAAATAAGAAATAGCAAAAATAGCCTTGCTGCTTCATTAATGTACAATGAAGAGATATTGGCAGGTCTATGGAGTGCCATTAATGGCCTTCATAGTAATACCCTGTTGGCCTCATTTACCAAATTGAGTATATATTTAATTAGGTACAGTAAAAATATTAATGATTTAGATTTTTATGTAATGAGCTTTTTAACGTAAATGTCGACACCAAGCTGATCTTTATGTACCTTCAGATGTCATTAGAAATACTTATTCAGACACAGTTCACAATAAATTAATGTTTTAGGAAGTGTGTATTTTGGGAGGCATTAAGAAATGTTATTCATGAGGCTTAAGAAATGTTACTCTTATACATAAATAATTCACATTCACATTCTGTTGATATGCCACATATTTGAAAGTATTTACATGTCAGCTTGAAATTATTAGACACTGGTTGTCTGGAGAACTTACCTTAAATATAAAATGTAGTTTGATAAACAAGATCTATTCAGAATGTTGCCATAAAGTTAGTGTTGCTTCAACCTCTTACTTGTGAGAGCACTTTAGCTAATGTGCTAAGAGCAAACTATTTTGCTGTATTAGCCCACATTTAAAAAAAAAAAAAAAAAAAAAGGAAAAAAGAAGAAGCTGATATTTCCTCTCAGCTACCATTTTTCACTGTGAATTCCCTGGCTCATACCCTCTTGGGACACTGTTACAGATAATCCCTTTAGCAGAATTTGCCCAGGCTTTCTACTGTTGTAAGAACATCTTCCACTTTCTAACTTTTTTTTTTCTCCTATCCACACCAGTAAATGAAAACCTAACATTTTCTTTGTGCTCTTGAGATAAAATGGTATTCACAGACAGCACTCATCTAACTACTGTAATTTCTTTTGTCAGAAGATAAAACTGTTAAAAATGCAATAATTTTTTTTTCCCTAGAAGCATTTTAGACAGAAATTCAATATTTAAACCATGCTCTGCTATATTATTGAGCAGTACCACAGAGGTGCTTTTCCTGATTATATCACATAAGCAAATGAAATAGATGAAACAATCAGATATTCAAAATTTAGGCTTTAAAAAGTTTTATTGCCAGACTACAAGCACTTCTGAAAGATTAATTTTTTTATATAAATAATGGCAGAAGTAATTCTGAAGAAAGGCATTTCAACTTTATAACTGAGCTCATATTCAGGATCTTTTAAAACAGTCTCCTGCATGGCAACACCAGAGCAATATAGTGTCAATGGTCCATCAMTGAAGTCAAGAAGATGAAACGCAAATTGTAGATTGTGAATGGGGAAAATATGCTGTAATAAATTCAAACTAGTTCAAYTGTGTAGCAAAATTATAAATATTTTGTACTCTCTGTGGTGTATTACATTCTCATCTTTTCTAGTACAATAACAAAACAGAGAAAAGGAATGAGTAATTCCAGCTGCATAGGGCACTGTTATTTCAATGACCAAAGAACTATAAGTAAAGAAGCCCAAATTTATTTCTTTCTGAATTTTGAATAAGAATTCATGTTGCTTGAAATATCAATTCCACTGTTCTATGGTAATATTATGAACTGTTTGCTAAACTGTGATCATGTAATACTACTGGTCTGTGTAAGCAGAAAAAAATTAAGAAACCAGCCAACCAAACAAAAAAACCCAGTATAAAACATGGAAGTCTGAACATCCTATTAATATTAAAAATAAAGTCAGTGAAGATATAATTAGTAAAATCAGCATTGTGCTGCATCACTATGCATTTTAGCAGAAACCTGTAGCTAATACACTTACTCCAAACTTTGTATCAGCTATGATACCTTCTTACACACCAAAATCTATAGATACCTCTTTTCTATTGTAAAAATGAACAGTTTTCTTCTGTCATTTTTTATTAACCAAATATTTTTCAGTACATTGGAACTGAAATTTACATCAAATTAAATACTCCAAGAATACAGTTAATAGAATACTCAGTTTGACCAAAATGTCAGTTTTTGAGTGATCGCTAACATCATGTCATTTGTAATTTTGCCAAAATATTTCTCCAGACAGATTTACTCTTACATACAACTAAAAGTTAATGAAGAGGAAGAAAGAAGAAAAACATTTTCCTCTTCTAATCTCAGGCAGTCTTATAAGTCATCTTGATAAGGAAATCACTTTAAAAAAAAGAAAAAAACCCCCGAACAAATCTCTCCTTATCCATAAAGGAAAAGAAAGATTTTTATCTTAATCTTATAATATAAAAACAATTAAGAAAAATTGAATAGAAATATTCTGAATGAGAATGTGAAATACTTGAGAACTAAATTTGAAATGTTTTTGGGGAAACTCTCTTTTCTGGTCTTGTGACACACCAGTTCTTGTTAACCTTCCAACCTTGAATAGAATAGAATAGCATAGAATAGAATAGAATAGAATAGAATAGAATAGAATAGAATAGAATAGAATAGAATAGACTGTTTCAGTTGGAAGGGACCTACAATGACCATCTAGTCCAACAGCCTGACCACTTCAGGGCTGACCAAAACTTATAGCATATTTTTAAGGGCATTGTCCAAATGCCTCTTAAACACTGACAGGCTTGGGGCATCGACCGCCTGTCTAGGAAACCTGTTCCAGTGTTTGACCACCCTCTCGGTAAAGAAATGCTTCCTAATGTCCAGTCTAAACGTCCCCTGGCGCCGCTTTGAACCATTCCCCTGTGTCCTGTCACTGGATACCAGGGAGAAGAGCTCAGCACCTCCCTCTCCACGTCCCCTTGTCAGGAAGCTGTAGAGAGCAATGAGGTCGCCCCTCAGCCTCCTTTTCTCCAAACTAGACAAACCCAGAGTCCTCAGCTGCTCCTCATAGGACGTTCCTTCCAGCCCTGTCACCAGCTTTGTTGCCCTCCTTCTGGACGCATTCAAGGACCTTCTCATCCTTCTTAAATTGTGGGGTCCAGAACKGCACACAGTACTCCAGGTGAGGCCGCACCACCGCTGAATACAGCGGGACAATCCCCTCTTTTGACCGACTGGTTATGCCGTGTTTGAAGCACCCCAGGATGCRGTTTGCCCTCCTGGCTGCCAGGGCACRCTGCTGACCCATACTGAGCCTGCTGTCGACCAGCACCCCCAGATCCCTTTCTGCAGGGCTGCTCTCCAGCCACTCCTCTCCCAGTTTACACTTGTGTCTGGCATTACTCCATCCCAGGTGCAGAATCCTGCACTTGGACTTGTTAAATTTCGTGTCATTAATGATTGCCCAATGCTCCAATCTATGTAGATCCCTTTTGACAAACCTAAAGGGTTTATCAAGCTTTTATTGCCTTTCAAAGGCAGAAATATACCAAAAGGGGATACTGTAATAAGGCTTTAAACCTTACACTTATTCAAATTGTTTTCTTCATGATTAGCAAAGTTTCAAATCACTCTTACAGGCACTAAAAAGATTGAAAATTACACTGATTTAGGAATAAATTTAGTAACGTGGTTTTCAATTAAGTAAGGGTTTGAGAAGTCTAACATGAAGTAGCAGTTTCTGCTAGTTAGTTTATGGCATATCAAACCCTTCCTTCTTGCTTTACTGCCTCTCTCTCTACACTGTCCCTATCCCATTACAGTCCATGATATCGTCTCATGGGCTATGTCAAAATATGGGAGCTAAAAATGAGGATTTCTACCAAATAAGAGATTTGCATACTGCTAAATGTTCAAGTTCTAACATTTTGAGAGGGTTTATATTGACTAGCAGTGAAGCAGAATGCAAAGGAGGAAGAGCAAAAAGTATTAAAACATTATGAAATTTAAAGATGAACTTCAGTAAGAACATTTCGGATTTTTAAACAATTAGTTGGAGAAAAGAACCCAAAGGGAAAGAATAGATCCACAGATCTATATGGCCACTTAATTCTACATAACGTATYCAAGAAATTTAAATATGTATATTTATATATACAACTATATATTTATACATAGTTGCTTTACACAGAAAGAATATTGACAACTATAGCAAAATTGTATTTAATATCTATTTTATTTCTCTTTTTGTTTTTTAGTGGGTTGTTTCAATAGAAACATGAAAAATTGAATACTTCTATAACTACCTGAGTATTAGACCTTGTCTCAACTTAGACTAAAGTTAGAAAAGGCTTATGTCACCTTATTCTGTCGTTGTCTGTCCACAAATATAAAGTTCAGAGAGACAGCCTTTCCCACTAACTCCATTTTTCCTTCTCCCTCTTTTAAATCCCTAGCCCACATCAGCATCATTGTCTCTTAAGCAGCCTCTTAAGCCAAGAGATTTTGACTACTGCTTTTCTCTTATGATGGCTAGTAGACATATGGTTCTTTCACCCTGAGATGGAAATAAATACTAGTATATATGTGATGGTTCCTCTGGCTAAGTTTCAGTCACCTTAAAAAGTGAAGCTAAGGCATATCACCAAGCCTCTTTCTCTTCTTGACTTTTGGTAAAAGGAAAAAGATACGAGCATTTGTGACAAGTCAAGGTGCATGGTCTGTAGCTGGGCTGCTGTGCCCCAGATGTGATTTTTTTTGTTCTTTTTCTCCTCTTTTGGAGCTGCGTTTATTTTGCTTATATTATACAATGTATACATGTATATATGCAAATACACACTTTAGCCATGGATAAGCAGGTTTTAGTGTCTGTTTATATCAAAAAGTATATTTATATAACAAATACTCTTTCTTTTTCATAATGTCCAAAAAAACCCTCCATTCTAATGTGTGCTTAAATATATTTTGGGGTTTTTTGGTTTCAATCGTCTAGTAAGGCTTTCTGTTTTCAGTAGAACATAGTAACGTATTTAAAAGCCTTCCTGAATGGGACCTATGTACCTGAGGGGAACACAGGGTCTCTAAAAGATTAATCTCTGAGGCAGCAGTTTTGACCAGTTTAGCACATGCAATGCTAACCTTTTTGTTCTTCTGGTTCTTATTCTGCCAGCCCTATCTCAGTGTATGTGAATCACTAGGCAGTAGGCAGCAGGGTTAGAAGTGCAGTTATATATTTATTTAGGGAGCTGAATGTCAAGAGCTTGCCTGCTCTTAGTAGCTGATGATTTTACAAGTCAGATGCTTTCCTTGTGCTGTCACTCCGTTTTAGGTTTCACAGTAGATATCGTCTTGGCACTTCTAGTCTTGGCAGGCAGGCTGTGTGCTCTCCTCCTCCTCCTGTTCTGTAGATATGCCTTCATCCTTCTGGGCCGTGGAAAGGAGAAGGACCATGAGAGGGAAATCCTCAGCYGCAGTGTTGTAGTTACTGCTTCCTCCGGACATCACTGCTTCCCCTTCCTCTTCGTTTCTCCACGTGTACTCATGCTGGTCCATGATGTACTGGCTGGTGTTGTGGGGTGCGCACATCCCTGGCAGGCAGTACCCTGCCATGTTCACGGGGCGGAGGCACGCACTTGCCTCTCGCAGCCTCGCCGCCAGCTCGTGCAAGGTTGTGACCCAGCAGCGCTTCTTCACGTTCCAGAACAGCCCTTCCTGTGGGCCACTGCCACTCTGCCCACCTGCCTGGTCTTGGTGGAGGGGCTCAGTGCGCTGTTGCTGTCTTCGATTCCTCCTCCAGTTTTGACCCTGCCGGCGTGCCTCCCTAGGCTGCTTACGCTGTGGTCCATGCACAGGAGACCTGCGGTGGCCACACTGCCTCCTGCAGCCATTGGAGGAAGATGCACAAGGGTCCTGCTCCGCGAGGTCTTTCTCTCTCTCCTGTTGCCCTCGCTTGTTGTCGCTCTTAAAATACCGTTTTCTGCTGTGCTGCTGTCGTCTTCTGCCCCTGCCAGCCCTGTTGCGCCTCTGAAGCAAGCGGGGCACGTCGTCCACCTGCACTTGCTGCTGCTGCCCTTGCCTGTTGCCACTGCCCTCACCTTGCCATGCCTCCTCATGCTGCCCAGGATTGACCACGGCCAGCGGTGTGGCATGGCTGGGTGGGTTGTGCCAGGGGTGGTCTCCTCTCCTGCTGGGGTCTGGCTCTGCAGCGAGGGCAGCATCCATGTCGCCACGGGGGATATTTAGCTGGGAGGCCTGGGAGGGAACCTGGTAACTTGCCGACCCCATGCAGACACCCTGCCGTCCTGCAGAGGGTCTTTGCTTGGGGTGGCTTGGGGGCAAAGTGACAGGCTGCCTTGCCACCCCTCCTGGTGGAACCAGCGGGGCATGTTTGTGACATGGGGGTGACGGCAGTGACGAGGACACCTGCCTTTGTGACCTCAGCCTCAGTCAGCAGCAGGGACAGGGCGCATCTGCGCCTCCCTCCTGCATAAGCCCAGGCCCCAGGCCAGGTCTAGCTTTAATGTTATTCAGTTCTAATTTTTGCTTGCCTCAAAGCACCTTGTAAAAGTGAGTGAATGTTATTCTGGCCATGTGGGGAGAAAGATGCGGAGGGACTAAATAACTTTCAAAAGGTCTCACAGAAACTCAGCACCGCCAAAAAGCCTTTCTCACTCTCCTGACTCAAAATCCTGCATCCAGTCCTTTACATCACTTCTTGAAATTAATTCCTGTCCTTTTATTGAGAAAGGTAGCAAGATGKGTAGCAGGCCTATCTCAAGATTCATTTTCTATACATACTATATTTACATCACACCAGGTGCTATTTGTAACATATCTTGTTGGCTTCCTGGGGTACAAAATAAATAAATAAATACATTTGTCTGCTATGGTGAGAGAAAAAGTTTTATAAAAGACAGCTAGCTTGAAAACAGGTGTTACACAATGCACTTATTTATTTAAAAACAGGTGGTGTGTCCTCATTCTCACCACACAGAGATAAGGGTTGGTTTTTTTTGTGTCTGTGTTTGTCTSTGTGGAGGTTCACAAGGCTTGTATAGCTAGGAAGGAGTGGGGATTTATTATTTTATCGCTCCTCTCCATCTACTGATACTGTCCTATCAGGCTTATGATTTCATAGTAAGTGATGCACATCCAGATTTAGACCAGAATCAGTGTCCATCCTTTGCTGAGAGATGTCATCAAGGACTCTGAATTTTCATACTTAATGATTAGAGCATCTGTACAGTATTATGCCCTGAGACACAAATTGTTCTGATGGCATTTCTAGTCTATTTATTTAAATACAAAATAAGAAAAATAGTAGAATATTTTTAAAAATATAAAATATTTGTTTGCAATATTCCATACAAAAGGGATTTTTTTTCCTTTTTTTTTATTTTCTAGGCTGATTTAAAAAAACACAACAAATCCACACAATGTTCCTTTGTTTTTCTCTTGAAAGGGTTTCCAATTCCTTCAGCTTTAGTTAAAGATGAAAGGAAAAAAATGTGCATAGGATTAAGTTTACCAAACACAAGGAAAGTCACATCCACCCTTAACGTTAGGCTTTGGTATGGCATCAAGTGTTACTATTKATCAACACACGATGGCAGTAGTAGTCCATGAAATGATTAACCGATGATGCACATTAGTAAAACAAAATCTCTCTTATGTCTTTTTTTCTAGACATAGTTTTTGCTTATGAATCTTGACAGTTACCGAACTCGGCTCCAAGAGGAATGGAAAAAAAAAATAAGAAAAAAGAGGAAGGTTCATAGTTTTTGTTTAATCAAGGTGGCCCTAACTGTTATTCCAGATACAGTTTGTGATCTCAGACTTGGTGTATAAAGTGGCAGTCTGGTGATGTCATTAACCATAGTGACTTTTGGGAAAGCTTTCTCTGGCTTATCATGTTAACTATAGTAGGTTCTGTAGCCATTCTTTACCTCCTGGACAGAGTGCAGCACTTTGGGGATCTTCCCAAATCAAAAGAAAGATTTATTTAGCAGCCCATTCAGCTAACAATGCTGCCATATCTGTGATCAATTTTGAGTGAGGTATCAAATGTGCTTGCTGGAGAGACATGTTACCTAAGCAAAAACAACTTTTTCCAAACTGCATTGTCACTTCATCTTCGCCATGTCAAGGAAAAGTCTTTTAGACATGTAGAAGTAGTTTAATACTCACAATGACCAGTTTGATTGGATTTGATGTCATTACTTATCTTCTTGTTGAACACTGACAGCTTCAGCCTTTCCGCAGAATGTGTCTGCATGGATTTCCTTTCGGATGAGCTGTTTGATAAAAACTAGACATTTAACATCAACTCCCTGTAACTTAAACTAATTGCACAGTGTTGAACGGTTGAGATTCTCATGGGTCTCCCAAGCTGGGTCAGACTGGTCCTGTCGCTGAAGGCACATCTGCGCAGATCAATGGATTGTGCTACTGAGACAACCCTGTATCCTCCCGGCTCCAGAAGCTAGCAGCAGAAATAGCTACATCTCTGCAAAAAGCCTGGGTTAACAGGATTTACTGAGAGGAGCACGAAGGTAACATAGCTACACTGTTTCAGACACCTGATGTCCTCCCAGCACAGTTCAGTCCCCCAGGCCCAGACATGGTCTGCAAGTTATTCATCCCTCCTGCAACAATCCCAGCAGACGTTATCAAAAGATGTCAAACACATGACTGCTGCACTGAACTGTCTATAAAATGTAACAGCAATCTTTTTCTTTTAAAATCAGCACTGGTTTTACTTTTGTGATTGACTAACATAGTTTTTCTAAGAGCATGGACTTCCTAGCAGAGAGGGACTTGCCAAAATTACCCCTGAAGAGACAGGCCTCTATCCACTTCCAGGACTGCTACATGTCCAGACAGGAGTGGTGGAAAACTGCAGCAGATTGGCCCATACATGACTCAAACACGTAACCTTGGCATTGTTAGTGCTAACCTCTGAACCATTTTCTGAAGTGGGAAGAGCATCAACTGTATTACCTCTGATAACACTCTCATGCTATAAGGGCCTGGTCAATTAAGGAATTCGGAGCAGAACATAACGTTTTCAGACTGTGGATTCAGAATAAGTGGAAATACCATCCTACAACCTGGAAAACAAAATGAGGCAAATCTGAAGACTTGATGCCACACTCACTGTGTCGTAGTAACCGACTGGCAGGAGCTGCAGCTGTTCTGGTTATGTTCCATGGCACTAAGGTCCTGCAGCATGGAGGGCATCWGACACCTCACTTGGTGTCCCACTCTGGAGCCAGCAAGTCAAACATTGCAAGTGTTTTCTGCAGGTACCCAAATCCTGTGTTATAAGAGTAGAATAGTGCACAGGGGATCAAGGGAGAGAGAGAAGGAACGGAGTTCAGTGAAGCACCCCTCAAATAGGGCTTGGCTACAGAAAAGCTGGGATTTACCATTTGTTTGGTTTTGGTTTTAAAATTAATTTATTTTTATTCAGTTCTTTATTCTTAATATACTTTCCAGGTCTTGCCCCAATATTGAGTATTTGGCAAAGAGAACTATCTGCAAATCTAACACCTTTCGTTTGTCACTCAGGGACTTAGACTCTGCATACAAAGGATATATATGCTTTTCAGTCTGGGGGGCAGAGAATTTAAATTAAAGTGGTACACCTGTCCTCCTGTGTTGAAAATGTACCCCTTTGAATCCCATGAATTAATTTTGAAGGGATTTTTTGATGTTAGGGTGGTCTAGGTCTGGGTTTGCTCCTAAAAATTCTGCCTTATTCAGTTGCTGAGAGAATTGTTTGTGTTTTCAACTTCAGACAAATAAGATTCTCTCCCTTTATTGTGTCCTTCTGGTTTCGTTACTTTTTCAAACCCACCCACCTGAGCACAAACACTTTTACCTAGAAATGGTGACACTTTTACATAGAAAATGAGTTTTCTATTTTATTGCCTGAAATTTGGGTTACCCTCCCTTCTTTTTAATAAATGAGAACCCCAAATCTCACATACCTTGCTTTGAAATAATTACATAAACTCATGCAAACATCATTTTTAAATGCAACCAAATAAGAGTGAGAATACTGTTCTTGCAGACGTCAATAATATGAATGGTGAAAGGTAGTTAGACTCAGTGGCAGAGAACAGAAGAGATTATTATTTTTGCATTAACATCCACTCACAACAGAAAGGGATCACAACTGATATTCTATATGTATAATGAATCAAACTGATAATGTTGTGAGTGTGCTTGGCCTTGTGAACTTGCACCAGAATATTGTCCTTATTAAAGGTTTTGTTTGTCTCTTTGCTTGTTTGTTTGTTTTTGTTAGGAAACAGAGACTTATAGTACGGGCACAGGACTGTGCAGAGTCTCTAATGCTTAGTTTTTTCCATTACACATTTTTTCAAGGCTCTTAGTTATTCTGGTTTTATCTATCTGTTGCTAAAATCAGTCAGGTTCACGCACATTCACTTTGTGAAAGTAGCATGAACTCGAGTAGAAAATTTCTAAAGGCACTCTCACAAAAGTCAGTGTAAAATGACAGCTACACTACTGCTTATGTCCTTGATAATATTCCCTAGGAGTCTTCACAGTCATTGGAAACAGAAGTCGGTAAGAATAGAGTTATCTCATTTCTGCATCTCCAGCACTCTTTTTATTTCTGGTGTATGCCAGGCGTGACATTTCTGACCAAAGGACACATTGTAGGAGTTTTAGTCTGCTTCTCCTTTGGTGCAGCTTTGGTACAACTTCCTCTTTTAATGAAATTTCACATTGACTTTTTGCCTGTATCACGCATTCACAGTTGCAGAAGTCAGAACATTTCTTTTCCCTAACACAGGCATACGCTTGGCGTGTACTTGAATGGGGAAGTTGCAAGACTGCTTGAAAGACAAGCACAGGCTTAGACTTCATGTTTGGCAGTGCTGTTGCAGGATACTGAACTGCACAGGAAGARAAGCTAAGGCTCAGGCAGAGAAAAGTAGCAGAGCAGGTAGCACATGCACTCTGCATGCTGAGCACCTCTCCAAGCCTCTGAAGAATGGAATTTGGTAGCGAGCTTCAGGAGGTCTGTTCACATGAAGCAGGTCTGCACCTGAGCATCACAACTGAGTTCCATGAGACTCGGTCTGATTTGTAACATGGAATGACTGAAATTTAAAGAAACCACATAAAAAAGAAAAATATATACACAGGAACTGTGAACTCCCTGGCTAGATTTCCACAACTGGATGAGGTTTGCATTAGATTAGTACAGCTGACCACTATACAAGGGATGGAGCTCTGGTCTGTGGTTTTGGAGGTTTCTTCCAAGGCAGAGTTTAGAGAAATTATATTCCACTTAGTGTTTCTTGACTTCTGGAGTACAATAGTTTATTTTTATCTACCACAGAAATTTCTGCCTTTTTTTGCAACATGCCCTTTCCTCACTGTCCTTGATCTGAGGGTAGCTTGCAAAACAGTCTTCAAATTTCAGGTATGCACCACAGAATATGCTTGGGGACCAGATACCTGAACACCCACGTTTCTTTGTATAATTGGGGTGCACCATAGTCATCATGATTATCAAGGGTTGTCCTTTCCGGCTGATATGCATCTTCCCTGAAACAGATGTGGTATGGGCAGCAAAACCATCACCATGGCATGGTGCTTGACCTCTGCACAAGAGCTCAGGGGCTGATTCAACCTACTGCAGCAACTGTAAAAGGGGCTTTAGTGCTCTCCCTCACTGTCCCTCACTTCCCCCTCAATCCTTGAATTTTTATCTTTCCCAGGGCACATGTGCTCCGCTGGGAACATGAAGAGCTGGTGATGGCACGAGGGGTGAGGTGTAAATGGAAAGAAAAGGCTAGAATATCTTGAGCATAAAAATAAATGCAGCTACAGTATAAGACTTCTGGGATTTTGCTGCTCTCCCTCTGCCTTTCAACAAGACAGGAGAGAACAAGAATAATCTCTCTCTGCTCTCAACACAGCTTTCTTCCTCTTGCTTCATCACGTCACTCCATATCCTGTCCCTGCYGCACCTCACCTCCTTCCTCCCAGCTCCATCCCCTACTCAGTTCCCAGAAGCTCTTTGGCAGCACAGTTCCTCTATTGCATTATATTCTGTGACCCTTTGAAAGCTATTTATCAATTTTCTCGCCCTTGGTAGGCAAGTCACTCATTCAAACCTGGGAATTCTTTTGCTTACACCTCCATTTGCTGGAGGGGAAAGAGCTTCACAATCAGGATGTGAAGTAACTGATGGAGGTTTACATTCATACATACATTTTATAGGTAATGAAACACATCTGGGTATGAAAAAGTCCCTGTTCTGTAGGAATCTAGTATTCATGTTAATTAGATTACCATAAAACATTGTAATAGAGTATTTTGTTTGTTTGTTTGTTTGTTTTGTTTGTTTGGGTTTTTTTTGTTTTGGTTTTTTGTTGTTGTTGTTGTTTTTAATGTTTTCTCAGGATCAGTTGTTTTCTGACCATTTCCTTAATTTATGTGATACTGTTGGGTTAACTGCATGGTTACAAAAAGTTCTGAGAACTTCTGCTTACCTGCTAGGCAGTGGGAAAACAGCTTACTTGAACTGGAGTGTAAGGCACTGTCCACACCTATGTTAACCATGTGAACTTGACTAGCTAGTTGTCTTTGGAAGTATTTGGAGATAAATTTACACTGCAATATTAGGATTCTTTTAGGAATAAACTTGACTTCATGGCACTGGCCGCATTTGTGAGAGCTCTGAAAGATGTGTTAATATTGCAGGCTAAATGGCTGTAGACTAGGCAATGTTCAACCTGTCTGTGTATCAGGGACGTGAGTGCGTAGACATTTAAACTCAACACAGAATCATGGTTTTTTATCAAAGTGTGCCCCAAAGGCTGCCTAAAGCTTGTGTCTGAACATAGGCATATGCCCAAGCAATACAGATGCACAGAAAGTGATGGTGGGTGCAAGCTCTGGCTGGTATTTAGAAAGCAATGCACATGTACCCTAAGAGATCATAACCTTCTAGAGGCAGTATCCACTATTGGTGCAACAGATTGACAGAGACAGAGATTTCGAAGAAAACAACAGCCCAATAGGACAAATAATGTTTTTCCTCCTCAATATTCATTTTCATTTGATTGACAGAACAATATCAAGCTGGTTGTTTACATATAGATTGACACGACAGGSAAACTGAGTCTTAAAGGTAAGACAAAATGATTACAGTATAAAGCACTGTAGATTCTGTGTATTTAAGGATGCACATAGTCCCTTTGACCACTAAATACAGTCCTTAGGTTCAGATTTTGGGCCTGAAACGAAGTCTGTAACTTGGAAGGTGTTTTTTTTTTAAATCATTGACCTTTCAGTTACTATTAGAGAGAAGAGAAGAGAAGAGAAGAGAAGAGAAGAGAAGAGAAGAGAAGAGAAGAGAAGAGAAGAGAAGAGAAGAGAAGAGAAGAGAAGAGAAGAGANGAGAAGAGAAGAGAAGAGAAGAGAAGAGAAGAGAAGAGAAGAGAAGAGAAGAGAAGAGAAGAGAAGAGAAGAGAAGAGAAGAGAAGAGAAGAGAACTGGAGGGTGGAAGAAAAATATTGTCTCAGTTCTAAAAGCATGTATCTAAGAGCAACTCATGTCTTTGGAAGGAAATGGTAAAATGAAGATAGCTGTTCTACACCTTGTTCTGTGTAAGTGTCTGAAAACAAATAAAAATTATTTTAAACAGAAGTGAAAGGTGCAGCTGTTATGTTTGGTTCGGGGGTTTTTTTGCCTATCTAGATTTCAAGTAAGACTGCCAAATTAGTAAAGGTATGGTCATAAAGGCACAGTCATTGTAGCCTGCTGTATTTCTTAAACTCTGATTTTAGCCTGTCTGAGCTTGTTGGATACAAACCTGCTGTTCATGTTCCCGGTGTGTTCTTTTCTAGAAAGTGGCGGTGAGGGTGAAGAATGAGGTCTCTGTGAACAGAGTTTCTATTGCCTGGCCCGACAGAAATTTAGCAAGTCAGCTGCACTTATGTTTTAAATGAGCATGTATGTTCAGTTAGATGAAAAGGAACTTTGATATTAAACAAATATCAGCTTGTGTAAGTGGAAGGATTTGTTATGTTTTATGTGGATTTTTTTGGCTGAAGACATTCATCAAACCTTTATCACTGAAGAYGTGCAGGTGTTATTTGCTGCTTGTCACTGTAGAACAGAATGAGCAAATATTTGTGTTGTATCTAGCGGATCTTTCCTGGGGGCTTTCTCCCTAGAAAAATGTATTAAAGCTCCCCCACAAAAGSAGGAGAGTTGTTCAAACTATCCAAAAGGAGGGAATTTCCAAATCTTTAACTGGTAAGGCTCTTAAGCAGTAAAGCAGAAAAGCTCAGTGAAATTGTTTCAAATAATTGGAAACTGAACCATGGCTCCACAAGCATATTTGTGACTTGAGTCTCTGAATTCTGTTTCGTAGTATATTGAACTGCAATATTTTGTGTGACTGTATAAATATGTCAAGGGGAGTTTTTTCCACTTCCTATGCAGAGTAGAGTTCGGTATTTCTCAAATAAGCTAATTTACATGAGATTTTTATTAGCCAGATAATCTGGCAAGGCAGTTTATCAAAGATACAGAAGACAGCTTTGGGCCTCATCAGCATTGCAAAGACCAAATATTACCGCAAAGGTATAAATAAATAGTTTATGTGCTTTTTGGGGGTAATCTGATACAAGTTTAAGCTCTATATTTCATTATTGATTCAAGGAAAGATTCTGTTTGCCAAAGAAAACATGGTTTTTGTAATATTGCTAGTACTTTTCCAAAATGAAGGGACCTTTAAGGAAAGAAGTAGAAAAATGTATGTGTCTCTGAGGGAAAAATATTTAATTAAATGAAAAGGGGATAAATATTCAATTGTGTACATATATTTCATTTTTATTTCTTTATTTACTATGTTATAGTTAGACTTTAACGTATAAAATTATTTAACTTTAGAATTCATACATTAGATCTGAATAATTCACCATAAAATTTTGCATTTGTATTGCTCTTTATTGCCTTCAGTACAGTTTTTGTAGTAAAATATTTTTCTTGATATTGCTATACAACTTACAGTTGGGTAGATAATGGAGTTGTCTTTTAGCATTTCATATTATTCTTTGTATCTCACTAATCGATTATTAATAGAAATATTTCCCAAATTAATAAGATTTGAAGAAATGCATCTTGCCTAGTGTAGCAGTGAGTTAATAATTTGTTTTTAAAGATTCTTATATGACAGAATATGTCATATGACAGTATTGGCTTCTGTCAAAGCTTAGATGAGGTTACCAACTGGCAAGCGGGGTAGACACATATATGCATAAGGTGTTTTGCTCAGGTTGATGGGATTACCATCCAATCTGATATCTTCAAGAGCCCTACGTACATAAGTAAAATCTTTCATTTTGCAGAAAGTGTCTTCGTGCATCTCTTGAATGTTGTTGTTCTAAAAGAAAAAAAAAAAGCTATCAGAATAGTTGCTTGAAAGTAATTTTTTACTCTTTGAAGAACAATTTATGGATGTATTTTCAGTGCATAGAGAGATACTTGTTTGAACCCAAGGGACCCGATTGTGGCTGCAAGTCATCAACAGAGAAATCTTCCAAGCAAGGGGAAAATTTCTTGGCCAGTGCAAAGCTTCAGAACTAAGTAACTCAAACCATGAAACAGAGACAGGCTTTGCAGGAGGGGTCTGGTAGAAGTACAGAGCATTTTCATTTCCGGGATCATATTGAAGAGCCTTATTAACGTAAATTGAAACTAGCATAGGCCAGTCCAAAAATGATAGAACCATAATTATCATCCTGACAGCTTGATACGCCTCAACCTGCAAAGGCACAAATCTGCAATTTGGTCTGCGACAAATTTCTTTCCCCCAGGCCCTCTCAAATTAGCTTAACCCACAACTGTATACATACAGGGAAAATTGAATGKTTTAGGTTTTATTCCTTTGATTTAAATTCCTCTTATATACCTTATCTTCACTGAGCTTTTGTTCTTGAAAGTGAACCATTTTCAACAATGAATTGCTAGAATACAATATTGTCTGGAAATTGAGACTAAAAAGCTCATGTCCTAAAATGAGGGCTGTCTGAAAATTCTTCCCTTCTCCATTCCTTTGCTAGTCAGAAATTGGTGGGGAAAAAGTCCAGCTCACTAGCTTTGGTCTGTAGCACATAGCACTGAATATTTAATTTACAGGCATGAGCAGGTGAAAAAAGTAGTCAGCTAGCAGGCAGAATATTTCTATAGATTTATTTATTGAAAGATAAAAGCCAAATTATGTACAGTACACCGGGACATTTATTCAAAGCTTTTTTGCTGTATTATGTAATAAACAAAAACATCTTCTGATAATCAAAACTGGGCATTGGTACAAGAGGAAATAAAGGGAAAGAAGCAGAGATGGAAAAGGTTAAAAAGAAGTAGTCAGAAACAAAGGTATAGGTAAAAGCAAATACAAAAAATAGTAACACAGAAAGATGATGAATGAGGTGTTCCAACCCAGTCAAATGGAAACGTTTGGCTGAAAGAATGTTAGTAACTGGGAATGACATTTATTAAGAGAATGAAATGCACCGGTATAGATACAACCAATATGTAAAGTAACTTTCTTTGGGTATCTAAAAGCATTCCTGTTGGGAGATTTGTATGAGCAGTGTGAGGGATTTCTGTCTTTGAAGTCTCTTAGACTGATGTTGATTTTGATAGCTGTGAACCTAACTTTAATCTGTACTAACAATAAATCTAGAATTTTATGTCTGAAAAATATTTGTATCACAAATTTTAATAATGCTTAGCTGAGCTAAATTTTAYTTCTTTCAAATGCTGCATTCACTAGTTAACTGTATATTTCTAATAGTTTGTTTAGTTAAGTAAGCACACTTTTGGATAAACAGAAGAAACAAAGCAAGACAATAGTTACCCTTTCCAGTTTTACTTACCAGTTGAACATGATATATAGAGCATTGCTTTTGTAGCCTACCTGAAGATGAAGAGCTTGGAGGCTTTCAGGGAGCGGCAATGGAATGTGATCCAAGTTATTGTCAGTGATGTAAAGATGCTGCAGTTCATGCAGATCCTAGAGGATGAAGGAAAAAGGCAGAGGAAAATGACAGACATTTTTGAAAATCTCTAGCAAGTAAGTTTGAAATCTATCACTTCAATAAGCASCGCTGGATACTAACACATTTTGTTTCAGCATGATATCGTGAAAAGGCAGAAATTCAAAAAGACAGTCATGAACTTTCATTTGCACAGGCTGAGAACTGTTACTGTTAAAGATTAGGTGTTTGGATTAAAATAAAGGAAAATATTCTTCAAAATGTCTAGACACTTAATAATTAGAGATGTAATTTCAATGTTGTTCTAAAGTGAAAATACTGCCTTACCCAGTCGTTATGCAGAAAGGCTTCCTATTCTGTCTGTTTTCTTGTTTTTGTGACAAGCTTACTCAATTTTGCAGAAGTGTATTGGTGTTGAAGAAAATTATAACTGCATAAGAAATGCCTGAGCTAAAAATAAATTTCTCATTCCATTTGAAAATGCAAATAATTTTCTCCCTTGACTTAGTGGAAGAAGCAGCTTCATCTGGCAGTTATAACAATAGTAAGATATAAACTTGGCTAGGTCAATAAGGCTCAGGAGAATACTCTCATTTTGCCCCCTTTTTACACACACAAGTTATCATGGTACCTAACTACTTCTTTAAGTGCAGCGTCCTAGGTTAATTCCTACCGAGAGAACTCTGAGATACCAGGGTGAAGGTTCTTGGCAAATATGGAGGATAAAGGCTGAGACTCCTTCATGGCTAAAATCAGGAGAGTGCAGAAGAAAAGGGTGCTAGGCCAGAGTCTCGATTTGGGGGACTGATTTTTGCCCATCATTCCTATTCCCAACACCTGCCTTATGTTGGGCTAGGAGAAAATATCTGATTCATTAACTGCTGTTGGTTGCTTCATTAAGAAGCTGTCTTCCAAAGGAGGAATTCAGAGATGGCTGGTTACAGCTATCTTAGATGCAGTTGAATAGAGCATATGAGCCAGGTCTAACGTAGGAAGCTAACCTATATTCTATAATGACTTCAGATTTCACATGCAATTAGGAGCAATACATGGCTGCTTCTCCCCACCAAAATTCTCGAAGAAGGACTATCACTCAGAAGTTCCAATCTCCCTGCTTTTCAAGGTGGAAAGAAAGTATATACATTTAATAAATGTTCTAGCAAGTTCCCATGTAGATACATGGCAGAGTAAGTTTGAAGCAGTGGCACCCATACCTTTGCCCTTCCCTCTTGCCTACTTCATCAAGGGAACATCAAGCAGCTTTCTGGAGCCTTGCTAGTCATGTGGGTAGTTGGTTCACAGATACAAACATAGTGTGCTATTGCATGTCTTGTGTGGATCTTTGTAAAGAAGAATAAAAAGAGTTCTCATGTCCAACTGATAGTACTCATGCATCTTGTTCCGTCTTTATAGATTGCCCAGCAGCCAGCACAGTCATGGTGCCCATAATCTTAATGGTTTTACTACTGGTGAAGGACACTTGGGCTGCTCTTCTGACCACATCCTTTGGGGAGAGGAAGAAAAGATTTTCCCATCAAACACAGACTTACTTTAAATGCCTCATTACGTATGCCCTTGCGACCAAGCCTGTTCTTACTAACATCGATGAGTGTTAAGGTAGATGGTAACTCAGGGAGTTGCCTTATCCTATTGTCACGGAGAACCAGCTCCTCAAGTTGGGGTAATCTCCAGAAGGCATCTTCATGGATCTCTGATATAAAGTTTGCAGTCAAATCAATCCTCTTTAAATTGTCTGGCAGAGAAATAAGATACAACAAGCATGTAAGAATGTATTTCCTCAAAGTTTTAAAAAAGAAAAAGGCAAATGGGTTATTTAAATTACAGGTGAAGTGTTTTGAATCAGATCCATTCCTGACCCACTATGTGACAGCTCTTTCTGTATATAATGCAATAATCTGTATTCGAAGAGTTCTCCTAAGGAAGGGGACCAACATCTCCCTCTCATTCTGTTTAGAATTGCCTGTGTCATTCTTCATACATCTTTCAGTGAAAGATTTTAAAATTTCTGTGTATTCTGGGAATCTTTAAGTGATTATCTTTTGGAAAAATAACATTTAAAGGGAAATAAAAATATTGTCTATTACCTTGTTCCACATGTTTCTTTATTTTCAACATTTTCCTATATGTAAGAAATTCGATATATTGACTTTTTTCTAAAATACACTCAAACACTTTTTCCAATCGAAAAAAGAAAATGAAACTTATTTTTGGAAAAAGAGAACAATGTCTAAATATCAATGCATTAATATGCATTAATTTAAAATGCATTATTCTGTAGCTTACTTCTATTTGCCACCCAGAATGTTTTTCATGGTTATTTTATTTCATTTTATTTCATTATTTTATTATTTTATTCTTACGCTAGCAGTATATTTTGGTCTAAATACATTTTCTCTCTTCTTGGTATTTATTCCCCTTGGGTTTTTTTTATATACCGATTGTGTTTCTTCCCAACTTTCATCTTGGTTTGAGCAAGCCAAACTCTTATAGTTTTCTTTCATAAAAGGATCTTTGGATTCTCATGAGTTATTGTAGTAGCCTTTTTTGGCACTGATTTCACACTTCTCATCATTAAATCAATAAGCATTAGTTATACAAAGTTAGGTCTAAAACAAAACAAAAAAAGGAATGTAGCRTGATATTCAGCCACTGGTGAGTGTATAGCAGTCCCTACCCCTAAACAAGATTGGCTTAATACTTCCTGAAAATTCAGGTATCTTTCAGAATCTCAAGTAGGAAATGCAAAAATATAAGCTCCCTAAATCACCAATTTTGGCCAGTTTTAGGCCAAATGGCTTTGGATTAGCAGTTTTCATTTACTGAAGATTTTCCTAGAAAATTCTGGAGTAAATCAATGGACATATACTTTAAAGGTAAAATTTAAAGGTAAAATTCCTTTCACAGAGGTACTTTGCAAATATTTGAAAGTCTGTCTACCTGAGAACTTGTCTTGTTTAGGAAAACAGTACTTTCTAATATGATACAAATGTTCCATGAGGTTTGGGTTTTTTCCTACCTTTCTAAAGCTGATTACAAGTAACAGCAAAAATATAGTTGAATGTTGCTATTTCTAATAATTCAAAAATTTGACAGAGAATCTGCATTTGAAGTATTGATCTTTACATTCAAAAGTAGCAAACCACTTTTCCATATGTGCATTTATGTGTATAATCCTATCGTCATCAAACATTACATAAAATTAATCATTATGTCTTAGATTAGTAGGATCCAGAAATAATAGAAATTAAAGTTAATTGCAACAATACTGCTATCCGTACTTAAGTTGGCAAAGTCATTTCTGTTGATTTTCCTGATTCTGTTGTAGCGTGAGTAGAAATACGTGGTTTCCTTAGGCAATGGTGAAACAGCATCAAGCTCATGATCATCACAGTAGACTGTGGTCCCTAGGCACGTACACAAAAAGCAAGTGGGAAGACCTATCAAAGAATTTAAAAGAAAACAGTTTGTTACAAAAAAATGTACAAAAATGATATGTAAATTAATACAACGAAATGCTTACCGAAGCACATAATGATAAGATTTTGTCGATGATAAAGTTCTGTTTTGCTCACCACATCATATATATATATATGATGCATATATGATGCATATATAATTGCAACAACAAATTGATTAAATTCTGTTTAAAACTAATTTTTTTCTGCCTATGCCTATTAGAAGACCATTTAACTTACTTTTGTGATACAGTGTTTCTCAGACTATAACAAAAGACTATTAGGTGACAGCAACCAACCAAAGATTGATTTCCCCCTAAGCTGGCAAGTGTGCACTTCCATCTTGATGGAGAAATAACAGCTGATGACTGAAATTTATTATGATTTCCCAAGTTTGGTTCTGTAAATAGCACTTCTGAATAATTTATAAGGAAATTAATATTTTCCTACAGGGCTATGGAGAAGAACCTCAATTTCCTTTGCATGTTGTTTAATTACATTTTCTGATTCAGAAATTCAGCATCATGAAAAATTCCTCTAYTGGTCTGAGTTAAGGTAACTTGAAGACCATGTAAACAAAACATTTGGTTTCCACCAGAAGTTCATGAAAATTAAAAATCGAGTAATTTCATTTCAGTCATAAAACTGCATGAATACAGTGAATTCAGAAGTTTCTTTTGATGATAATGTTCAAATTTGGTGAGGATTATGACACTGAGGGGTTTGTCTGAATGTAATTTTCAGTAGGAAAAGTTGTTAGTTGCTATGTGTGTTGAATTTTTGATACATCTTTTCTTTGACTATAGGTATAAATCAGCATATCCATTTCTCAGCTTTTACTCCCATAGAAATACTTTTCTGTATCATGTTTTCSTCCTTCTTGTAGCAGATGGCTCGTTGTTTGTTCCAGTTAATTTATAAAATAATAGCATAATTAGTGAGTATGAAGATATTTTTATTGCAGATGAGTTTTTTCTCCAGATCAATTGTAGCTACATGGAAGATTTGCCTTCTTACTCTGTGTCAATTACCAACAGGCAGCAGTAACTAACTGAAGGGTGGGCTATGTACGTGGTGTCTTTTCAGGCACAGTTAAGGAATCTGTGACCAGAGTACTCTTTTATTTGAGAATCTCTACTTGGGCATCCAGGAATAACGTATCTGGAGACAGAAGACTCTTTTTATAGTTTCCCTAACTTCCTCCACAGGACATTTTAAATTAGCCATGGGGAGCAAGCCTGACACAGGGAAAAAAAAAATTATCACACCTTGAACCATTCCAGCAAATCTAGGCCTAAATGAATGTAGAGTTCGGGATGGCTGACATTTTTTCAAAATGTTGCAACATAGTACAGGAAGAGAGTTTTCCCTTCTGTCCTATTTTTGATCTTGGAAGGGTGGTATTTGTAACCTCTGGCTGGTGTAGGCTGAAAAAGGACAGAGGTATGGGAAGGATTCAAAAAGATATCAACAAGAAAAATGAACTTGTCTTGATGTTCCTGAGCCTTGTAGTCTTCTATCCAGCACCAAGCCAAGAACAGCAGCAACATCTGATAGGAAAATATGTTGCTGAAAAAAAATGAAGACACACAAAAAAATTGATTTGATATGTTACAGCCTTGAGCCTCCCATGCATATCTTTAATTGATGCAGTACTTGATTTGCATTCAGTGCTCAAAAATGTTGACAGATACAGAATTCATAATATGTAATATTTACTTTAAATGTTTTATAACATCCTGCAGCTTTCAAAACTGAAGGAAATTGTGTGGTTTTTTCAGAACTCTCCTGGGAAATTCTCATTTCCATTTTTATTTGTTTTGACATCAGTGTATTTTTTTTGCCTGGTCAAGGCTCACTAGTAATATGTATAAAAAGAAGAGTAGGAATGATTAATTTCTCACGCACTGAACACACAATTTTGGAAGCATGAATTCTTTTTTTTTTTCCATTTCATTTGTCTTCTATGGCACTCAGTGTTAGACATACATAGTAAAAAATGGGCTTTTCCTGTTGTTGTATGTTGATCACCATACAACACAAAGACCCACCACAGCAGTGGATAACTCTAGTGAACTTCAGCTACAAGAGTTTAGAGTAACTGCTAACAAATGCCAATTATTAACATCACATTATTTGTGTGGAAGAGGGACAGTTTGTGTTTTATAATTTTAATTCTCCTGTGGGATGTAGAAAGTTCTTATTTCACTATAACTAGTCAGAAGAACAGCTTCATCCAAAATTTCTAAACAGTTCCTTTTCCTTAAGTTTCATAGTTTTTAGTTTTCACAGTCAAAAATTGTTCAACATTTTAATTATATTTTCTATGCACGGATTTATAAAAATAATCTAACAAATCATTATAAAATAAAGATAGTTGGTGATTATATTGAAATCGAAGTCAATAAAAAACTACTGGTAACATTTACTAGCTACTAGCAAATTTTCCTAATGTTGTAAGTGTTTAAGTGTTAATAAAATTCTATTTGAATAAAATCTTCATTGGTTTACACTCATTTTCATAGTGAAATAGTGTGGAAACATTTAGACTGGGCACCTATCTAACTTCAGAGTGTTGAAGATAGGCATGTTATACCTCTCTACAGTAAGAGAGGTACAGAAATTATACACCTCCTCTTCAGTAAGAGAGGTAGACRTTCATAAGCAAGCAAAGTGGTCTCACTCAAAAGCAAAGCTCCACACGCAAAACTCATTTCTCTTTCCTACTAACCGTCTTGAGTTTGGGATCCWAGAACCCCGGACCCCTGTGCTGAAGACCCATCAATTAATTTTGGCGTTGATGYTTCCTCCTCAGGTTCTTCTGTCAATGGTGCAGAAGAATAGCTCTCTTGAATTACAGAAGGTAGTGCTGTCCCAATCTCTGTCTAGGGAAAATTAATAGGGAACAGGAAATGTTACTGTTTACTTCCACTGGCAGGTGTTTCTCATCCAGTTATTCACATTCTCCCACTAGAGGTCATATATGTTCTGAGGCTTAGTGCTTAAGCTGCAGTTTGGCAGCTATAATGAATTCWGATGATGTGTAAACAATTCATGAAACTCTAACATGCTTATTCACTTTTTATCTCAGTGTCTGAAACCTTTTGCTGTATGCACACATGCATGCACACTACATCTGCATCATTAGCAAGAATATGTACTAACAAAATGCTTTTTCCACCTTTCCTTAAGGTTAAATTAGATTTGTGATAAAAATTGGTATATTCTGTGTGACAAATTAAAATTTGCTGTGAAGTATCAAAAAGATGCAAGTCATTTGACCATAAAATTTTAAATTGTGTCAGCATAAATCCAAAGCCAATGTATCTGTGCAGGCTCTGTTTTAAGAACATTAATATGCTTTAAAAATCTTATTATCTAAGAATTCTGAAGTCTAAATTCACATACTATTTGTGAATATGTTGGCAGTGTTTTTGTGGGTTTTTTTTCTGAATCTGAATAACAGAAGGCTCTGGCTAGTTTCATTCATCAGTGTCTGTATTATGTATGAAAAATTAAGAATATAAATAAAAAAGGTTATAAAAAAGTTTTGATTTTAAAAAATCCTATAAAATTTGGCAGATCCTTTCATGGAACTAGAAACACTGTTATTTCTACTCCACTCAACATAATTAGTCAAACCAGTGAATTTTATTGTGTTAACTCTAATTCTAAAGATGCATTCTGTTGATTTTGTTATATGACAACTTCAGGATAAAAATGAAGATGTAGCAATTTTCTTGCATCATATCACCCCTCATAAAAAGAGTATGGCAGACTTGCCAGGCTTGTTGCAGAGGGGCCTATGTTTGCATAGAGGCAGAGTGGTTTACTATAATCCCCCCAGACACTGAGAATCCACTCTAGTTGTGTGACTTTGCAAGTTACTTTACCACTGTATCTTGATTTCCCCATGTGTAACACATTGTTTGGCCACCCCAGGGYATCCTTTGGAAATGTACTTTTTTTTTTTTAAATCCTCAACAATGAATTACTGTCCTTATAGGGCTTTGCACATCTGAGGTACTGTTTAAAAGTTAGGTAATACATCCACCTCTGTGGGTGCTGCACCCCTGTGCTGCAGTTAACACTCCTTAGCTTATATCTGAGGCACGATCAAAAGTAGGAATTTTGTCACAGTATCTTTATCCCAAGTGTGAAGGCACAGAAGCCTAACATTATGCTTTAATTAAGATTTTCCTCCACTGCAGTCTTCTAGCACAGCACCACCATACAACTATTGAATCCTGAGTTTTTCACCTGACCATACCTCTCCCATTTTGAGAACAGCCCCCATCTACTGCTGGCTTTGCTGTCCCCATGGAGAAATGGTTATTGAAATCACTCACACTAGTGCTCATAAATTGTAGTTGGAAAAGACAGATAAAAGTAGATTGCATCCAGACTGGACAAGTGGTTAGGATTTTTTAAATTAGACTTTCTATGTATACCATACAAGTTAAAGGAACTAGCACACCTGAGATCTAGGTCCCAAGCACGAGCAAAGATTCTGCTATATTCTAATCTCTGAATCTCTTAGCTTAACTATATAATATTCAGCAAATAGAGTTATTTTTCTCTTATTATTCCTGGAGAGGATAGTTTTAGATATATTTATGTGAAATACCTATATACATTTGTATGTCTATATATATTTACCACAATTTTGGAAGGAAACACTTCACACTTCAAAATAGACTCCGGATCTTGCAGTGTAGCTATATATCATTACTAGCAGTATTAAAAGTTATGATCCTGGACTGCCTGAGAACATCTAAATAATCATCTAAAAACCACTTTTTGCACAGAAATAATTTGATTTAAGTTATATAGTAGCCATAGGTTCAAATATTTTGCATCAATTAGTTTCACTGAAGGCAGAGAATATGGAAGAAATGAAAAACCAGGAAGCACTCTGAACACCACAGACTCAGATTTCGACTAAGCAAAGTTCAGGTTCTCTGTATATTCTTTAGTTGTATTCCAATAAGCCATAGATACTATTACAAAGTAGGGTTTATGTATAAAAATGCCCTGATACAGTTACTAGGATCATAACTTTGCAAAACGCACCGTGATCAAGTGAGCAAAATGAACTTCAGCTGAACTATGACTGAGTAACCTGTTGGTGTAAGAGTAAAGATGTACCTCGTTGCTTTGTACAGACAAATACACAATGTTCCCATCTGCAGCACTGACAGTAAGACAGCTTAACTAGGAATGGACTTGGGGACAAATCAAACGAAGACTTTGGGAACAAAGGAAATGGGACAGATGTTCTCCGAATGGAGGAAGCCTAGAGGGAGAGATGCATTCCAGACTTCTATTGACCCAGGGTAGTACAGCACTAAAGTGCTTGCACATGCGGTCTACTTCTTCACCAGTTTTGTGGAAATCAGATAAGAGTCCCTGTCCTGAACTTTGGAACAAAATCGAGATTTTGAGACCTATTAATGGCTTTGTATGCATCTTTTGTGGCAGTTCTACTGAAAATAATATTCTGGAGAAGAGCATTTTCAAGATACAGTTTGTAAATAGGCTTCAGACCTAAAACAAAGTTCCTTTCACTTGTCATGGGATTTGGGTCGTCTACACTGACTGCCACTTCTCTGAATATTTGAGGGCATACTCTGTGGAACTTACTGTCTTGGGATTTGTGATTTGCTTTATGCTTTCTCAGATGTTCTTAGCTGATTAATCACTGTAGCTGTTCGGTACAAAGCAGAGGTATTAACTTCTAGTAAGTCTGTTTCTAGACTGTTATCTCTCTCTTTTATTACAGGATATTATCTAGTTTTGGACATGCACAGTTGAAAGGCTCCCCATAATATCCTTTCCAATGTGCTAAATCTTGGTTCTAGAGAAACTGTTCCAAGCATTTAGCATCAATACCTATTCGGTCTCCAGTTGTGACTGTCATAAAAAATACCAATTATTACAGTGAATTTAATGGTGTAGGAGTTCACTGATACATGTGTATTACATACCAGACCAAGAGCATGAGCAGTATTTGCTTGCTGTACGTAGGTTGGACTTGAACCAGTAACCTAAAGGTAAAAGTCTGTTTCCCATTATCGGTCATCTGATCCATACAGCTTTCTATCTTTTACATATTTGATAAATCACGCAAGATGATTGTAACAAGACAAAGATGTTGGACTATATACGGTACAGAATGATCCTTCATCTTCCAGATGTTTGTTTATTTTTGGCAACATGCACTTTACTAAAAAATTGAAACAGAAATGATTCTATGTCACTTAATGGTATTATTCTCCATAGGTTTTTTGGGGGTTTGGTAGTGGGGTTGTACTTCCTTTGCTACTCTAAGTAGCAAAGGAATATTCTTTATGAAAAATCACAAAGCAGGAAGAATATTGTAGAGAAATACAATAAAACATGTTTCTCTTTGCCAATAGTTGCAAGTCTTCAAACCATAATCAGCCTTCTAAGCCAGATCTAATACATGGTGTAAGAAAACACTGAAAGGGAATCACACCACCTACCTTTTGCCATCTAACTATGTGGTTAATAGTTACCCTACTTTATCTTTGGAATCAATCAAGAGATTTAGAGAATACCAGTGCAGAATATTAGCCACAGAGCATGCTATAAGCAGAGTAATATCTTTCCTAAGATTGTATGCATTTTTAACTCCTCCTGTATTTATCCTATGTGACTACATTTACAAATGAAACTGCTTAATGTGGATGGCCAATTCAGAGGCATTTTCAGACCAGGAAGTTACAAAAGTCAAGAGCACAGAAATCTGAACATATCAATGAGTGATAAAATATGATTGGTAAAAGTCAACTCGTAAATTCAGTCATCCATAGGCTAGGCATCTGGTCTATGCCAGTGTCCTTTCACAGTCAACAGAGAATGAGACAAAACTTCCAAAAAGCAGCTCCAGCCACTGACCACAAATGCTTCTTTTAGGATGGGCTCTTTAGATATCTATCTCTCACCACTGACTGAAAAGGAGGCAAGACAAATGAAAAGGTTTGTAATATTAGAAATGGCTCAGGAGGCTGAGCTGTGAAAAAAAAAGTAAGATAAAAGTGTATCTGTGGTCTAGGAGTCAGTAGGGGTGGAACAGAATAGAAATGTAGATAGGAGTAACCTATATGAGAATTATGGACCCACATAACATATGCAAAGTAATAAAAYACAGAAAATAAATAGATTTAAAGAGGTAAACGGCAAGGCTGGAAGCCATTAGTTGCCACATTTTACTTCTGAGGTGGTGTAATTCCAGTGGCAGATGTTTTGTCTATTGTTTTATGTCTGCATCTTTTAGGATCAAAGTTGATATATTACAGGTAATAATTTTAAATCCATAGGAGAATTTGAAGTGTGCCCTGTTTCAGTGCTTCTTTTACTGCAAAAAATATACTTAAAAACACAAACAAAATTTCAGAACTTTAAAAGAGACATTACAAACTTGAAGGGACAGTTGTACCACACACTGACCCATCAAAAGGAACTAGTTTCCCCCACAGCTGTTCTGAAACTACCAAAGGCTTACAAGAAAATGTCTAATTATGGTAGAGGTTTTTAGTTTGTTTTCCTTTCCAAAAGTGGCTCATACTTGTTTCTTCTTCTTTAATTTTGCATTTAAGGTCTTCTTTTCTCCTGCTGTTCTGTCTTTTCCCCTATTGTTCTATCGACACTCACAAGTCTTTGGGGCTGGATGGGATCCACCCAAGAGTACTGAGGGAGCTGGCGGAGAGGCTTGCCAAGCCACTCTCCATCATTTATTAGTGGTCCTGGTTAACAGGGGAGGTCCCAGATGACTGGAGGCTTGCCAATGTGACGCCCATCTACAAGCAGGGCCAGAAGGAGGATCCGGGGAATACAGGCCTGTCAGCCTGACCTCGGTACCGGGGAAGACTATGGAGTGGTTCATCTTGAGGGCGCTCACAAGGCAGGTGCAAGACAACCAGGGGATCGGGCCCAGCCAGCACAGGTTCATGAAAGGCAGGTCCTGCTTGACCAATCTGATCTCCTTCTACGACCRGGTGACCTGCCTAGTGGATGAGGGGAAGGCTGTGGATGTGGTCTACCTGGACTTCAGTAAAGCCTTTGACACTGTCTCCCACAGCATTCGCCTGGAGAAGCTGGCGGCTCATGGCTTAGACAGGTGTACTCTTTGCTGGGTAAAAAACTGGCTGGATGGCCGAGCCCAGAGAGTTGTGGTGAATGGAGTCAAATCCAACTGGCAGCTGGTCACGAGCGGTGTTCCCCAGGGCTCAGGTTTGGGGCTGGTCTTATTTAATATCTTTATCAATGATCTGGATGAGGGGATTGAGTGCTCCCTCAGTAAGTTTGCAGATGACACCAGGTTGGGCGGCAGTGTTGATCTGCCTGAGGGTAGGAAGGCTCTGCAGAGGGATCTGGACAGGTTGGATCGATGGGACGAGGCCAATTGCATGAGGTTCAACAAGGCCACGTGCCGGGTCCTGCACTTCGGTCACGACAACCCCAGGCAACACTACAGGCTTGGGGAAGAGTGGCTGGAAAGCTGCCCAGCGGAAAAGGACCTGGAGGTGCTGGCTGACAGCCGGCTGAACGTGAGCCGGCAGTGTGCCCAGGTGGCCAAGAAGGCCAACAGCATCCTGGCCTGTATCAGAAATAGTGTGGCCAGCAGGAGTAGGGAGGTGATCGTGCCCCTGTACTCGGCACTGGTGAGGCTGCACCTCGAATACTGTGTTCAGTTTTGGGCCCCTCACTACAAGAAGGACATTGAGGTGCTGGARCATGTCCAGAGAAGGGCRAYGAGGCTGGCGAAGGGTCTGGAGAACAGGTCTTAKGAGGAGCGGTTGAGGGAGCTGGGGTTGTTTAGCCTGGAGAAGAGGAGGTTGAGGGGAGACCTTATGGCTCTCTACAACTACCTGAAAGGAGGCTGTAGCGAGGTGGGTGTTGGTCTCTTCTCCCAAGTAACWAGCAATAGGACAAGAGGAAATGGCCTCAAGTTGTGCCAGGGTAGGTTTAGATTGGACATTAGGAAAAATCTCTTCTCTGGAAGGGTTGTCAAGCACTGGGACAGGCTGCCCAGGGAAGTGGTGGAGTCACCATCACTGGAGGCGTTCAAAAAACTTGTAGATGTGGCACTTCAGGACATGGTTTAGTGGGCCTGGTGGTGTTGGGTTGACAGTTGGACTTGAAGATCTTAAAGGTCTTTTCCAACCTTAATGATTCTATGATTCTATTCTATGATTCTATGATCTTAAAAATAAATAGATCTGTGAGCCATTGGATGTTAATGCAATAACTACTTAGATTGCAAATTCTGCAGCTCAGATAAATTGTCTTCTTGTACAGAGCTACATAAATAGATTGTTTGGTGAAATCAGTGTAATAAAACTTAAGGAGATCTTGGGGAAGGGGAAGGTTATATTTGTTTACAAAATTTCTAAGTAAAATGATTTTACCTACTCACACCCATTCTCTCATATTTTAATCACTTGCACGTTTACACCCACATATTCCCACATACCTAAATATGTATGCCCGAGTGGTCTGGCCAGGATCACCTGTGTTCAACACAGAAGACAAGGGATAGAAGCTTCTGAGTCCTTTTAGTGCCTCTGGGGTTCTTCTTGACAAGCACTGGAAACTAACCTTGGACAGGTTTTTATCTCCTTTAAGATTCACCGGCTGTTATGGGTCAGTCTTTTTCCTCAGAGTCTTGGATACTCCAGCATCCATGAATCTTACACCAGGTTGCTGCCCACTGCCTCCTTTTCCTCATTGGGAATGTGATTTCATGATGGCTAACATGGAAAGGAATGGTATATATTGTATTCTACAACCTTATTTCCTGTCTGCTGGTGGTGGGATGAAGGGTCTTCACCGAGAAGTCATCTGTATTGCCACATTATCAGGGTGCAAGACCTTTGATTTTGGCATAAACAACACATTCCTCAGTCTTGCTGCTGGGAACAGTGTTCTGGAAGTGGTGCAGTTGGGTGCAGTGTCCTTCATTATCAATGCAGGCCATTGTTTTAACCCTTTAAGCCTTCTAATTTTTTTAAGTTATTTTGTTGTTTCTGCTGGGTCTTACACACACATACACGCATAAATTTCCATTCATACTTCAGTCAGACCAACCTTTATATTTCAGTTACAGAGCTCTAGAGTTGTAACCCAGTTCTCTAGAAATTAATGTCTGTGCTTCTGCCTTGAAAAATATAGGTAGGCTCTGAGGTTCTTATAATTAGTCTTAGAAAGAGAAGCAGTCTTTTTAGCACCTTGACCACAGAATATCCTAAAGCTTCTTGTCTCAAAAGCAAGTGTATCTATGTCATGTCGGATTTTGACTGAGTAAAAACTTTTATGCTGCACAGCATTGCTACAGAGATTTTACTTACTAATTATGTTGTCTGAGAATGAAGAAAGTCCATATAAATGGAGCTAATCTGGATTTCCATGAGTACAAATGAAGTCAAAGTCTCATTCCAGCAGTGTATTTGAAATTACATATTTTATTTCTAACATTCTGCTTTGAGGGCTATGTAATATCTAAGTTAGCCTACAGCAGATGCTTTTCTTTGGAACAGTGCTGAAGTTTTGCAAGAGATAAAATTTCAAAGATAAATATGCCAGTTTTAGAAACCAGAACAGGGCTCTTTGCACCATTATAAAGCACAAAAGGACTGAAAATTATTCCCAGCTATTTAATGAAGATTTTCACAGGAACTCCTGCTGATCCAAGCCACAAAGTAGACATCCGCAGCCAGACAAATAAAGTTGGAGATCACTCAGGTGACCAGAGTATCTACCACAGACTTTGTCAACACTCAGATCTGTGGTAAGGAGCTGCCTCAGTTGGACTTTCAGAGCTCACTGTAAAGGAGGGTTCAGGGTCTCAAGCATATTTCCTCATGCAGTCCAGGCAGACTGGACACTGCTGGAGCTGAACATGCTTTTGCCCAGTTCACCAGCCTGGCTTTTCCTAAATGCACTGTGACTGCTTTGAATCCAAACTACAATGAAACAGTGTTAGAAACACGAACAAAAAGGACCAGATTCATTCCACTTAACTTCAGACATTGAATATAAGTGCCCTATTTAGTAGCTTAGTCTCCTTACACTCCTGGTGCAGACAGTGGAGGAAGAATCACTTCCTGAGGGTGGTTCAGCACACATATGTTGTGAATCAACTTCCTGAGGTGCCTGTCCATCTTCCTTTGACTGAAAGGAGACCATATAGAGGCAAACATGTTTTTTACCAGACATCAAGACCAAAATCTGGTGTCAGATCTGCTCTTCCTCTCATTTCTACAGCTTATAGTGCAAAGACATTTCATATTATTTGGTCCAATCCAGTACATACATGTAGCCTGCAGTGATACAGACATAGTGCTCACAAGCTTATATATCCCATAGAATTAGAGAAGTTTCTAACAGTTTAGGTTTGTCTTCACAGTGTGGACTGTTATGCTATATAGAAATGTCCTGTCAGTGTAAGATCAGTTAGCATTTAGTGTCAGGTCCAGGACATGAATATGGTGCAAGGAAGAAAGTGATGAGGACAGGGGTACAGGTGTGATGCATTTCCTGCCACTGGGAGGGACATTCTGCATCATAAGAATAGGCATTGCTACCCAACCCTAAAAATAAGGAACGCCAGTATCAAAAAAGGAATAATAATAAGAGAACATTTTTTTCCTGCACATTAATTTTTGGTACTTCCTACTTTTTCTTGAATATGTGGTCTGAAATCTATGTCCAGGGTAGATAGCTGCAGCTATTTTATCCACAGCTATTTTATTCCTTCTATTAATAAGAGCTAAGTCGGGAGTGGAAGTTGAAAAGCAGAAATTGGAAACTGGTTCAGGCTTAGATCTCCTGTAAAGAAAGCCAGAGCCAAAACCACCTTTGAGAAATAACATTCAAAGTAAATTTTCAATCCACAGATTTCTGTGATGTCACAATAGGAATTGTGCTGCTATGAAATATATACAATTACTGCAGTATCATTTCTATACTATTTTTTTCTTTAAACAAAACAAAAAAAATGGTACAAGTCATTAAAAACAATAACTATGCTGATATTAGTGGACAGTCCACCAAGTCTTTAAGCATCTAGCAAGATACTAGGTTGCACTGAGGAATCTAGGGAAATAAATTCACTGAAGTTTTACTTAGCTAACTCAGGTGCCTGACACATATTGTGCAGCTAAGGATTCAGGCAGAAATTTCATTAGGGCTTTACAGTTACACATGTTCCGAAGAATCTATTGAGCTGTCTCACACTTAAGGCTATTTGTGTAGGGAATAAGGCATTCCTGCACCTAAGTAATTCAAAGAAGCCATCTGCTAAATTTGCACACCTGTTTTACTCCATTTCAGTGCACATGAAAACAAAGGTGCTGGTTCTCCATTCATCCAAGAAGCAAGAGAGCTGAGATGTAAGTTGCTAGCCTGAGAAGGCTGACACCCCAGAAACCTCTGTTCCAGAAGACATCCTAACCACCAAATGGGGGCCAGAGGCAACTTTGGATGAGATATTGAAACAAGTCCAGAATACATCCAAAAAGGCAAAACTCATGGCAGGAGAAGGAGAACAAGCCAAAGGAAACATTATTATGTAGCCTAATATGAAAGGAACTGAGATCTGGGACCTTTTCAAAGGATTATTAATGTCCCATGCATAAGGTCACTAAAAATGAACAAAAATAGAAATGACTCAGAGCAGACTCACAGCAGAACCACAACACTCCCCCCTCTGATCTGTGTACCAAACCACGCTTTGGAYTCTGTTACGATTGGCTCTAAAATGATTCTTATGGTAAATTATTATTTAATGGGACAGAAATGCAAATGTTATTTAGCTTAACAGTGTTCATAAAAATATATATAGTCATGGGTACAATTTAGGAATTTGGGAGTAACTTCATAAAATATATGTATCCTTGTTTCATACCCCACATCAGTAGTGATGATGCATATTAATTCCTTCTGGAAGAAGCAAGAAAACTGGAAGTCTGGGAGAAAAAAAAATTTAAGTGAGCAGGGAAATTGGGGTAGCAAGCATCTGCTGTAAAAGGTCTATGTAATCTCACTGTGGAGTTTCAACTGTCACCTCTCTCACAGGAATTTCAAACACTGTGATAGTTACTCTTAAGCAATGATCCCTAGCTGGACCAATTTAGGGGTTTTCAGACCAGGACAACTACTTCGAGAATCTTACCTAGTTTGAGGCAAGAAGAAGGATGTAGTTACTCTCTTCAGTTAAGGTAGTGGTAACTAACGGCACGCCCAGTATCAGAGTTTTAGGTGCTTAAGAATGTCTTAGCCAGTACACTTACTCTTTATAACATTTCAGGTAGCTAAGTGGGTAAGACGAGCATTGGATTGTTGTACTAGAACTTCGGGTCAAACATGTCATTTCAAATCCTTCCTTTTCGTCTTGTGATATATTATATATATATATATATTAGGCTTTCACAGTGCTTGTTTCTGATTATTTTTTCCAGGTCACCTCTTCTGTGTACACAGACCCAGACCAACCTGTTTTCAACTCCCTTGCTTTGCTGCTTATTCAGTGCTAGGATAGCTCCCTTGCTTCTCAGCTTCACTGATAGCCTATTTTATTGATGGAAATATTTTTCTGATACCTCTATGTTTTCACCTGTTTTTCTAACTTAGCTTTTCCTACCTGAAGGAAAATGGACTGGTTATGTTTAACAGGCCATGTAATCAAAAGTTTGCCATATGATTTTATTAGGTATTTGTAGCTAATGTACATAGTATTTATGTACATGTGGTCTGAAATCTCCACAATTTGTTTTTCTCACACACTATCGAAATAAAGTTTCAGTTTCAAAGAAGGAAAAACTCTGAGCCTTCTGTTTTACCAGCAAGAAGCTTACACAAGAATGCCTTTGAGATTCTGGCTTGATTGTATCCATTTTAAAGAAGGAAATCTGCCTTTGCATATGTTTGCAGAGCRGCTGGGACAATGAAGACCTAGTCTTGACTGGGGCCTCTGGACCCTATCATGATATAAATATTCATTGAAAATAATAATGAAACTTACTGTGAAGAAAAGGGGCCATACAGTAGCTCATGTTTATACTGTTGTAACTGTCAGTTTCAGAATATAAATCCAACACAAAGCTTGTACTCTACTTTACAGTGACATTCCTTTACAGTGTCTTTGTCCTTTAGGACCTTGGAATTTCTTCCTTGGTAATAGGTTTTTCTTTTACATTGCCCTTTTTTACCATTATCTGCGAAAGTGTTGATACTGTTCTTTCTAAAGTCTCTATGCACATTCTATTTCTGAGTGATACATTACTTAAGGTTTTTTCAGTAACAATTTCCCTTTGGATGCAAAACTTCTTCTAGGTCTTCCATGTCTCACTAACCTGGGAACTTGGAAACCACAGGTTTTATAGCCCAGATTTGACCCATCTAATATATGACAATGCATAGCTTTGGTCAAGGATTCAATATAATTCTCCCAAGCAATTCACAGCTACAAGTATTTTCCCCATTTGCATTAAAAAAGTATTCCAGGTACACATGTTGAATGCAATGAAAAGTATGCAAGAAATGAAACAGATCTGCTGATGTTAGCAGGCAATGCTAGATAACTTCTGATTTCCATTGTTAAGTAATTTTTCCAAACCTTAAAGTTACTCTAAAACCTATGAGAAAAATAGACAGATTTCCAGTGGAAAAATATCAACAGCTGTTATCTAGATAAAATGTTCTCAGAAAACTTTTTGCAAGCCAATGAAATGTGTGTGTGTATACACGCATATACTTCATTTTTGGAATGCATACTTCACAAGGAAAAATGAGAAGTAGGAAAGAAGTCATGAACATGGACTCAGTCACTCTTGATTAATTTTATTAAGCTGAAATTTTGGTGCTAAGGCTGAGACAGGTGCCTAGGGTCCATCTAAAGTTATTTGAGGAAGATAGGTGTACTGCTTCTGACTGGGATGGAGTTAACTTTCCCCATAGCAGCCCTCATAATGCTGTACTTTGTATTTATAGCTAGAACGGTGTTGATAACACACCAGTGTTTTGGCTACTGCTGAGCAGTGCTTGCATAGCATCAGGGCTGTCTCTCCAACTCCCCTCCCCACTCCAAGGCTGGTGGGCTGGGGGTGGGCAAGAGATTAGGAGGGGACACAGCTGGGACAGCTGACCCCAACTGACCAAAGGGATATTCTATACCATATGGCGTCATGCTCAGCAACAAAAGCTAAGAAAAAAGAGGCAGGGAGGTGGGGAGGGTAGGCTTCRTTATAAAGGCATTTGTCTTCTGAAGCAACTGCTACATGTACTGGGGCCCTACTTCCCAGGAACTGTTTGGACATCACCTGCTGATGGGAAGTAGAGAATAAATCTTCTTCTGTGCACAACCTTTGCTTTTCTTCATTAAACTGCCTTTATCTTGACTCATGAGTTTTTAATCTTAAATTCTCTCCCTATCCCCTGAGGAGAGGGAGTGAGAAGGCAACTTGATGGGCAACTGGCAGCCAGCCAAGGTCAACCCACCACAATACATATCCCAAGAGAATGATTCATACTTGTCTTGGAGGATGGTCTTGGGATGCAACACCTAATTTTAGCCAGATAGAATGAGTGGGAGGAATCCCTCCATAATTACCCCTAGGTCTTTCCTCATTTTGGTGGTTACACATTGAATGAGTGACTACAGTACCCAATGGGTGACATTCTGGAAAGCACATACTGACAGAGGCGCTTTAGTTTAATTCCTTAAGATGCACAGGTGCCTAATTCCCATTGAAACCAACAGGAGCAACACACCAAAAGCATCTGAAGTCCTAGAACCAGTCAGTCTCCTGGACCTGTTGAAAATCAGTTGGACGCATAACTTGAAAAAGTTTGCATTTCTTCAATGAGTCTAAAACCGTGTTAAACAGGTGATTTATTTTGCACATAACTGAACTTTAAAATCTTAAAGACAGCAACAACAGAAAATGCTATTTCATTTTTTCGCCACTATTTCAGAAGATTCAGAAGATGTTTCAGAGCTCTCTAAAAGGAAGTGCGGGCCTTAAATCAGGCCCTAAAGAGTTACCATACACAGACTAGACATGATGAAGGCCTGCTGTTCGTCTGAGTCTCTGTGGTATTGGTCATCATTTAAGCTATGCATAATAAAAACTAACCTGTGACCTTGCTTAAATACTGGGTTTTACACATAGAGCCACTTGTGTAGTTCACATCTTTATGATAACAGGATTGTAAGGAGGAAAGTTGYAACCATGACCAAGAAACCAAATGTGTTCTGTTTAAAACTTGAGTGACGTCAATAATATTCAGGTTCTAAGAGATAACTTGCAAGACTGACATGCATGTCTATAAAAGCTGCTTGATTTCTACAGCACTGACCACTCTGAGCTCTCCTGGGTTTAGGGCAATTGTGAATGCTTACTTTTCTTTTGGGTGGTACATGGTAAAAGGAATGTAAGCAAAAAAATATTTTGGCTAAACATCTGGGAAAAAAAGGCTCTCACAGGGAGGTCCATCCATTTGCAAAGTAACATTCTTTCCAGCTGCTATGATGGATGACCTTCACTTGATGAATTTTAAGAAGGCTGTCTGAAGAGCTCAGTAATGGGAGACAATCCTGCTCTGGAAAAGAAGTTTACAAGACAAAATGAAAAGACTTTTTGGACTGCGCCTATTCCATGCTTCCCTAAAGAAAGCAACCTTTGTATCTTATCTGAAAGGACCTGTTGTATCATTTCTTGTTGGGTGCAATATTGATCATYCTGAATTTCCTTTCAGGTGGAAAAGGACCACAGGAGCCTTGCCTTGTCTCTATCCTTCACTAAGAAACTTGGAAAGGGGCCATCCCATGCTTCAATGTCATAAGACCTCACAGAGAGAGCACAGCACAGGAGAGTCCCACCTACCATTCAATGCATTACTAAGAAATCTATTGTTTGAATGAGAAAATCTCTGTGGTGAGGCACATAAAAAATATCCCCTCCCATTTCTAGAAAGGAAGCTGTTTCTGTAGGACTGCTAAAGGCTTCATTTTTAAGAGCAAAGAAAGACAGGAACTGGACTTATCAGGCAATGTGAAATAGAGAGAGCACAAATATCCAGTGACTAAAAGTGGGGGTGACTTTATCAGGGAAGAAAGCTCAAGCGCATGGGTATGTAAAGAGCTTTGATTCTGCATGGGAGGGAAGCAGGCCAAAGGTAAAGTTCTTCTCAGTCCTTCTTAGATGAGAAATTTTGTTTCCTCCAAAGTGTAAGGTTATGATCTTAGTGCAAAATTTGAGATTATTTTTATCTCTTCAGTTCTCCACTTTTGGGATGTATTTATTCTTAAATTGTCTCTGTCCTTTGATTTCAAGGTTACTATCCAATTTTCAACTCACCTTAATGAAAGACTAGTTCCTGTCCCTCCTGCTGCCATCATGAATCACTCAAAGGAAGATATTTTAATGAATTATGTACTGTTATGTGAAAAAGTACTAAAATATTATGTGTAATAGCAAAAAAAGCATATTATTATTTAAATGCTATATTTTTCACTCAACTTCTATTGCACTAAATCCTGAATCATACAGTGCATATATCACCTTCAGGGAAGTTGTGCCGATGTCTAAGCAGAAGAGTGAGATTAAAATTAATGTAGCCTTTTAGTGATGTAGAGAAATACAGGAATGTAGGAGGGGAAGGAGGCATTTAAGTCAACAAATGGAGTCCCATGCTCGTACAGGCAACATATCTTACTGTCTCATACTAGAACAGAATTTCAACAGTTTTTCTTCAGTAATCTTTCTTACTTTCCTTTTTTTTCAATTGAAGTGCTTTCCCTTTTCTTTTTTACTTCCTTCTGCCCACTTTCCTGACAGAAATAGAAACCACTAGCATTTATAGCCTGAAATACTTGCATTGAACATACCTGTTACTATAAGAAATAGCTCAGGAAACAGCATTTTACACCCTCATTTAATGGGGAATGCTGGATGTCCTATCTCAACTGCGTCCGTGCCTCATCCAGACAGATAAATCAGAAGGACAATCTCCAACAGAATTTGTGGCAATGCAAGGAGACCTGAGGCACACATGGTATCTTTCACCTGCTCTCAAAGATTTCCACCAAAAAAAAAAAATAATCAGGAAATATTTTGGCCACATTTGTAGATCAGGGAAAATGTGAATGAACCACGGTGTGTTATTAGCACAGAAAACTGTTGATCAGCCAAAGGCAATAGCAACCACATGAGTAAATTTGACTGACAAATGTTTTCATGGCCAACAAAAACTCATCAGTAGCCACTGCATTTGTGCATTTTGGAAAAATAAAATAAATGTTCTGATTACCTCTAATTGATCAGACCGCTTATTGTCATCATAGACAAATGGATGAGGCAGCTGTCCAAACGGTATGTCATAGAACTCAGAATCATAAATTATGGTATCAGTGATAGGTGCAGCTCCAACAGACTCGAAGACAAAAAATCCCAGAAAAATATTTACAAAGGTCTGCATTCTGCTTTCTTTTCTGAAAGAGAAGAAAATGGGCAAAATGTGGGTAATCTGGTATTTGCAAGGAATCTATGAAAATTTAATCTCACAAATACAGTACTTAAATGTATGCAACAATAATTCTCATGGATAACTCATATTTATTCATGATGACTCAATGGTTTATTCTGTTTTGCTTCATGAAGAATCCCTGGATCTGAGAATTTCTGCAGACTGCTTTGGCCATACTAACATTTATATAATTTAGGAAAGACCTATTGACTTTTATTGGTATAAAAATAAACCGGCCTCAGTGAGAAAATACCTGAAAAGGTGAAAGGAAGATAGATATAGATTCATATTTTTCCCCTTTCATCTAACTTCACCTATTTCCACTGCACCATTAGAAAAGAACTTTTGAGAAACTAGCCAAAAGCTAAATTATTATATTATTCGTGTCTATCACAATAAATAATCTTTCGAAATGTACAACAATGTAATTTTGTCTTTCTCCTCCACCATAAAAAAAAAAATAAATAATAAAGATTAGAAAACATTAGGATGTCTTTCTTTGTTGTCTCTGGATGAGCATAATCAAAACCCTTTTCACCCAGTAGTTGTTCTATCAGAATATAATTTTAATTGGTTGAATGGTGTGGCGTATTTGGACCATCACTTCTTCAAAGGTCTGGGGATCAAACTAAAAAGTAGTCTGTGTCGTCCATAGCCCTGTAAGTGACAGCACTCTGCATTCCTTCATTATTCAATCAACACCATTTTTAAAGTAGTGAGAAATGGTAACATAGTACAGTCACCTGTTCTCCTTGGAGAATAGAATTATAGAATTAAATTAACACCCATTTAAATTCCATATTTTAGTAAAATAGTAGAAAATTCATGATAGGCTTGAGTATTAGTCTTTATGCATTCCCTATTCCTTGTAAGAGACGTATTCACTATTATCATATAAGATGCCTGACACAAGGCTCTATTCAGCATTCTGTACTTATACCTTGATTCAGCTACAGCTCCCTCTAATTTTACGAAAACACAGACAGTGATAATGAGCCATGCATAAGTCTAATAAATTGTACTCCTGATGTGATGCTATAATACACACACTTAAATATTTCATTTTTACACTGTAGCTACTTAAAATAGGTTAAGTATAAGAAATGCATGTGACTTTTTTGAATGTGTGTGCTGAGGAACAAGCTGAATTTTAGTTTCATGAAAAGAGGTCTTTATGAAGCTGATTTAGGCAAGAGGATATGAAATTCCTCTAGGGATGGTCAGTAACACAAGGCATTCATTTTTCCCTCATTTGCTTTATTCAAAAAGACTTTTCAGCTGCTGCTGGGAGAAGCTTGAGTCACTTGGGCTTTTCTTTGAGAAGACTTAGTTGAATCGCACCTTTCAGTATCAGCTTCCAATATTACTAAACCTATGCCGCTTCGTTATAAAAAAATGAAATGAAATAAAGTAAAATAAAAATGCAACCAATCTCTGAAATATACTGAAGTATACTGGAGCTTGGTTTTCTTCTGTATTTATATTTTCTGCTGCCTATTTTTGACAGGACTGGTTTTGGTCTTGCTTTTCTTTTGCATGTCATTTATCCCAGATGATTCAGCTATAAAGGATGTTATCTATTGACCCAAAAAGTAATACTAACATATCTGATGTAATTTTTCCTCTGAATAAACAATTTCTAAATAAAAAAAATTACTTGTTATTCAAAATTGTTTTCATTTCACATTGCCTAGAAATAAAAGGTTTTTAAAGGGTATAAGATTTGATAAGTATTTCATTTTGTATATATATGTATATATACAAACCCAGCAAATATAATGATAATCTCTGTGGAAAAAAAAATATTTACCTATGACTATAGTATCTGCACTAACTTGCAGAGTTTGCATGTCTCTGTACTTCCCTTATGTGTAATATATTGGAACACGCTGTAATGATATTGGCATCTGCAGTAGCTGTAAGATCAAATATTTTGATGAAGATTATGTACTCCTCTCACAGGAAGGAACTAAGACATATCCAGGGAAAAATAAATAGTCTCCTCAATCTGCAGCCTTTGAATCAGTATTATGCATGATAAAATAAAACAAATACTATAAAAATATTTCCAGCATTAAAAATCCAATTAACTGTTCTAAGAGAGAAGTACCAAAACTTACCTTTAGCTTCCAATCTCTCAGATGGGACGGAGTTACTCAGAATGCAGAGCCAGTGGTATTAGACCCCGACCAATGGCAGTGGCATTCTGGGGCTGTGGGAGGTGGTACAGCTTCTACCCTCAACTGGAGACCTCAGCCCAGGGAGTTTCTCAGACTTCAAACACCTTTATATTTGATTTTGCTGAATCGAATGTTAGCAAGGTCAAACAAAGGTTTATTGTAAGCAAATGGCATTTATTTCACGTCACAGATTTTTACCCTTTCCCCTCAAATTTCTTACTGCTCCTACTAATACACCAATATACCAATAAAACTCTCAGTTGCGTTCTGGAAACAATCTTTTCGGTGTCCTGATAATCTAGAAATGCATATTTTCCAACATACAGAATCAAGGCTTAAGCAAATTGGATTACATATGAATATTTTTTCCTATATGTAAGATTTTTATTTTGGGGCTCATTGTATGTGATAATATTTAATGAATTTCCATCTGCTGTGGGTATTATCTGGTATGTATTTAGAGGTACCTTTTTTTCTTTTTCTTTTCTGTAAGTACTTATAAGGCAATACTCATAGGATCTACTCTTTCCAATATGTTTTCCTTCTGAAGGGGAAATACCACTTCCTTAATAGATATGAACCGCTATAATATGCTGCAAATGCTAGGCATACACTGCGGTTTATTACATTACATTATTACATTACATTATCATGCAGTTTATTACACCAGAAACAGGTTTTACAATGTTACCAGAAGTCAAGCTATCTTGTTTCCTTATTGATAGTATTTTCTTTATTATCATTTCCTACTTAATTCTGTGCTTACTTTTTTATATTACTGGTATTTTGTACAACACACAATCATTCATCATAACCTTTCATCATTCCTCCAACTCTTCAATGAAATATACCTCCTAATACTGTCAATGTCCTATGTTAACAGTTAGGAAAAGGCAGAACCCATTCCTTATCTATAGAGGAACTTAAGATTCATGCAGAAGATTCCAATGTGCTAAGCAAACCTGATTGCCTTTGCTTTATACAATTTCCACATAWTTTTTTTTTTTCAATAAGAAGACCACCCTAGAAGGCCAAATTTGTATGAGGCACTGAAAGCATGTTAAGAATTTTGAGCCAGCTCTCAATAATTTGAATGTCCAACATCAAACTTCTAGTGCTAGCCTAGGGAATCCAAGACATTTGAAAGGGTTTGGCAGATAGATAGGTCAAAGTGTAGAAGAGCAACACCTCTGTTAGCAGATAGGTAGAGGGTAGGACATTGTAGGACATATCAAATGGCATTAGGTACCATGTGTTGTTTTGGCAATTGAGTCAAGTCTGTAACGTCCTACAGTACTACAACCAATCCTGAATGACAGACTCCTTTCTAGGGAAGATTCAGCATTATTTGCTTCTATGAAAATGAGGGCCTTGAGTCATTAAATCAGATATTTTAATTTCCTTATTCACAGTCCCTTCCCATTGTAAAAACAGCTTCTTCCATGAAGAATCAAGGCAATAAGTACAGTGTGAGCACCACACTACTGTGCTATTCTTTTCCTTCAGGTCAGTAGCTTTGGCCACAGCTTACTCCTTAAGTTAGTGATCTAGTTGCTTTCAACGCCTATGTATGCTCCTTGCTGGCAACAAAGCAAATAGCTATATCTTCCACAGCAAAATGCATTACTTCACCTTCTTACTGCTACTGGTAATTTTTATGCTGCTCCATGTGCTGAAATAATTAACATTATTTCACTTTTAAGTATTTTATTTGCTGCTGCGCTTGGTCATTTAAGATTTACTCTTCTAAATCCTCACTCCCAATATGTCTTCTTCATTTACAAAACATGTTCTCTCTAGATAGGCCCAGTGTTCATTGATTTCACTTGTACAAAAGACCCCAATCTTGTATTCTTTACTGAAGGAAAATTCTTATCTGCAACAAATTTTTCATATCTGTATTAAATTTTTTTCTTCTTCTTTACACAACTAAGTTGATGTAGACATACTGTGACCTAGGGCCTGAAACTTCTGTATCTTTTGGCCTGTAGGTTTGTTTGTTTTGTTTTATTAATACCAATGAAACTCAAACTACTTTGGCTCTGGATCTTAACTTAATCTTTATTTTAGTGGGTTACTATATTCCTGTCAGACTAAAATATTCTTTGCTGGTCTTGTTTTCCAGAAACACTAAGCAAGTAAAATTAATTGAAGGGAAATGTTAACTTACAAACATTGATATTGCTTCTATTTTTTGTTAGAGCTATGGAAACTCATCTGAAAAAGGATATATTTCACACAAATCATTTTACAAGCTTATGAGCATGATGTTTCATATGGCACACAAATTTTGCCCATAATGGTCAAACAAAGGACACAGATTTGTTTGTCCCAATTTATGCTTTAAGGAACCAGATCTTGGAGAATGAGTGGTATATCTGTAGAGGACATGCCTTAGTTGACGCTGGAATTAATGTTTGGCATTTTGTTCGAGCCTGGATGCTAGAATCCTAGCTAGAATCCTTGGATCCTAGCAACCCTAGACTAGCTAGAAACCCAAGAGACCCAACACTGAAGCAGTTCAAGTATATTATGCCATTAAAAGCAAAGGAAAAGAAACACTACTTATAGCCCTTGTGGTGTTGCTGAGCAGAAAGACAAGCATTTAAAAAAGCTCACAGAAAATCTGTGCTTGAGCTAGGAACTGGTTCAGATCACTGCCTTGTGCTTTCTGAATCCTGTTATCACAGAAGATAATGAAATTCCTGAGTCTGACTAAAGGACATTTGAGAGTGAGCTTTTCATGTCCTCTAATTAGTCCCTTCGCTGACTCTTGCTTTTTTTTCCAGATCCTCTGGCCTTGTGCAGTTTGTCTTGCAAACTTCCCCAATTGTCTCTAAACCTTGCTGTCCGACTTAGTAACTTGGGCTTGATTAAAAGCTCACTAAAGTTAATGGAGAGTTCCATCACATTCAGTGGTTTTTGGAGCATGACTTCAGCTGGAAGCATATCCAGCTGTGGTCATTGCCTAACACATTCCTAGCTAAAATGCATTCCCATTGTATAATTGCTGGCAGTGCTAAATGAATTAATTTTTTCCCTTGTTTGTTGAGAGGGCTTTGTTTCCATTTCAGTTCTCCCAGTTCTTGGAGGTGCAATGACTCCTCACTGTGTTCTTGAACTCAGTGCCAAAGCCTCAGAGTTGTCCTATTCTTGTTTTTCCAAAACCTTGATTATAAAGCACTGAGCCTTTGATTCAGACTGTCAGCTTCCACTTGATATAAATATAATTTTTTCCTTGCTTTGTTTTCTTTTGGGCCTCACATATTCATCCCCAGGAACTTGTGATAAGAAAGAATGTGTGGGAAAAATACTAGCTTTGCCATAAAATGAAAAATCCTGTCTGATCCTCAGGAAGAGGATGTGTGTATGGTACCAGGTTTCCCTCTTGGCACCTTCTCGGTCTGCCAGCCTGAACAGAAGTACAGGTCTTTAGTCTGCTGTGTCAGCTCTGGAAAGTTCTAGTGCCGATTTTTAACAATGAGGGCAAGGTAATATCTAGCTTTGGCAGGAGTGACAGGGGAGTCCCTAAATGAGTCATTCATTTGGTTGTTTCTACTTGGTACCTGGCTAAAGGATGCTACCAGTCTGAAACTATAGAGTAAGAGCAATAAATGAAGATGTTGATGTATTTTCATATAAAACAATAGTAACAAAATGAAAGATCACCTTCTCCTGGCCAAGGACCAGTCTACGTAAGAGAGAGGAAATACACGAATGTTCGAGTACCGGTGACAGTAAGTTCAGCTGCTTGGGCTACACAGTCTCTTAAAAAGATGCACTGGGTTTCCTCCAAATCTTTTCCACATTCTGTGACCAGAAGTGCTTCTGTCATATGAACAAAATGGGGTCACTTGCATTATGTGATGGAGACAATTATGTTTTGGTCATATGTGGGAGGTCCGTAAATATTCATTTCTCAAGATGAAGGAAATCTCAAGATTTTCTTGCTATGTCTCATGACGAAAATGCAGGTAACATTAGCATTCTAATGTTAGCATTAGCTTGTTAACATTAATGTTAGTATGAAGAAACGAACGTGGGGCACTTACAAAAGAAGGGGRCAAAAAATAATCAGATTGAATTGATATAAAGCACTGGGTGTAAGCCAAAGACATCTATTCTGAATAAAGCTGTTATAAGAATGTCACCTCAGTGGGTATAGAAAACATTGGTCTTAAACTTTAAATTTGATATTTTTGGCTGATTACTTATATATTTAAACCTCTGCAAGGATTATTTCTAGAAAAAGCAAGTTTGTGTTGTTTCCCTAAAGGCCCTGTATAATATGTAGTTTAGTTTTCATATACTGGGAGAGAATTCATAGTTGAAGTAATAAATGTCATACATTGTGTCCCTTTGGTTACTGATTTATATATACTATTTAATTTTTGAAATTTTTACTCCTTTCTAAATGACTATAAACTTATCTACTTAGGTCAGGTTTCAGATTATTTGTTGACACACATGTACCCTTTATTAATAAAATGCCCACAATGAATGCTTGTTTTCTTTGTCTTTACTGTAGAGAAGAGATCGCAAAATAAATGTAACTCCTTTTACAGACATTCTAAACTATTTGGAAAGACACCTATTTTTATGAACTTATAAAAATTTTATTTTAGAATTTAAAATATGATTTTTCAACCAATGTCCTCTAACCTGCATATATGTACCTCAACCTAATCCAATTGGATAGTTTTTAGTTTTCTAAATAAAAGTAGTATTTAGCACTCCAAACCATGTCCACTGAATATTCATGAAGAACTTTACTAAGGCACATAGCAAAGAGCTTTCCCTTTTTGCACCTGGATCTATCTTCTTTGACATCCTACTTCCCTCAGGCCTTTAATGCTAGAATCCTCCAACATTTTCATGAATGTTACATACTGTACCAGAGAGTCTGTTTCATGTCCAAAGAAATGCTTTTCTCAGCTTGTTCTTGGTGTGTGATGTTATTATTTACTGGATCATTATTTATTATTTATTTTCCARTTTTAAATATGTGGTGGGGAAGAGTGGCTGGAAAGCTGCCCGGCAGAAAAGGACCTGGGGGTGCTGGCTGACAGCCGGCTGAACATGAGCCGGCAGTGTGCCCAGGTGGCCAAGAAGGCCAACAGCATCCTGGCCTGTATCAGAAATAGTGTGGCCAGCAGGAGTAGGGAGGTGATCGTGCCCCTGTACTCGGCACTGGTGAGGCYGCACCTCGARTACTGTGTTCAGTTTTGGGCCCCTCACTACAAGAAGGACATTGAGGTGCTGGAGCGTGTCCAGAGAAGGGCAACGAGGCTGGTGAAGGGTCTGGAGAACAGGTCTTATGAGGAGCGGCTGAGGGAGCTGGGGTTGTTTAGCCTGGAGAAGAGGAGGTTGAGGGGAGACCTTATGGCTCTCTACAACTACCTGAAAGGAGGCTGTAGCGAGGCGGGTGTTGGTCTCTTCTCCCAAGTAACAAGCGATAGGACGAGAGGAAATGGCCTCAAGTTGCGCCAGGGGAGGTTTAGATTGGATATTAGGAAAAATTTCTTCACTGAAAGGGTAGTCAGGCATTGGAACAGGCTGCCCAGGGAAGTGGTGGAGTCACCATCCCTGGAGGTGTTCAAAAAACGTGTGGATGTGGCGCTTCGGGACATGGTTTAGTGGGCATGGGTACTGGGTTGATGGTTGGACACGATGATCTTAGAGGTCTTTTCCAACCTTAATGATTCTATGATTCTATGATTCTATGGTCAGAATTATACTGAACAAAGAGAAACCACAATGTGAAATCCTGGAATCATTGAAGTTAGCTACAATCAATTTCAGGGCTAAAATTCAGGCCAAGTATTTTAGAGTGTTTCCTTCTGAGATACTGAACACCCCGACTCTTCTTTCTGTTTGTTCTAAAGGCATAGTGAGAGGACAGAGAGGTAGGACACTGCTTTGATACATCCCTTGCTGTCTCAGTATCACTTGCATTTCATGAATTGCTGGATTGTGGAACCTCGTTCACCCTAGGACCCTGGGAAAAGGAGTGCATCATATGAACCTCACTGGGACTAGGGAACAAAGGCTGGAGAACAGAAAAAGAAATGTCTCAGAGACAAGGAGAAAGGAAGGAAATCATGTGTCTGCAGAAGGGATTAGCATTTCCATTTTGCTCATCAAAACTAAACAAAGTACAAAAGAAGGATTTAGAGTGCTCCAACTGTTCCATCCCTTGTGCAAATCACCATAAACAGGAGGAAAAAGACAGTTAAACAGAAAATGTGAGATAGCTACAGTAGTTTTTACTAGTAAAGTCTTGTTTAGGTTTAATTATTTCTGCGTAAACAGTGAATGTAAAGAAGAAAAAAATATTTTAATGAGTCACAGGAGTAACTAAAAAAGCATTACATATAGATCAACTCAAGTGCCTTATTTCTCATCTCAGTTTGCCTGAATTTCTGTTCTCGATGGCAAATTCCCTTTTGGTTCACATACCCTTAGAAGCTGTTATTCTTTCCCTTTAAAGTTACTTTTATTGTCACCTCTTACTTCCATGGTTGATGTAGGCAGATTTTAATCTGCCTTTAGTGTCAGATCTTGTAGTATAAGACTTTTTTTCCTGTCATTCAAATATTAATTGTTCCTCTTTTGTACTGACTGTCCAGCTGCTTTTTTTTTTTTTTGTCTTCCAGAAAAAAAATAACATGACTATTTAAAATGTATGCTGGATCTGGTTAATAATGATTACTAATAGTGACATCTCAGAATATTTTCATGCAGTCTGGTCTACCAAACTATGATACTTTCCTAAATGAGCACCCAGAATATTGATTCTTTGCATATGTAAAGCCCATATCTATTTAGACTCTGATTCATCATTGCATTCAGTATACCTGGAATTTCTTAGTTGTTAAGAATAAAGCATTAGCTATAACAGGGACCATGCACATTTACAGTAAAATCAAACAACAAATCCATAGTTACAGTGACAGGAATGGATGGCTCCCACTTTTCTTTTGGAAAGGATGATTTAGAACCTGCAGTATCTGCTTCTGAAATTATTAAAATTTGTTCAAATTATGAGCATGATCCAAAAGCTATTACTTTTAATCATCTTTACCCAGGCTTGCTGGCATGACTGTCCTGTAAAATTCAAAGATCCTCCTTAAATACATTTCCAATTTTACATCTCTAACATTTGTTTGTGTAATCAGCCCATAAGTTAAATCCATCACAGCGTGCTGTTCGCTCTTTCTGTATGTTATAAATTTTCAAGCAGATGAAAATCTTGTCAGATTATTACTATATATTATATATGAATAAACCATATGGTTAGCTTAGAAAAGCCCTTAGAAAAGCCCAGAGAACTCTGATTATGCAAACTCTGCTAAAACAGGTCTGAAATAGCCTTTATAATTAATTATACTCCTTGCACTTCTTCTTTTTACTGGATTCAAAAGTCTCAGGATATTTAGTAATTTCAGTTTGGACACAACCAGCGGGTAATACTGAAATATAATCTAAATTGAGGTTGGTGCTTAAGATATAACATTTTTCCTTGTTCCATGTAAACGTGCAGAGGAAAGATGGAGAGATGTATTTTCTGAAGATTTGCTTGAGAAATCATAATGGGTCCATTTTTTCTACCTTGTTACTAATCCTTTCATACTCTTAAAATTAATTGGGTGAAAACAAATGTACATTTTGTGCTTCATTGGTCTATCARTTATGTGTATGCACACAGATATATGCAGGTTATACTGTAGCTCGTTAATGAAGGCAGTCTCAGGAATTCCTACTGAGGCCAAAGGCGGGAGTCGGACCTTCAGACACACATACTTGGGTTATATCCCACTCACATTAGACAGACTGCCATTCTTCTAAAACCAAATTTACAGTTTGCTGTTTGAGGGGTATAATTTGCATCACTTTTGAGAAAGGGTTGGGAAAGGAATCTCTGTTCTTTCTTTAATCATAGCTGAACATAAGATAGCACTGCTGAGTATGCAAGCATGTGGTGTGGCAGAATGGTTTTTATTAACATCCAAGCTATTGTCTGCTGTTCCAGCCCAGCCTGTGGACTGGTTGGTGTTAGACCCTTTCAGGAAAACGCAGTTCCTGGCCCCAGAGATGGAAAACTTCAGAGTGTTTTTACTTAGCTAAACAAGTACAGTTCAGAGCTGGGTTATCATATTTATCGCTAAAAGATGTATGATGTTTTGCTTGGGATGGAAAAATAAACCAGAAACAAGGTTCAATAAGACCAGGATTTGGAATTCACTAGAGCACAGGCTTTGTATTGTATATTGTATGTTGACATACCCATTTATTCGAAAGAAATGGTGAAGACTTATACTATACTTATTTCATGGATAGAGACTGTAAAAGATTTTATGTAGCATAATGAGGGTCATAATGTCCTCAATATCCTGAGTAAATTTGAAATTGAGGTCATGAATTAAAGTTGTTTTTCACATTAACATAAATTTTACTCAGTTTCTTATGACATTTGAACATGAAATTGTATGTGTGTTCTTAGRTTGACATTTTGTACTGCATATATTGCAGTGTTTTATACCCTCTACATATGCTTTTAAAACGTTCAAAAAATGCTTGTAAAGAGGATAACACGATTGTTTGTGTTTGAATGCCTTCATGTAATCCTACAGTTGTAACATAAAAATGATCTCTGCTTTCACTGAATTTGTTACAAAATGCATGAATATTAATTACTTCTAGTATCTTAAATTTTACAATGTCAGTGCAACTCACTAGCAAGTAATTCTCAGCTACAGGGATCCAAAGAAGTTATAATTACTCCAACCTGCAGAAGATAACCTGGGAATTATTAGTGCAGTGTATAAACCAGTCATTATCATATTTTGCTCAGGCACCAGGGTGTCAGACATGCAGTCAGCATTCATGTTATCATAATATCAGTTGCATCCTTCAGTGGCATTTATTCATTGTCTCCTTTTGATTGTTTCTTGTAGCAGTAGYCAAGTTAGTGGCTCTGAGGACACTGATCTCAAGGGAAGCTCTACTGACATTAACCTACAATGCTCTGGTCTGGTATTTGGGAAATATATTCATTCTCTTAATCTCTTATGGAATCAAGAATTGAATATGAGTGTCTTCCCCAGAAGAAAAAAAATAGAAAAAAATGCTCATTATAAAGCTGGGATACAAACAGTAAAATAGCTCCTTTTTTTCCCCCAATTATTTTTACAGATGTTTTCAAATAAAAAAAATGTGTTTTCATCTTAAGAGATATTTTAACATTTTTTTTTTTAAATATTGTTATCCCATTGCAAAAGCCAGGAATAAAATGTATATAGTATTGGAATATATTTCATAGGATTTTATAAAATATTAAAAATGTAATCCTACATTTAGGGTTTTCAAAACATGCAGGTCTTTTTCTAATGAATTTAATTGAAGTACATACACTGTAAAATAGACCTGCAGGTGATATTTGAAAGTGATTGTAGCAAAATAGATCTGTCATTATATCCAGAGCTGAGCTGAATTTCAGCACGGTTTCTATTGCCAGTCCAACTGACTGTCTACAAGTTGTTTTCTTCCCTTTAATAACATGGAAATGATGTTTTGAAATTACATATGTTTTCATAGAGTAAGTTGTTGGGGTTTTTTTAGAAAAAGTCTTTTTTTTTTCCCAGAAGAGCCTCTATTCTGTAGGACGTTTTCTTCGCTGTTAACTAGCAGTTTCTGACTTTGAAATATTTGATATAAAAAAAAAAAAAAGGCCATGGTCCAGGCTTGCTCCGCAGTGGTAGGAATAACACCAAGAGTTTTAGACAAGCTGTAGAGGAGGGGAACAGCTTCACCACCATGGCCCACGGGATGAGTCGTGGCACCAGGGAGTGGGAAGAGGGGGAAGGRTGAAGGTACACCAGCTTTAGTAGGCCTCCTTACTGCTCCTCCTAGCAAAAGACAGCATTCACAGGTTAGTTCATGTGACAGAAAAAAGACTATCCTGCTTCACAGATGCATGCAGGTAGCTTGAGTGATACAATGGCTGTATCCACACCAGCACTAGGTCATCTGATGGGGGAACGACCAGGGTAAACCCAAGGATGTATTTCCCAAGAGAACTTCTGAGAGAGTATGGGTCCTGTCAGATGATCCAACCCCGACTACAATACAGCATTTCAGGCTCTCTCCAGATTTTGGATGCCTGGTTCCAGTTGACAGCAGCCAGACAGCTTCAACTAGCCCAGCTGAGAGGTACAGGAGGAACCGTGGTGCTCAGCAGGGAGCGTAGGAGGTGGATGCTGCGGACAGGGAACGCGGGGCAGAAGTGAAAGAGCCAGTCGCACAGAGTGAGACAGACATAGCTGGTCTGTGCCATGGCTAACCGCAGCCTGACTCCAGGACCTTTGGCACTGTAAATAAGAGACACACCACCCTTCAGCCAATATTTCTGTTTATTTGTTTTGAATTTCTGCTTTAAACAGTTTCTTTTCTGAGTAGACTTGGGAACATGTCCTTTGAGACACTAATGCACAAAGAATGTGAGAATCTAAATTTTTCTCATAGGCTTTAAGGAAAAATATTAATTTTCTTTAGCTGTTAGAATTACTGTGGTGCTTTATCTATTATCTATAATATAATGTGACTATAAACAAGAATGAAATACAATGTTAGCCAGACCTTCATTTCTATCAATTAAATATTTGGAAAACATCTTTAAAAACATATTCACTTGTAGAAAATATCAACCCAGATAGCAGGTCAGCAGAAGCGCAGATTGGTATTAGCATGACAACAGAGGAAAATATCATTGATTGAAGAGCGACATGTGAATTTCGCTACCATTTTACAGGTCAGACATTAGTCATATTTTTAAATGCAAGTATCCAAGAAAAGTACCTAAATTAATACTTTGTGTTTATTTTTGGTTGAACTGAAGTATTAAAAAGTTGCTTTTTAGTTTCTATTTGAAATGTATGTGGYGTTTTCCAAAAGTGTTTTCTAATTTATGCACACACACATACACACATACAGAGACACACAGACAGATCCTGGTAGCTTCACAGAACCCCAAGATAGTGTAATTAAATGGCCTTAAAACATCTGATTTACAGGATTGTCTTTTAGGGGGTTTTGTTTGTTTGTTTTGCTTCATTGCCTGCACAACATGTCGTTGACTCTCACTGCTTAAAATTGAACTGCAATCAGCATTTGCTCAGCTCGCCATCTGCAACAAGTTACCATGTGGTCTCTGCTCTGTGAGCTCGGTCATCTCTGTGTTGCCATTAACAGAAACAGGATCAGAGTTAGCTGCTGAAAGACCTTTTATCCAGCACAGCCAATATAGCTAAAATACAGGTAAAATTCTTTGTTGAGTGAAATTTCACTACTGTATATCATCCAGAAGAGACAACCAACACTTAAGCACCAGATCTAAGCAAGCGTTGGGAAAATACACAAGGACAGGATGAGACACGGAAGGGAAAAGGAAAGGTTTAGGGTTCAAAGTAACTGCAGATGTAGTATGTCTCAGTGCTATTTCAAGATTGCTAATGTCCTGTTTTCACACAAAGCTGTGCCGATGAATGTGTGAGGGAATCATTCATGGGGAAGTTTCAGCTTGTGCAAGTTTCCTGAAGCCAGGAAACCCAGATTAATCCAGATTCATCCAGCTTTAGACTGAGGGAATTACTCCAGCTCTGGTGCAGAAGAAAATTCTCCATCCAAACACAAGGGAAACAGTGTTAAATTTCATTGTATAAATGGTGCTTTCTTTCTGTTTCTGTCCTTTGCTGAGTGATATGGTGATTATAGTGCTGTTTGCCCAGATGCCCACAGTTATTTTGCTGATTCCTTTTGGTAGTCAGCTGGTCCACTGTAAGCAACCGGAAAAAAATGTATCTGCTGGCACCACAGCAAAAGGGCCTACATCAGCTACCTACGTATTCAGGTGGGAACTTAACAAGTTTTCTAACTGGAAGAGCAATAGATTCTGGAGCAACTGTCCAGTGATGTTGAAAAGCCTTTGGTAGTTTTAGTGTAAAATCACAGAAATGTATGACTTGGATTATGTTATAGCAAGCAACTGAGATTTTTGCTCCAAATGAACAAACCTTACATGAAGAACAGAAGCTTGAATTTCATCAGCTGGGGTAAAGGAGTAAGTGGAAATGTTCAGATATAGCCTGATGTGGTCAAAATGATAGGCAAGGAAGATGATTTGAAACTGTACATTTTTAATGTATGACGTGTACCTGAATGATCACATCTGAGGAGAGAGAAGGAAAAAAATAGGAATTGCTGTACTGGAGACCAGTAGTAAGGGATTCTAAAACTGATCTTTACAAAAATACTGACAAAAGCCATGCATAAGTATAATAGTTCAGGCATAGGAAATGGTATTAGCATGAAGTGAGAAAATTCAGACCACAGCAGGAAGAAGAAGGGGTCCAAAAGAAGAGTGGGGGAGAAATTAATACGAGTAAGGAAGACACATGGATAGCATTGTGGAGAATTACAGAAGAAAAAGAGTAAGCTCCATGTTTTCCCATTCTAAATTCTAGTTTCTTTAATATAGCCTTCAGCAGAAGATTGGGGAATCTTCACCACAGAGGTTAAAGATCAAGTAGTGTGAATAAATTGACTTGTCTAAGTAAAATGAGCAATGGGAGACCAGCGGGGCATGGAAGAGAGTGAGGGAAGGACTAAGACCTACTGAAGAATGACCTGAGGTGTAAGAGGACACCCAGGAATGGACATTGCTGCTAAATCCATRAATAAGATGCTGAACCACCAGTTGCTCACATGATCTTTTTCTGGAAGGAAAATAGAAATTTCAGTTTATCTCTGTTATGCAGCCATGTAAGTGTGCATCTCACTTGTAATCTCTAGTATTCATAGATTAAGTCTTCTCCTTAGTAAAGTCTGAGGGACACAGCCTCAGCTGGTGACGTGTACCTGAACATTTTATGGTGTTTTAATGATAGCTAATACACAAACATGATATGCCAAAACTAAATATAAATTACAGTGCAGCGGGACTTGTAAAACTCTATTACTGAACTAAAGCCATCTCTGAGGTAAATCATTTGGAGCCCATGGTGAGCTTAGTCTGCTGGAGAAAGTCCTTGCTTTCATTTACACCTCTGAAACACCATTAACAAAGGCAGATTTTGGCCCACATCATACTACTTTAAACAGAACTCGAGGGCAGTAAAAAAGCCAGACATTTCTATCACTAAAAAGAATCCTGCTGAGGGGACCGGTCTGTTTTGGTTGCTACTGTATAGTGCCAATGACTGCCACTGTATCAGCTGCTAGAGAGAAAAGTTTGTTCCTGTAGGACTTTCTGCGATAGAGTTTGAAATGGTTTCATTTAAATAACTCCGGGTACTATGTCTCGAACTTTAGATCATTGGATAAAGATAACAAAAGGGAGCAGAGGAGAACTCCGTAATATATTGTCTGAGAAAAAGAATAACCAAAGGCAACAAAAACTTTCCCTTTGGCAGTTATTTTTTTTCCCTTTTACTCCATGAAACTTGAGAACTTTTATTACATAAAACTGTGCTTTCTTGTGAATTTTTCCTTTAGGCTTGCCAATGAGAGATGATGATTTAATTCTTTCCAGATATCCAGTTGATTTAATATAATTTCTTTCATGTGGAACAGAACTGGATAAATGGGCATAGGTCCTAGAATATCTATTCTTTTTCACAAATCCTTAAGGGTACATTTCATAGAATCACAACATATTTTTGGCATTTAATTCTTGCACTAATTACATGGTGTTTGATTATAAGGCTGTCTATTGAAGATCATATGGTGTTTGTCCTGTGTGCTTAGGCCTGGATTTTTTCTTTGTTTTAATGGACTGAGATTTATGCTTGAATTGAAAATACTATTTAAAACAGACATATTTGAATAACAACCCCCCTTGCCTAGGTTCTCTAGACACAGCTGTTACTATTGCAAACTCAGAAGCTTTCATGTACCTCATTCTCATTTCATTTTTCTTGGATTATTTCCGGAATAGCTTGAAGCATTGATTATGGTTAAAAGCTTCATTTTTCTCTAACTGAAACCAGTTTCACAAAAGTCTTCATCTCATAATGTTTTTTATTCACTCTTGTGCCCCTTCCTCTACCCTGTGTCTTATGTGTATGCAGGATGTTTGTTTTGTGTGTTGCATATATATTTAATTGGAAAACAGCATACTGAAATGAGCATACGTATCACTCTGTCATGTGCTATTGACACAAAAAACAACCCTACCACTGTGGGATTCTGGCAAGAAGACGTGTAGATGTGGAGAGGGAATGCATGATCCAGAACAACATTTTTTTTTTCTTTAACTAGACTATGTATTGAAATAAAAAAGCCGTTGTGTTAAGGTTGAACCAAAAATCAATACTGTGGGTAGAGGGGTCTGATACGAGAGCTATTGAGTCCTTTCTTCTCAACTTTCCCTCTTGTTTGTCAGTGACATTCAGCCGTTAAGGTTAATCTCTTTTTGCACTGTTCTAGATATTGTTAAAGTAGAAAAGGACTTAGGGACTTAGGGACAATTTTCCTTTTATTCCTTTCTTTTCCCTTCATATTTTAATAGGAGACCATAAGGTCACCCTCACTGTCTGGGAACGACTCCTTCACTGACTTCATAGTCCAGGGTGAGGGAACAGCTGAATTTTGTTGGTATTGCTGTCATGGCTGTTTCAAAACAGTGCTGCTGTTTTCACTGTCGATTTGTTGACCGGAATCCATTTGGGACCAAAGTAACCCAATCTATCAATGTAATAAGAGATTCACTCTTAGATTCCTGGAACCCCAGAGGATGTAAGACCAGATGTTTATCTGCCAGTAAAAAAAAAAAAAAAAAAAAAGCCTGAAAAATGTTTATCTGGAAAGGTAACCTGTTGTTCAGTGAAAAAATTCCTGTGAGTTGTATTTCTGATATTCTGCAATCTGAATTTAAATTTAAATTTGGTCCATATTAATCAACATTAAGTATCCAATTGTCTACGTGTAATTAAGATGAATTTACAAAGCCACCCCATTTACAAGAGTAGAAATGTCAAAGATTTTATGATTATCCTGTGTTGGGACTCTACTTAGAACTTCTTTAAACATTGTTTCTATAACCATCCAATGTTGACTTTTCTCCTTCAGCATGGACACTCTTTTTTCTGGTATTCCTAGAAAAAATGAGGACTTTTTCATTGCATGATGTTAAGTGGAGGCTAGCAAGAAGCAAAACTTTGAGCTTGTAGTACATCTGAGCCATGATTCAGCACCTGAAAATATTTAAGGGGCCATAGCACTTCTGAAAAATCCAACAAGTCAGAGGGCCACTGAAAATTAGTAGACCGTGGATCTTATATCAGCCAGTGTCTGAAACATTAGCTGATAAAACTGAGTACAACGGAGTAGCATATGGTTTACAGGATAAAGGTTAAGCCTGAGAACACTGCAGAGTTGATTTGCCAGCTGACATTGACTCTTCATGTGGTTTCCAACAAATCTTTAACGAAATTCATGGTTGTGGCATATTACCATATTCCTTCTGGAATTCATTCTAAAAGCAGCTCCACATCAGCATGAAACAGTGCAAAAATATAGATCTGAAGAAAGCTCATGGGTGTTATTTTCACATCAGCACAGTTTCTTTGTGTTTGGACAGGGCTCAAATATTAGATTACATATTAATCACAGCTCTTCAGACAGCAGTACAAATATTAAACACTTATATTAGCTGTTGCTGTCCTGCCAGTTCCCAAAAGAAGTAACGCTAGACTAGGCTGAGGTGTTACAAGTCTCAGGTTTTAGGAAAGACCACAGCACTGGTACAAGAGGCATTGTGGACCAATAGCTTCCAAGCTTCTAGACTCTCAGTTTTCCTCCCAAAAATCATCTGCGCTCTTTCTGTCTCCTTTCCCCTTTTACACTCATGCAAAGGGATGCCCAAAATGACCTCTCTCAAGCATCTTTCTTTTCCAAATTAGTTCTATTTTCCTTCTTCCTCTTTTATACCCCCCATCCCAAATTCCTTTTCTTTTTTYCCCTCCCTAGTCTTCCTTTTCACATCTCTCATCCTCTCTCTTCTACTATTTGACTTCCTTTGTCTCCTTCCTTATCAAATTGTGGTTATATTGGTGACATGACAAATGACAAAGACAGTTAATTTGTTACTTGGCCAAATATTGGCCACAACAAAAGCCTTTTCATATATCTGAGAGTACTGCATAAAACTGATAACAACTATGGCTGAAGATCCTGTACAGATTTTTGAGATCTCTAAGAATTCCCCCTAAACAGTCARTTTTTCCACAATTACAATACTATAAAAGGAAAGGGCTTTTTTTGTTTTGTTTTGTTTGGGTGGTTTTTTTTTTTTTCAAGTGGAAAAGAGCATCAATGTGGAAAAGGCTAATATACTTTTCTAAGTAAAGAATAACATCCACAGCCACTTTGGCTGTAATCTATTAACCTGTGTCCCATTCCTTCATATGATCATATCACATGTAAATGGGCTTTATATTTATATTTCCCTTTCCACACTATCTGCTCACAGTTCAGCAGCAACTGACAACATAACTCCATGATCTTGTGATGCAGAGGGGGAAGAACCACCTGGTCAAGGGCTGTATGAGCTAGCTAATTTGCAGGGCTTTCAGCTTTTTTTAGCTGTAGAAAGCACGGGGCTTCAGTATATCCCACTTGTCTTGAGACAACTTAAGAGGTTTTGGTCTGAGGGCTTACTCTCTTGAAAGAATAGGAATTTCCATTCCCAGCAAACAAGTAGACCAGCTCAGGCGATTCCCAGTTCTTCAGGCATTTGTTGAATTTGAAAACAGTCTTAAAATTAAAATATGTGTCTCTATATACACACAGAGCAGGGACAATTTAGAAATTATAAGTGTTCTCATTTTAATAGCATGCAAATATTCAATACGAAATGTGTCTTCTAACAGATCAATGTGAAAAGATTTATCTAAAACATTTTGAATTGTCTGCTAATGATAAGATATGCTTGTTCAAACTTTATTTTCTTTTAAGTAAGGCACACGAATTCATCAGAACTGTTATGGGAATGGTTTCTGAAATGATGAGAAAGTTAATGAAAACTGCAGGACTATTTGACATATTTTCCCTGAAAACAGTAACAGCTTTCAAAGGAGGGTTTTGTTGTTTGKTTTTTTTTAAACAAAGGATATGTTTACATGAGCTTTCAGCAGCACTTATAACTGCTGGGTTGTGCCTGAACTGCTATGTTTAAACAGTTTCTGGAGACTTGCAAGAGTTGACCAATGACTGTTTAGACCTGATCACAATGGTGAAAAAAAAAMCAATGCCACAAACCCATTCGTGTCACCAAACTACTGTTTACCTCTGAGAAGGTAAACAAGAAAGGACGAATCATTACACATTATCAGAAAACCCTGCAAAAGATAAGTTGGTCAGTGCAATCAAAAGAGCGAGTTTTGGGGAAAAAAGTTTCCATTTCTGCATTCAGCTTTCCACTGTTTCTTCTCTCTGAATTCCCTCTCGTTTTATGCCTTAGCAGTGAACTGACTGAGCTTCAGGCATAGGTTTCCAAAGATCTTTCTCTTATCTGCACTGATGAGTTGAGCTAGCATGACTCAAGAGGCAGCTGCAGGAGATCATTAAGTGGACTCAGTGACAAATGGCACTGAACCAGATGAGGCTGAGGTAGTGATGATGTTAAAAGTTCTGTTCCTCAAGTCACTGATTATAAAGAATTTCTGCTTTGGTTAAAAAGCAGTGAAATTTTTAGTCCTGTTACACAGGAATAAAGTATGATTTTATAAACCTTATGAATGCTTAAAATACAAAAGGTAATTAAAAAGAATTCCCTATTTTTAGGTTGCATTTTGGTTTTTAGCCTTTTGTTTAAACATCCAGACCTAAGAGGTCTGACTCATGTCTCCACTCATCAGGGGCTGCCATGAAAATTTCCCCAGCCAAACCAGGATCCTTCCTTCCCTTGACCCTCATTCAGCCTCCAGACTCCCTTGTGGGAATGGAAGTGCAAGAACTGGGGTGTCTTTTCTCCAGGTAGTTCATGCACATTCAGGTAGTTCAATCTGTGTGGATGGCTGCTTGAAGGAAACATGAAAAGGAGCAAGGCAATTACTTTAGAAGTATATTTGCCYTCCAGAGTGCATGCAGCTCCCACCTAAAGGGGACTGTTTGCTGACATTGATATAGATGAGGCTGTGGACTTGTTTCCTAATTTCTTATTGACACTTTCAAGGTTAAGGTCTGCTGTAAAAGAAAATGTATTTCAGGGAGCAGTTCTGCTGACAGAAAGCACGGCTGATATACCAAAGATTTAGGTTTGGGTTTTTTTCTAAATTTAATGGAAGTGTTATAGGGGTCTAATGTGCCAAGCAGAATGCATCAGGTGGGCTTTTGGAATTCAGTCAGTATTAGGATCCTCCAAGTTGCAAATTCAAAAACTATTGGGGTTCTTTTTCATCATTCTTGATCYTCAGCCAGACAGAGCTAATTGTTGCCTCTTTCTGCATTTCTCATCTATACAAGTAATTGCACGTACCTGTAAGTCTGAAAGTTTGCACCAGTTACATCTTCACCTCTGTCTTGCACTGGATATTTTTCTGCTCTGCATGTTTGTGATAAAACAGATTTCATTTAGCTGTTGAACCCTTCTTGCCTTGATTCCTACCACTCAATTCAACCTTTTCATAACTCTCAGCTGCTAGTCACCTGCTTCAGCTCCTCAGACACAAGGGCCACAGGCTGTCATTCCTCCACCAGACCAGATGGCCCGTGTTAGAAGCAGCCCAGCAACAACAGCACTTATCCTGCTCCATTCTTCACAGTACCAACATTGGGAAAAACCCCAGTATCAAGGTAGTATTAAACCACCAGGAATAAGCCCCACGGGAGCTTCAGGAGGTAGGCAGTGGATGTCTCAATATGCAGAAAGCAGGCACCATACAAAGCCTTGAATCTCTAGGAGCCTTGCATTTMCTGCACAGGCATCTTCACAAACATTGACAACTGCAGTTGAAACAGTACAAAAAAGGGGGCCTGTATGCAGAGCTCGCAAAAGTAGGAAAACACAGGCACAAGTCTTATTAATACTTTGAGGAGAATAAGAAGCATGCATAATATTGCAGCTGAAATAATTCTCAACATTCTTCAATACCTGATAAGTCTGTTACGTGATCCCAGACAGAATGCAAATGGAAAAGAAGAACAGTGGGGGAAAAAAGGAAAGCACAGAAATCTTGGCTTGAGAACACAAATTGGCTTTTCTGTTTGTTTGCTTGATATTCAGACCAATATAAAAATATTTATGTTTATTTGACTAAGAATTAAATATTTTCATCTTCTTTTCTTATTGAAATGGAAAATAAACCGCACACTATGTTTTTATGTTGTATTTTAAATTGAATGTTAAAGAACTTACATCAAACCAAAACAAACACCTAAATGACTAGCTTTTTAAAAGATCCAAAACACTTGGAGAAAATCTGCACTGACAGCTTTCACTTCTCCATTCAGCCAGTAATGCAGAGGCAGGGAATCTGGGGGCCCTGTGCCTGGCAGCTTTCTCAGAGAAGACATTTTATCTGTCACTTCAGCAGAGTAGCTGCTRCCTATTCTGCTGCTAAGCAGTGTTGGGAAAGGTTGCTATCAGTCTTTTTTGTTTGAAGCAGTTCCAGTCATTAAAAGAAACAAATCTTAGGATTCACAAAACAGAGTGAACCTCCAGTCTGGTGCTCAAAACAGCCTCCTCAGAGAAAAAAATCTACACTCCAATTCACTCTGCTTCTGATTCAGACAAGGATTTGAGCCTAGATCCTATAATACCATGAAGGCTATCCTTTCTGCCAGGATAGAGAATCAGTGATTATTTCAAGTCCTGAAACAAAGCAGAGCATCACAAGGAGATTACCGTCCCTGAAATAGGATTCCTAGTAGTAGGAGTATGATTTCAGACAAATTCCAGAGTTTCATTACCTGGAGAAGGGCATATCATGCTACATGGATGTCTTAGCAACAGGATTATTAAATAAGAAGCATGAGCACTGTTTTAATTTTTTTTTTCTTTCCTGTGGCTAAAACTATTTGCATATTTTTTTTGAATTCACTAATAATTCATAAAAACTGTGATAGAGCACTTTAATGAATAAATGATTTATTGAAAAAGCCTAGCTTCACTGAGAGCTGCTGATTCCACATGTAACTTTCATTGCCCCATCCCCTAATTAGGAACAGCTTTTGTTTGTGGAAGATGACTCCAGTTTCTTCCCTAATTTTCCTACAAAAAAGACTGGGGGGGGGGAGGGAAAGCCTTGGAAAAGAGATTTCCAGATATACCCTGGACAGCATCAGCCTGGGTCGGCGCACGTGCGTAGGAGGAGGTGTGAATGCTGTGAGCGACGAGGCATGCTGTTCTGCTGCGGTGCGTGTGCGGCAGGCAGGACGGCGCTTCCCCTAGAGAAACCCAGAGGCAGCTGAGCTGCCAGGAAACAGATGAAATCAGAACAGCCACTAGCGCAGCATGCATAAACATGCTTAAGCTAAAAAACACTGAAGAAACAAAACTAAATCAAGCTGATGATAGGCAGATAGGTTGGTCAAATGCATATGCTACAGAAACCAAGACAAAAGCAGTAAGAAGAATACCCAGGCTGTTGGCAACAGTGCAGGGGGTGTAAGAAACAACTGTATTAGGAAAGGTTTCAAATTCATTACAGTATAGGTTTGTTTGAACAGACACTGACAGAGCAAGCACAGTACTCAGAAGCAATATTACCTCTACTAATGGCGAAGAAGGTAAGGCAGAACATGATGCAGGTGATGCATACTGCTTCATACACTTGACCTGAAGCTGTTAGTACTGCTCCTGAGTATCATTACAGAGACATTGTGGTGCCTTGTAGAGCTATCCTTTAMGTTTAAGCAATTCTGGGGAAAAAAATGCAATTATGGAGGAGGCTTTCAGTCAAGAGGAGGGTGTTCACTTGCTGACTTCAACAATGCCAAATATTCTCTGCCACACATGACAGAAGTGGAATATTAGCTGTTCAACAACCAGCACAGCAGTTTAGGTGTTACAGTAATCTGATTCCAGATAGATAACGAAAGTAACTGCAATACAATATCAGCAAATAGTTTTTCTAGGCTGGAAAAATGACAGCAAGTGTTTGTGGCAAACATTGGAAACGGTTTGGGTGCAGCAAGGGTGAATGGAAATCTCTTCAGTGACTCAGGATATGTGTTGGAGTTAGTAATTACAAACACGCAAATTGGCTTTCTAGTTGTCTTCCAAACTTTTACCTCAGTGTTTGTGTTTCTTCCTTCAAGTGTCATACAAGCTGCTGTTGTCACTGGTATCTCTGCAGATGATTGTTGTGGTGGTGTTTTTCATTAAAAATGTTATAGAAGCAAGTGGTAGCAAACTGGAATATTGAGAAAGAAACAGAAAATGCCAGAGAAGAGTATGGACCAGGGAGATTCATGCACATGGCTGAATTTTTAACTATGCTGGCAGCATCTATAAAGAACTTTTCTTCCTGAAGGGCCAACTGCACTATAAAAACACAGAGTCTTTTGATAGGTCCAGCATCCAGCCTCCAGTAAAGCTGGCAGACCTGTCAGAAACCTCTATTTCTCAGTTCTTGAGCCTCTCACTCTGCTTTAATGTTTTTCTTTGCAGAGCAACTGTCTGTACCCTGGGCTGAAGTGATAGCATATCTGTGTGAACGGCCATAATTTCATACGTAATACACATTTCTGGCAAAGCACTATGTGTTTGTGGTTTGGTTAGTGATTGACCACAACTGCAGTATGCTTAAGGTGACCTGCTTTGTTCTCAACTTCTCATACTTGTAAATGTCTTTATTTCTGTACATGATATTCCACTCAAAACTGTTTGCGATGTGCTCTGACAATTAAGTGAAACAAATGTCAGCTTTATGAAGGCAACTGTGGGTTCAGACAGGACAGCTGAGAGGTCTGTTCCTCCCTCCTTGCAGTGGAAGACACTGCAATTTTCTCTGAATCAGGAAATATCAGTGGGGAGTTTTAGACCAGTCTTGGATTAGGAAGAATTAACACCAGACTTTCAAGCACAGTGATGTTTTTTACATTGTTTTAGGGACCCTCTTCATAAGGAAAAGGACATTGTGTTTTACATTTTCCTTTATAGTCTTCTGGCATAATGAATGGATTGAATGAGGTGTGGCTGAAAGCCTACATTGTTTAGTTCCACACAATAATGCAATTTAGGCCTGCTATTGTAATCTGAGGGGAATTTTCACCAACTTTCCCAGAACGTTTAAGAACATTAAGACTGTTGCAAATATGACATGCATGCAGTAAAGCAGCTCTAACCCAAACCAGGGTTGATTTATCTTGTGAAGGTCACTGCAGTAACTTAACTATTTTTCATTCTGCTTCATACTGCTGATTCTGGGAGAGGGAATCAAGATGGAACAAATTAGCCTAAATGAGGATACTTAGGATTTTCTCTTTATTAAACAGTTCCCAGATGCGGAGTCAGCGGGTTGCATCTAAGGTGTAGAACACAGAGCACTTGGCAGCAGCAGCTCTTCAGCCCAATAAAAGTTTGTCCAAGGATGTATCATGAATTTTTGTCTTCACTCAGATTAACTGGGATTTGACAGGGACAAGTCATGAGCATCAGTCTGCATGTGTCCAAAGATTGTCCCATAAGATAGTACTGACCTTTGAAGAACTAATTTATAAGGCTTTCCACCCTACAGTGGATTGGAAAAACCCATTACTATCAGGTCAGCTGATGGAAAATAACTGCTAAAAGTGATTTCATCAGATTATGTGCCCCTGATTTCATCATGTAATGCCCCCATCAAGAAAATCGAGTACCTTGATGCCCCTATATGATTTTATATATCAACCCTTCTCATATATACTGAGCTTGACGTCTCTTTGGGGAAGGATTAGTCTTTTCCRTTTTAATATGTATATAGTTCCTAAAAGGGTCATAATTTCTGGCTGGAACTTCAAGACGCTTTGTTGTACGATCAGTTAGAACCATAAATAATGTTAATAATATTCATATATGTCTGTGACTATTCACTTTGTTGTATGTATATTTGTTCTTTGTTTAAAGTAGAAATTAATTTCCAAGTACAAGCACATAATTGTTGTTATAATTTAATTAGTAGTATTGTCACAATTTTTTTTTTTTCAAAAAAATAAATTACTATGCTATTATTGAGTAAAGAACATACGTAAACATGCATACATATTGTACAGGCTTTTTAAATCTGTATTTTTTCATATTGGGTGAACACAGAGGTACAGAAAATATTTTGCTGGAAGGGCAGGAGTTTTTCAGCAATCACATAAAAAGAACTGCAAAAAATAAATGGTTTTGTGATGGGATTTCTGAATGGGTTATTTCTATGCAGGKTTTCTATGCTGGGTTATTCCCATAAGTGCACTGAAGCAGAATAAGGTCTGATTTTCAGATAAAAAGAGATTGAATGTTAGAAATTGCAGTTCTCAACCCTTTAAAAATCTACTTTTAAGAAAATGCTTCATCTTCAAAGAAAAAATTATACCACATGCATAGTCTTTAAATGCTTGTTACTGAGGCCAGTCTTAAAATGTAAGAAATAGATGCAAGCTATCAAAGAGCAACTAATTACTTCTATCTACAAATACAAGAAGGCTAAAATAATATGACTGATGAATAGTCTGTTGTACTGGCTATCAGAAATAAAAATGTCATACTCTTCCAGTGAATAGTTGACTCTAATATTCAAATTCTGTATTGAAATCCCAATATTATCTTATAAAAATAGAAAAAAAAACCAGATTTCATAAAAAGATGCCTGCTGATATCTCCCTTGTTAGTGAATTGTGAATGTGCTGTATTCTAAATATCTGGACTTCTCTAAAATCCAGTGTTATTATGTGTGCGTATATGAGCCAGCAGATAGCTAAATACTGCTCTGAGTTGATTGCATTTGCTTAAACTGATACAATTCCTATGCAAATATTTGGCTAGTTCAGTAAATAATTGGGAGGGGATGTATCTCTTTAGTTTCTTAATTTTGTCTTTATCACCATTATATTAACTAGCCATTCCAATTTTTGTGAAGTACCTAGTCTGTGAAATATATAATCATTACTGTTCTTGGTTTTACCTCTATGGAAGCTAAAATAAACTAAATATTCAATGACCATCCCAAAGCTACAGAAAGAAATGATGTCAAAACTAGAAATGGAATACTGAAGAATGGAACAGCAGAAAATTGGCACTTTGATAGACCAAAATGTCATCTCATGTTCCCTTGTCCCTGGATTTGAGTTGCATCAGTGTATTCCAATTCTGAAATTATACACTGAATGAATCCATTCAACAATATATATTCTGTATATTGCTTTGGACTCTGAGCATCATTTACATGTTAAGTGGTTGTTCACTATTAGTCACCATCTTAAAAAAGACAGTGGCAGTTCTGATAAATAGTCGTCATGCAACTCATGATTTTTCTAGCATATATATTTAGCCAAGTGCACCCAAATTCATTATGTTAGTTRCCATGTAACAAAATAAGAAAATAAGATTTGTCTGTAGCAATGATGTTAGCAGGATAGACATTGTAGAATTTGTCAAGCAAGACAGAGTAGACAAGAATCTGCTTTAGAATACTTGGGATCTTACACAGATGATTTTCAATATATTCGCATTAGGAATTCTTAGGTGAAGTATTGAGCACTTTTCATGTCCATCCAGAATCTCTTCTGAAAGAAGAACAATCTTTTCAGCCATAGAAAAGATGCAAGCAAAGAAAAAATTAGTCAAAATAAAGCTGTTACTTCTTGATTTATTTTAGAACAAGTTTCATTCCAGCAAAACTTGTATCTTAGCACTCTCACAGCACAAGAGTGACACTGTGATATCTTTATATGACAACAGCTTGAAGTAGTCGGAAACATATCATGATGTCCAATGGGATTGGAGGTTGAATCTCATTTCCATCCAAACGAAGGTATCTGAGGCGAGGGATATTGCCATAAAAACCATAGTCTTCTGCTACAGCAATTGCGACTGGGCATATTTGAGTACCATTGACACCTGAAAACGTAGATCAACATGTTAGTTAATTTCCATGGGAAAGGTTCATGAAGATAAAATTCATTTAGAAAACAAATAAAACAGGTTTCCACTGATATTTGTACCGGAGACACTTGCTCCTATCAGAGTTGGAAAATGCTGAATTAACAGTTAACTGTTTTTTTGATCAAGCAAAAAAGCATCTTAATGTAATCTAGTTCAGTGAATCACATATTTAATGTGCTGCAATTATGAATAAAGGCCACTAGATGCATAATTTTACCTTGGACAGAGAGAAAACTAATTTAGACAACTATTGGGTAACTATTCATTGAGAAATAGCTCTGCCCTCAGAGAAAGCATAACAAGGTTAAGGCTGAGGGATTATGAACATCTTACTGCAATGACAGTACATTAATTTTAGCTGATAATATTCCCCAATGAAGATCTTGCATTCAAAATAATAACAGTTTTRAATCAGAGGAGCTTTTCATATAGTGCCTGTAACTTTTAACATCTGTACTTTCTTGTTCTCTCAAATTCTTCAGTATAGTTGATTTTAATTGCGAGAACATAACTTGTGCAATGGGATATTTTTCTTCCTAATTTGAAAGCCAACAAGTCCTTAAAATTCTTTATAAATCACACATAGCTTGTTTCAGTTCAGATGAAATTTGAAACTATTTTCATAAGAGTTTAATAGATTGGATTCTTTACATTGTCTTCACTAAGCTACCTCTGCACTGTCACTTGGTTAAAATGCTTTTCATATTTTGTCTTCAGTTGTTGAACAGTGAGGCTGCCACGGACCTATTTCAGACTCATAATGGCCTTATTCTAGAAAACTCTGAAGTGGTGTTTGTTTATCAAAGATGTCAAATTCCTTTGACTAAATTATGGTATTTAGTGATTGGTCTGACTGCTTGAAGATCTTGTTGGCCCCAGACCACCTGCAAAAGGGGGTTGAATGGAGAATGTGTGTGTAACAAATTTTTTTTGAGCACAATTTTTTTAGCAGCCCAGAAAAAGGAAAATAAAAGCTTTYTACCCTACCAAAATTTGTCTGCCCTTATATTTAGCAATGGTAATATGCACACATCTTTTGATTACAACCCCCAAAATTGGTTAATGTTATGATGAAAGAAAACCCATGKTTTTTTTTCCCCAAAAGAAAAAAACCCGCCCTATTTTGAAAAACTACGCAGATGTTTGCAACATCTTGGAAATGGACTTTATCTTTGTCATGGAAACTAGATGAATACATCCAGTTGGCCACGGCCTAAAACTTTTATCATATCAATGATATCAAAATGTCTTTGCCTATGTTGTGAAATTTGATTAATGTTTGTAAAGCATTTGATATTCTTGGAAGAAACGAGCTACAACTTATTTTTATGTGAGAAGCGGCAAAGCAGGAAGCTTGAGAGTGAGGTTTCATTATGAAAGCAGTTATTAGTTTTATAAGTGAATCAACACTATGTAGCAGAAAATACCTGCTTTTTCAGGTCAGCACTACTGTCCTTAGGATACAAGATGGCTTCAAGTGTGTTCTAAATCTCTGTGTTCTCTGACCTAGAAACTATCCCACTGCACTAGTTTTCACTGGGTTAATTACTCCAACCTAAAGTGAGGCAGCAGTTATCTAACCACAGGCCACCTATGAAGAAGTTATTTCCTGATGATGTGTGGTATGAAATGGTTTGGTTTTTTATTGTTCTCTTCCCATGAACAGTAAATCCTACCCAAACTATCAGAGGAGTAAAAGCCTCTCCCTCTCCTCTTGTTTTGCAATCCTGTTTATGGGTATATTGCTGAATTTTGCTTAAGCAGGAGGGACAGAGCAATCTATCTACACAGGTACGATTCACCCTACCTAAACTGTTCCATGTAGAGGGTAACTGTCAGTCTAAGTAAACCATTTAGACTTTATTTATAAACTCTGGAAAGAGATGAACACTTCCAAAAGGTCATTCACAGCTCCTTAAGATGGGATGATTTTCCCTTTGCAATTGCCTATCTCTTTCCATTAATTGAGTAGGCGGTCTGTATGACTAATCCAAACTAGATTCAATAATCTAGGGTGGTTAATTCAAATAAGATGAATTCCACCTGCTGTCAACAGTATTGTTAAATGGTGCAATATTTAAAAATGAGACTCTGGAGTTGCTGTAGGGGAAAACTGCAGAAGAGGTTCTCATTAATGACTAATACTGTATGTCTGCTGAAGAACTACAGAAGATCCTGGGTTTTTTTTCCAGTAAAACTCATAATTTAGAAACATTCAGAAAGTAAGTTGATTTAGAAGATAGATTTGTTCTGACATACATGAGTATGAGGGTATTTCTCTTCTATTCTTGTAACCTCTAGCTGCACTCACTGTAGTCCAACTCCAATAGTTGGAGTCCCTTTCTCTTTTTCACATAATATTTAACTGCAGCAGCCCTGGATAAGACTGGAAACCTGTACCTTTCTGGGCTCTCCCAGCAAAGAAGCCAGAACCACCTATAGTGCAGGTGTTTGACAATAAGCTAAGATCTGTAACTTCAACAATTTCTTTCCAAATATCCTATAATGGATTCTGATAGACTGGCACTGCTGCTTGGCCCAAGGACTTCACCCTTTCTCTACACATGGAATAATATTAGCTCAGAGGAGCTATCCCAATCTCCTGGTGTTCCTCTAGGGGAACTTAGTGTTCACTCCCTTTTATCGCTCCTTTGATAGCACTATAATACCACCTGCTTACCCTTGCTCACTCACCACATTCATCGTTTCATGCCTTCTCCTCTTTTTGTTTCCATCATTTGATATGACCCCAGAGCCTCACAAGTGTATCTCATAAACAAATATGTAAACGTGCATGTTTTAAAATGCTGTGGAACAAGTGTGGTGCGTATCTATTGTAGCCATAATTAGTTTTGGGTTTATGTTGACTTTGCTTCCAACTTTCAGGTACTTTTTTTCCTCTGTGCATTAAGATCCTTAGGGAAGGGACCACAGGCAAAATCCTGGTTCCACTGAGACCAATGTTGAGGTTATCATTGACTTCACTGGGTTTCAAGATATTGCCTTATATCTTCGCAAATGGTCTCTGGAGAAATAAGGCCTTGGACTTAAAAGTAGGCAAATAGTATTAAATAGTATTTACATAGAAATTTTGTTATCTGAGCTCTTGCAATGCCAGCAGTGTAACTATGAACRACCAAGAGAAAATAAAGCAGCAATGTGGCAGGGGTATCTGAGAATTAATATTATAAAAAGGGCTTGTACTGCACACATAAAAGTAAATTTTCGGGAGGACTGTTTTGTGGAGAAACCAGATCCAGGCTTTTACAGTTATTTTTCTTTCAAATCTTTTACATTGGTTATTTTAAAGTAATTTAAAGTAATTTAAAGTATTTAAAGTAATGGCTGATCATCAACTTCCTGGGTTTAAGAAGACAAAAACAATCTGCAGACTGAATGCCACATCTTATTACTCCTGCCTGATGGAATTACATTCCTTGTTTGCGGTCCTAAAGGCCCTTTGAGATACCATCCATTAGAGCAGTGTCTCATGAAGACTATGTCGTTATCCCTTACCTCTTGAACAATTATGCTATGTGGTAGAATGTGCCTTACATAATAGCTGCATTTCATTTAAGGTGTCAGGTTGCCTTTTTTAATATTTTTTGACTACTTTATATGCAGTTACTAAGAATAAAAACTTTTTTTTTTTAAACTAAGAGCAGTGTTATATTTTTAGTAATGAATTTTGAAAAGTGGTAAAGGCATTAAGAAATATAAAGCTTGTGGAAAACTATTGTGATTTAGGCTCATGGGTACCCATGTGTCATTGGAAAATGGGACTTGATATTGCACATATTACATCTGTTAATTTTCATGGATTTAACCTTTTTTAGACTTATTTAGGAAAGGAAGATAGTTTGGCAGCTCTTTAAATACTACCTAGACACAAAACACTTCTTAAACTGGACAGGTTACATTCCATTGATTTTAATTTAGTGTCCACTTAAAGTGACAGGAGATAAAGTCTGCACCTGAGGCCCTGCAGTGAAGCAATTATAATAAATCCCTTGGTAACCAGAGGGCAATGAAGTATGTTCAGTAACAACACATGTCATAAGTCCTACCTCTAATTAACTGTTAAACTTCTCGCAGGCCACTTAAATATGTGCCAGTTGTACAAAACTGATTTTTCTTTACAAGGTTTCGTCACTTTGATTTTGGCTTTTGGTATGAAACAAAGGATTTAAGGTCTGTAGGATTTACTGAGTAGATACTTTACCCAGTGTCCCTAACCGCCACATCCCCACTGTACCTGGGTGAATCTGGAAGCAGTGCTAGAAGAAGAATTATGATATGACAACAGGCTTCTGTTGCCTTGGGTACAAAAGCTTGTCTCATTTATACAAAGTGGAAAATGTTAGAAGACATTTGATGAGATAAACCTTAGTAGGACAAAGCTTCTGTAAAGTCAGTGAAAAGATTTTTCATGAAGACTAAACCCAAGTGTCAGCGTTTTGTGCACAGTAAACAAAAGATGGGGAGGATATTCAAGCCTGAAATATTCATTATCCACATCCTAATTAGTCATATTTGAAATAGATTGTGTTGACTACAGCCAACGTTGTATTCTGTTTTAAGGGTGCCTCACCTTAAGCTCCTACTACATAATTTATGTGGGCAGAGAGATACTCAGAAGAACTAAGCATACAGCAATTCTGTTAGTTTAGTGAAGTCCCTAAGGTGCTCAGGAACTTTGAAAATCTGACAGTCATACAGATGTGGATTGAATATCCTAACTTGTTGCACCCACTTTTTTTATTGTTGTTTCTTGCTTATTTACTCCTTTCTATGGGAAACTTAACGTGTTCCTACGAAATGGTTACTGGCATGTATATAGCAAAATACGAATGCGCGAATTATCCTTAATCCACTCATATTTCTGATCTGCTTACAAAGTGTTTTTTCTGTATGCATATGAACATTTTTCACATGTGACATTACTTCCATGCATGTATTTGGTTGTCATATTTTAGACCTGACTTGAAAACTGGCCTGTGGGAGGTCCTCTTGCTCCTCTCCCTAAAATCTACAGCACATTTTTTATCTCTTTATTTCAAAGAGCACTTTTTGTAGTTAAGTAGACATTTTAAAATAATTATGTCTTGGTAGGATCCCACACTGACAATACACACTTACTTTTGATTCTGTTGTGATCAAGGTGAAGGTGCTCGAGGTGAGCATTGATTGGTGGAATTTTAGTGAGCTGGTTGTGAGACAGCTGTAGATCTAGAATAGATGAAACATTAAACCCATTTGGGGGAATACCGTCATCAGATAATTTATTGTAGTTCAGCCTAAGGAAAGTCACTTTGGGTATTGCACTGAAGTAGTTTTCTGGTATCACTTCAATGGAGTTGTTGTCCAAAAACAGCTGCAGTGTGTTAGCTGGAATGCTTACAGGCATTTTCTTGAGTGAATTTTTTGCTATGTTGAGTTGCATAAGGTTGTTGAGTCCTTGGAAGGTGTCACTTTGAAGAGCGCTGTCCAATAAACTGTTCTGGTGCAGATCTAACATGGTAAGGTTTTCCAAGTTGTTAAAGACTCCCTCTGGGATTCTGGAGATTTTGTTTCTAGCCAGTCTTAGCTGTTCCAGGCCCACTGGTAATGGGGCAGGCACCTCTTCCAATTCATTATCTTCAAGGAATAAGTAAAGCAGCCTTTTCAGCTTGCTCAGCACACCACTCTCAATTCCACTGTTGGTGATCTTATTTTTGTTCAGATTTATCCATCTCAGATGAGTGGCATTCACAAAAGGTTTCTCTGAAACTGTTTCAATTAGATTGTTTTGAAGATAGAGGTACCAGATTCTTGCTGGGATTGCAGGTATTTCTTTAAGTCCTTTGTTATCACAGTATAATGCATTGGGGAAACTAGGAGGACAAAAGCACTCTCGTGGACACTCAAAAGTGTAGTGAGACCAATGCTCAGGATCCAGCTCATCATAAACTTGTCTCACAGTTCGAGTCCACACAGAATTGACCAAGAATAAGAGCAAAAGGCTTGTACAGACTTTTAGAGTCATTGTTTGCCTTGGAAGGGGAGAAAAACAATTAGCTGTCTCTCAACAGAACTCTCCAACAGCATACTAGATTAACAAAGCAGTATTACATAGAAAATCATATTTCCTTTATATACAGCCAAATTCTGTCCTCTGTGGTATTACCTATGGTATGTTAAGGAAAAACTGGACAGTAATGTGAGAGGTATAGACAATTCAGTGCTATATGTTGAAGAACATTTTCCTGATTCAACTTAGACTCCACATGGACTACAGTTTAACTGATGTTCATGCAAGTGTTATTTCAAAGAACCTGAAAACACGGATCATTTTTCTGACATTAAATCAGTGCTTCTTATAAATTTGTTTAAATTTTCCTGTACAGAGCTATAAACTACTTTATATAATGTACCATCTCCAGTAAAGCTATCAATACCATGAAGATATAAATATTATTGTACTCTGTGTTCCTCCTTTTAAAATTAATCATACCCTCTCTTCTGTTTTTCCTCTCTCTTAAATTATAATGGCATCTGGATCAGATTTTCCAGGGTCTTTTCTCATCACAGAAAAGTGAAAGATCAAAGAGTGTTTTAACAGCTGTTTGTTGGGCATGTTCTTAAAAAGCTTGGAGAGAATATGTTTGAGTAATCCATTCCCCTCCCTCATTCACCCTCTCATATCCAAAGTAATGAATTTCCTTCTCTAAAACAAACAGCCAAAACAAATGTCTGTTCTAAATGACACAAAAAAGTAAGTCCTAACCAAATTATATAATATACACTCATGCATCTTGTATCTATTTTACCTACTTAATTATTTGCTTTTTATAGCCTTTTCCACCATCAAATGAAGAACAAAATCATCAATGATAATTTGCTCCAAAAGGAAACATTTGTGTAGCACAAAAACAGTGCTTCCCAACTCTGTTATCTGGCTTGCTTTCTGATGAAGATTAGCAAGCATTTTGCAAATGCAGAGGCAAGAGACTGAYAGCTGAAATTTCTGGTCAAAACTAGGACGTTAGTTTTGGCAAAAATAGTATTTAAAGAAAATAAGTTGCTGCATATGATATGTAGTCATTTAATAGTTTTCAACACTGTTATTAGCAGTAACAAGTGCAGTATCCTACAGAGCTTCCAGCCTCAGAAACTGCTATCTGGAAGCATTCCAAAAAAGGACAAATAAAATATTTCTAAAGAATAACATCTCTAATTTACACATTGAAATGGCACCTCCTCACTGTGTAAATATTCATAACCTTAATAACATTTTTAAAAGTAAATATAAAGTATTTTACCTTGTTAGTCAAGTTCCTGGAGCTATCTGAAGCCAGTTAGAAATCACTGTAAATTCACAGCCTTTGGCTGCTAACCACTGTGTTTGCTTCCTGTCCTCCTAAGAATTAATAGCATATAAAACTTGAAGTACATGCTAGTATTCCCAGATGTATAACCTTACACACCTTATTAGCTATTGTTTCTAATTTGACATTGCTTCAGAGTTTGGGCTTACCTCAGCTTTCTTGGATCTTCTTCTCTTTCTATTGGTCACTGTTGTTAGACTGTAATAGCTTGAGTCAGGCTACAAGCCGTGTTCTATGAATACAGCCTAATATATACGCATCAGTGGCTACAGCTTTTAACCCCTAAAATAACTAAGGCACCTAAGCACCTAGGCAGGAAAAGACAGGAAATCCTGACTTAAACATCAAGCAGCCACAGAGCTGAAGGCATTTGATTTTTATGTTTTAGCAGATGAGGGGAACTGGTCTAGATGAAACAGGTAACACAAAATGTACCTTTATTCAAAATTTTTGTCAGAAGATACTTTACATGCAAAGCTCACTTACATCATAATTCATTCTCATAATACCTGAACTGGCCACAAAGAATTAAAAACACTGCCATCTGTTTCTACAGAAATATTTTATTTGATTTTTATCAAATGCAGATGCTGCCATGCCATTTAAAATCATAATTCTTGATTAGGAAAAGAAGATAGTAAAAGCATTTGCTAAGAATTTTTTAATAACATATTTTCATTTCTTTAAAGATTAAACCATACATTTTCCTTTTTGTTCAGAGAGGTATTTACATATATTTCTACAAATTTATCATACTTTCCAGTGCCTCCTGCAGTGAGGTCTGTTTTTAATTATTAAGGCACCAATTAATTATCTTGGTTTATCATTGATCTAAATTCTTTCCAGCCAACTTGCTATCCAAGGCATGGACACATATTTCTCACATTAAGTATTTTGGAGGATTTTTGTTTCTTTTTTAGTCCAAACTTAAAGTAACAATATCAGGACAACTAGCCATGTTTAAAGCCAGAACAATGGCATAAGTATTTTAAGGAAAAAGCTAATSAAAATACTGAAAACATAAAATATATCCTGCTACCTTTTATGAGTTTCTGTTAGTTTTAAAACTTATTTATATAATTATTTTAATTCAGTTTCATCTAATTTATTTTAACAATAAAGCCTCTAACAACTTATTTCATAATGTTTAATACTTTGCTTCCTAAACTAAGAATGTCTCAAAAGAAGTTTAGAAGTAAAGAAGACAAAAAGATAAGTAATCAGAAAAAGGAAAGCAACCCTTAAGTACATGGGCAGCTTCCACTGACTTCAGCAAGGCTAATGTTAAACATGTCATAAACTTTTTTTCATAAGTATATGTTTTACTACCTTGTTTTTTGTTTAGGAAAAAATAAATCCTCACTACCAGTAATTTTTACATGGCTTAAGTATGTGCTTAAAAATAAAATAAGTGCTTAAGTGYTTTGCTCTGCTAGAACTCTAGATCCTTCAACATCTCTTAGAGATTGTTAGGGCTTTCTTATAAGTCAGGTATAAAATTGATTCCTTTATGCATACTAAGCTGAGTATTTCAAACATTTAAATTAGAAGAAATTAATTTACATCTATACCTAAAAATAAAGGTTCTAGCTTTAAGCAGGTGTACTAGTTATAAGCACAAAAATTAGATGTAATGTATTAGCCTTTTCATTCTGAGTGCCACTTTAAACACATAGGCCTTAAAACGTTTCCTTTGACCTCCTGCAGTGGACGTGGTACCATACATTAATGACAAGGAGGTTTGTCAGCTGGAGTCCACGGAAGAGAGGTGGGGAGAGGCAGAGGCACCGCTGTATGAAGGTTAAAATACTTGTGTGCTCAGTTGTGAGTGATTTAAGGAGGCTTCACTGTGAAAAGTTCATCTATGATTCTTGTAAAAGCCAGGCAGTGCAACGTAAAACTGGTTTGCATTTGTGCTAAATCTTCACAGAGTGTGTAGAGAGGATATGGAGGCACTGAGGTCTGTTCACCATTAAAGAACGAGCCAAGACCTTCACAAATGTTATACTGAAGGGTTTAAAACAGTGAATCCTGGTGGCAGACATCTGTTGTGACACACTTAAATGCAAGTTGCCAGATGTTGCATATTTAACAAAAAAAGRAAGATTGATTTATCTTATGCTTCATGGGGGTCTGAATTTACCCTTTAACCTGCTAATCATGTACAGATGTTCATTATGTTATTACAGAAATCACTGGCAGAGGGACTTGCTGGTCACTTTGTGACAGGCAGTGGGACTATTTGTATGAACTATTGTTCAGCAAAGGAGAGGCATGTCACAGTTTGCCCTTTGTGGATTTGGAGGCCAGCTATTTGATCCTTATTGAACACATAGGCTGCCATTCCATTCAAAGAAGCAGTTCTTCACTAGGAGAAGAAAACAGCAAAAACATTTGCTAAGACTTTCTCAATAAYGTGAACTTTCATTTCTTCTGATGCAAAGAGCAGAAAAAAATGACAAGAAATGTCCTCAAAATCAGGAAGAGAGGTTGTGATGACTGTAATATGTATTCTCACGTGCACTCAAAAATTTTGGAAAGATCTCTGCAGGAACAAGTGATTGCTTGGGTGCCCAAGCAGACTTTGCAGAAAGGCCTGCTTTCCATGAAACCATCAAGGTTACACACATATTCTCCATCATAGATTTGTTTCATTCAGTCCTCCATCATCTGGTGTTACTATTTATTATTTAAAGGGTGCAATATATGGTGATAAAGTTTTACAGACTAATAAAAGACCACGGCCAAGATTTTCAAAAATGACTAATGGTTTGGGAGGCTTTTGGTTTTGAGTATCCAACTTGAGACACTTTCCAGGGCCTTATTCTCAGTAAGAGGGGGCTGAGAATTTTGTGTTAATGAGGTCATTTTTAACTTGTGAAACTGAGCAATCAAAGGCAAATATCAGTGAAACACAAACTGCTCCTGAGATCATGAACAATGTCCCAAAAAGTAACAGTATGCACGGTATTTGCAGGACAATAAAAGGAAGTGGAAAAAATATTACAGTAAAAATACTGTTGGGAATATTCTAGTTTGAGGAAGATGTCTCAAGTTATTACAGGATTTTTGCTCCACATGTCTCCTGGCAATCCACATTGTTAATCAATTAATAAGAGAATCTGTATTTAAAAAAAAATCAAAAAGTGAGGAGCACCAGCAACCGCAGAGGATGGTAACAACTCCTTGAGCAGAGTGATGTACATGCTTGAGACTAGAACAGCCCACAAGCTTGAGAAAGACTAGAAGGGCTAAAAAGATAGACTAGAAAGACCCGTTGGGAGGAGAGTGCTGGAAGAGCTGTTGTTCTGTTTCAGTATCGAAGTTGCTGACGGTGAAAAAATGCATTGCTTTCTTTCAGTAATGGCTGCCATATGTCTCAGATTTAGTACGAAGCAAGGTCTGCTAAACGTCAAGCATGAGTATGGTTCATCACCAGCAAGCCCAGGAGTACACTGCAAGCAGAGCTAATTCACCAGCCCTGTGGATTGCTCCATTTAGCAAAAGCCTGCAATCCAGTGTGCCTAATTTGGGTACTACTTTACTAAAATGCTAGGTGTCTTGCTCCAAAGGACAATCAGTTTATCTGAAACATGCTCTTAAATTCCTTTCTTGATGACTAGAGAAAAGGTGATGTTTCAAAACCTGAAGAAGATAGCAAGTGCAGTTTAGATACCCTTCACCGTATCCTCTACTGGTAGCTCCAGACAGCCACGCAGACCAATTAAGGCAGGTGTTTACATCTACTCAGGGTTCACTTCTGAAGATTGGCATGTAGTGGTGATGTCTCTCTCTTTTTTGCATTGCTGCTTGAAATAGAGAGTAGGAAGCTCTGAATTGTACTCAGAGTCAGAAAGACAAAACTTCTATTTCCAAACAGTTCCCTGACCACCAGACAGTGATATATCCCAATTAATAATATCTGCTACTCCTTTTAAAAAGGAGCCACAAAAGGTCAGCAAGACCAAAGAGTCTAAAATAAAGCAGATGAGTGAGCCCTTCAGGCTAGCCCAAGGGGCAGTGCAGACAGATCAAAGGGGCCAGCACAGATGTTCCAGACCCTGCTCCTACAGACACATTTTACTCTACATCATTCCTGGTGAAAAAACAAAACCAAAACAGACTTAGGAAAAGGAACTCTACACCTCTCCTAGAAGCCTAGAATTGCCTGCCTAGACCTCTCAGGGGGAAAAATTGCATCTCTTCTTTAGATAGGCATTTCTGTGCATATGCAGGTAGCTAAAGTATAGAGGGTTTGCCTGGGGAGCTTTTGGGTTAGATTAGGAGACATTGTTTAAAGGAACCCTGGAAAATAGTTGGGCTGGTTTAATTTGTGAAATGTAAATGTCACCTGACCCCTTGYTTATATATGATTTAGGAAGATGAGATCCTATTCTACAAGTCCAGAAACAAAATTCTAGCAGTTTATTTTCTGTACACCTTTAGTCCCTTGTAAAAAACACAGTGAGAACTGAGTAGCTCAGCTTAAAGAGATCCTTGCAGAGCAACACATTTCAGAACAGAACAACTAAGGAAAAGAGCTCAGCTTTTATGGGAAATATAGTCCTCTCCTGAATATGCTTCATTAAGGAATTTTTTGGCTGTCTGTTCCCGTTCTCTTTCTATTTTGAGCTCTTTACCAGAGTGACACCATAAAGGTTCCACGACACGATGCCAAGATCTGGTATTTATCTTGGCTAGCTAGATTTAGTTTACCTACTATGTAAATGTGGCTGTCAATCTCTTACCTTAATTTGTTTTCATCTTTCAACAATTTCAACACTGAAACAAATCTATCCTACCCAGGTACGTGATTTTTAAAATGCTAGATATGCAACCATATATGCTAAATGTGTCTCAAATTAAATACCTAACACACATTTATCAATTACACACACACATTGAGTTCTTGGGCCTGCATGTGGCTATTTAGATTATTAATATTTTCCAGGCAACTAATGGTAAATTAAAACATGAATTAGTCATCCAATGACTGTTCTGTAAATCTGCAGTTTTGAAAAGTAAACCATCATGGATTAAATATTCTAAGATAGCATAAAGATAGTGAAAACAGGCTGTGAGGTGTTAGTGTTACTTTTGTTCTCTTATTTTGTTCTGTTGTTAAAGAAATCTAAAAATATTTGAATTCATCGTCATTTTAGATTCCAACAATAGAATGATGAATTCCGAGAAGCTTAGACTTGTAGAAAGATCTGTCCTCTAAAATAAACGACAAGGGTTTCATAAAAGAGTACTCCCACAACTTAATGAAAAAAATACTTTAGTCCCCTTACAACAAAGCTCTGCTATAGTGATTCTGCCAGATGAGAAATTCAAGGTTCAGGTGATCTTTTATTATTTAAAAAGAAAAGCCAAATGGCATAAACTATATGAAAACCCAGCCCTTATTTTATTTTCCATTAATTGTAGTATTTTTTGGTCTAATTTTTAATGCAGATACTCTTGGGAAATACTGAAAATAAACATTAGAATATGTGATTTTTTTTTTCTTAAATTGTCATGTGTGTCATAATTTTTGAGAGATGGCATTTCCCAAAGCACTCAAGTTTTCTTCCAGAGTCCTGACTTGAAGCTAAAATCTCACTCACCATGAATACTCCAGTCACTAATTATCCTTTCAGATGGAACATGTTGAAACTAAGTCTTTATACTATAGATGAAATTCCTCAACACCCAGGACTTTGGTGCCAACTGGCACCACCTTTTTCTTTAAAGACAGCTTAGGAACCCAGCTCCAGGGAGAATTCATGCATCCATCCCCATCCAAGCACCTTGCAGCATTCCAGAGGCCCTAAACAGTCAGGGTTGTGCTCCAGCATTGTCTACTCATCTTAGATGGTTCCCCCGCTCATCATGGTGACTGCTGGGAATCCCAGAGGTAAATGCCTAGTTCCTTTCTGCATTTTGTGTATAATATACACCTCATTTCAGGGCTATAGGTTTCATTAGAAACAACATACCTGTCATCTTTTTGAATCTAGAGTGGGAACGAAAATACTGCAGGGGGTGAGTTTTCTTGCCCAAACTTAGGAACCTGAATAAAAACTTCTCATTTTTACACATGGAATCACAAATTGTTCTTGAAATCAATGTGACATTGCACATAATTTTGAGAACTTATTAGTCTTACTGCTTATTTTTTTGGCAGCAAAATGGTCATAATGATGAAGTCTAAATGTGAAGTTCAGGAAACATTTGTTTATCTAGTTTGGAAACCAGTCTACAGAGTAAGATGGATGGCAAATGCACACGATGAGATACTGGAAATTTGATGAAAACAGGAATTTTCAATGGCAGCACTTAGCCTTGTTTATCTTGAGGGCATCTTATTATTAAATTGGTTTATAAGGTATGAAATTTCTAAAGACTTCCAGTACTTGTGTCTGAAGTCTTATGCATGTTTCAATAAAAGTGTTATCTTCAACAGAAATATATTTTTACAGATATTATTTACTATATTCCAAAGTGTCTTTGCAATTTTTATAATATATGCTCTAGTCAGGTTGACCAGATAACACTGCTGTCTTACACGCTTTACCCTACACTAGGAGACAAAAGATAAAGACAAAAATGCTCTTTTGGACAGCGTAGCTGCCCATATAGTTAAATCTAACAGCCCGTTCTTTTTGCAGGTCCAAAGGCTGCATGTTAACTCAGTCACTTCCATAACCACAAACCCTTGTGCTAACTGAGCAATACAAGAACTGATTGAGCTGCAGTAGGAAAGATAACAGGGCCAGCAACCTCCATATTCGCATGGAACTCCTGGCATGGAAGCTCTCCAGGTCAGTGATATAGTAGTATCTTTCTCTGCTGAGTGCTGGTGCATCAACCCCAGCAAGGAGTCCATCTATCTGTTAAGAAAATGCATATTACCTGCCTTGCAGGCAGTGCTGCTATGCCCAGAGGAGGACCTAGCAAGCAGCACCTCAAAACATATGAGATGTGTGAGGTTTTGCATGACTGATGAAGGCTAGAAGCCTAACGTCAGCAAATTCTGTATTATTAAGCAACTAGTTATGTTTTCTGGCAAAGAAATGTGCCACAGTTCACATTAGTAATCCAGACTTAGCTTGCGTTCTCTCACCAACATTCATGCTTGCCCCTTGGGGAACAAAAAAAAAACACTTGCAGGGTCTGATTCTAAGAAAATATTTGGGTGACTTTTCCCACCTCCACTGCTGAGATACTATAGTAGAGAACTCTCTGCAACTATAAAAACATGGCCTATATGTTAATGAGAATGATCTTATGGTGGTTTAACTGTTACAACCAGATCTGACAGAAGGTATAGGCAGCACTTATAAACCATTTTAAACAAGTGATATTTTTTTCATGAACATTTACAAATATTTTTAAACATCTCATAACAATGGATTTAGACACTGTTGTTCAAAATGTCACTGAAGATTGCTTTCTTGGAGGGAATAAAAAACTCTGTGGTCCTTTATATCTTTCCTTGTGAGGTGGGTTTGGTTTGCCCTCATCTGTCAGAACAGTTGTACTTTTTCCAAAATAAAGCTTTCCTCTTGTTCAGAATTCACGTGCATTTGACCAAATCCCTGTGCTTCCACACTGTCATGTGGACTGTAAATAACATTTCTCCTTTCATGCATTTGCCTCATTTCTTCACTGACTTCCAATTAAGATTTTTTCTTCTGCTTTTCTTTAACAATTTCAGAATAAAAAGGTATGCTGTACCACAGAGGTACTGTATAAGGGGGATTATACTTAAATAATAATTATTCAAGTAATCAAAACTTGTTATAAATGCTGTGTTTTCTGATCTGCAGATTAAGATTTAAAATTCTGAAAAGAAAGATAACTCCCCCTTCCCCTCCCAAACATCTAGATGGTGTTACATCCACAAAGAATCATGGTTTATAACATCAAAGAGTAGTAATACATAATTTTTCAGATATGTTGCTGCCCACTGAAATCCTAGGCTACTGATTATATGTCTATACCTTCATATACATTGATGGAGGGATATAGATGCTGACAAAAAAAGCCCAGCTAGAACCTTAAGGGTGCACAAAAGCTATCAAACTGCGGACAACTTAAAGTATCCAAACTGAAATCTTCAAGGCAAAGTGTTTATGTGATTCAGTGAGCACAGCCTTGAGCAGTTCAGTCTCACCTCTGAACTTAGTTTGAGTTGAGCACTTCAGGCAGGTCACCTTTCAGAGACGACTGGTGGGATCCTTCTTGTGGTTCCAGCATGTGTCGATATGGGCACAATTATTTCCTGTCTAGCCCAGAACCACAACTTTATCTGAGAAGCTGCAGAGTATAGTGTGATTAAAAGTGCTTCAGCCTCTTCTTTTCAGGCTGTTTTGATTTGCATAATGAAGCAATCATTTGCCCAGGCACTTGAACCTGACATTCCTACATTCAAGGTGAGTGTCCTGAAGTACAGAGTTAGCACTCCTTTTCTTTCTCTGTGCTAACTAATGTTGAACTGTTCACACTAAGTAGAAAAGATTTAAGATATATTTATCCATGAAAGCTATATAGCCTATGGATTAAGTTATTTTTTTACAGACTGAGAGTCTTTTATCCAATATCTAAATCTGCAAAAAAGTTCAGAACCAAAATGTTCTCCATGAGCACTCTTTCTACTGGCAAGGTAGCTCATAGATGATTTCCCTTATTTTGTGTAGACATCTAAGCACGTTTGCCAGTGCTGTCACACATGGGAGAGTGAGTTAGRTGGGATGCATCTCCGACTTCAGTGCCAGCACTCAGTAGCTCACAAGTGTCAAAATGGGAGCAGATTTGCACAAGCCAGCTGCAGACATCTGGGCACTGAAGGAAAGTTTCCATGATTTTTAGCTATGGAATCTATATCCAAATGTTAGCTGAGTTATGATTTTATGAGTATCATGGGAATCTGAATTATGGACGGGAACCTGAAACAATAAATTTTCCATGTGAATTCAATGCAAAACTCTTCAGCTGTAGAGCTGGTTATTAAAATTGCTGTTGTGTCCCATTGGTTACTAGTATTCCTAGAACTACAGATTCACAGAAATTATAAATAATTTTGAAGGAATACCTGAAGGTGCTTTAGTTCAACCTCCTAAAAATAAGGCTAACTTCAAAGCCAGATCAGCTCCTCAGGGCACTGCCCATGCAAGTTCTGAAAATCTCCAAGGATGGAGAGTCCACAGCATCCTTGGRCATTCTGTGTCGGTGCTTTACATGCTCATTTTGAAGAATTTCTTTGTATGTCAGCCTGGATTTCTCTTTTTGGAACTTTTCCTTTGCCTTCTTGTCCTTTCATTGTGCACCCCTGAATCTGGCCCCTTTTTCTATAGTGCTCTTTTGGGCAGTGGAARACTGCAATAAATCATGGGACTGAGGCATATGGTATATTCAGAGAGGCTAAGGGAAGTGACTTGGCATAGCCTGGAACGGGGAAGACTGAGGGAAGTTCTCTTTGCAGCCTTCCATCTTAATGGCTCTCCACTGAACTCCATTTGGCTTTATAACCTCACAGTCTCTATCGTCTTCAGTCTATGCTTGTTGCAGCTGTATGCATAATAATTCAGACTGCCTTTCTCAGTGGTGTTTTGCCTTCTTGTTCACAGTTTTCAAAATAATTTGGTTTATGAGAAGCAACTACCTATTTCAGTAAAACCGAAGGTTTGTGAGTAGGGATGGGACACTGCCAGGTTCCTTGCACTAGAAAGACAGCTGTAGTCAGCCACTGCTCACTCCTTTCTTGATCCATTTGACTATGCTGGACTCTATGAAGCAGTAGAGAGCATGTAGGATTTATGCTTCCAGTGTATGTCCAGAAATTCATGAGTCACTGCCTGTTCCTCCTAGGGAACTTCCGTAATTTAATCTAATATGAAAAATGTCTTTTAAATCAGACAATACTTGTTTATTTGAAAGGTGACTCTATCTTTGTGAATGGCTGTGCAACATACTTGCACACTGGTTCCTGCAATTTCATGGGTAAAGCTTTTGTCTGTTGATTTTGTATATTGTCATTGTAATAYCGCTTTTCATGACATTAGTAGCAAACTTTCCTTTTTATGTCTGCTGTCAAATTCATGTCTTTCCAAAAGATCTTGATTTTTGTAAATTCTTCCATATGAAACTTCACAGGAAAGTGTCATGGCAAATTTACCTATTTTGACCTGAAAGAAGGAGGGACACATATTGTAAGTAAAATRGATAGCTATATTATAAGCTGCATATTATGTAGCCCTAACCAGAGTTTAGTTCAGGCTAATTTACCCACTCTGCTGTCTCCATGCTAGTGCAGCTGTGTTATTATCTGTTCATGTCTGCCTACTTTTAAGCAACRTGTTTGCACCTGTACACATAAGTGTTTTATAATATGATCAGGTTAGGTAGGAAAAGGGATGTGTGCATCATGTTTTTCAGTAYCCAGAATGCTGAGGGCTTTATAACCAAGATCCATCACCTTCCCTTCCAGGAAGGACAGAAATTGCAAGTTACAGTGAATGAGTTTCCAAGGCTCTAGCTCTGTTAAGTATTCCCAAACAACTACATTTCTGCCTAGTGCCTAGAAAACAATTCATGTAGCTTTCATAAACTGAGACCTAAGGTACATGTATATTGTTACTTATCTGTTTCTGTAAGATATGTAGATATTGGGAATTTAAACAGTCTTTATAGTGATTTAGACCATTAATGCAGAAGCAGAAACCTGTGCTTGTGTCTCACAATATGAAAGCAAAGAGGTAGTGTCCCATTTCTCCTTTAGCAGAAGGACCTCATGTTCTAGTTTTTTTCACAGACAGTGTGAAGAGCAAGCTGTGCAATGTTATCTCTCCCCWGCTAACCAGGAATTTCTGAACCACAGGAAAGAGATGTTCAAGATAGATAAAAATGTACTGCCAAATGCCATTTTCTTTTAGTTGTCCAAGCACTCATTGCAAGGTGAAGGTTCCTCAGTTTCTGAGGGAGGTCATTGGTACTGTTTTCTATTTTGACAGAGGGTTTCCTTCTACTGTATCCCTTGAAAAGAACTTCAAAATGCCTTCTGAACACCTGTGGATGCTTGATTTGCAACATATGGGTATGCAGAAAGTACCCTCATCAACAGGTTTTAACCTATCCTGAGGTGGACTGTTCTCAGTCTCACTGTTCACACTGTTTCATTTTGCATAAAGATAACTGGTTTGCTGAAACAAACTGAAAAGAAGAATACATTTCTGTCCTGTTTGCTAGATGGTAACACATCTCAGTATCAGTTTGTGTTCTAGAGGTCTTAGTGTTTATTTTCCTGTGAAGGGGACAGTTGGGTTAAAATCTCTCTGGAAATGGTTGAATGCTGTTTCCCATATCTTTTTCTGTTCTTTGGGGGTTTTTGCATGCACTTCTTTCTTCTTCTCCCATGTTATAATGCCTAGGTGCTATTCCACAGTGATTCTCACTCTGATGTGTTCAGAAAGCCCCAGCTTTTAACTTTATTCTTCTATGAAAATTCTAGCTTACRTGTAACAAAGGTTACTTTCAATCCTTCCTGTTTGTGGATAAAAAAACCAATAACACTTATGAATTCCGAAATGATAAAAATGAGGACGGAAATATTTTTATTGTCTCCTGCAACTCTCCTTTTGTTTTAGTCCCAGACTTCTTTGTGAATTGTATATTGATTCTGAACATCTGGAATTGGCAATGTGCCGACTAAATGGTTTGGTGTGATCTTTTTTTCAGAGGTGATAGTTTCTGCTTTTGCTATAGAAACGAGAAGAGTTTCTGTTTGAGTGTTTAATAGTCTAGTAGTTGAAAAGAAAATTGTGCCCGTGGGATGATCTGTGTTTGCAAGCAAGCCATTTATGTCTCTCAGTTACTAACACATTTATTTTAGTGTGTGTTCCAGGATGCTGACAATATTTGGACTATTCATTCCCAGATAGAATATACCACCATCTCTCCATCATGAGTAGCTAGGGCTGCATTTTACTCATTGCCTGTGGCTTCTGAGAGATTTCATTGTTCTTTTGACAATGTTGAGAATTTATATATTTTGCACTATTTCTTAGTGCTGTGGCTCCCATACCGCAAACTCCATAAGGCATTGACTTAATGGCCAACACGAGTGCAGTGGAGTATGTTAAATTATATGTTTACAAACWTATTGAAACTTGAAAGTTGAGAAAACAGTTTATTTAACCTTACAATACATTTTAATAATAATAGAATAGATTAGACTATCTTGTCTTAACCTGAAGGTTTTTGTCATTWTATAAAAGACTGAAACATAGTTGACAATGATATGGACACAAAAATATTATTTGCTATGTTTTATTTTCTACAATCTGGCTAAAAGTAACATGCAAGTAATTGAATAAAAATACTTGTATATATGACATATTTTGAAATAAAAATTATACCAGCAATGAATAAAAAACTTACCATGAAAGTCTAAATGAAAGCATGACAAAAAGAAGAGTAAACAATTTTTTAACCTGAAAAATGTTTGTTTCCCTGTTATCTTTCACATATTCCAGTAATTTAATAATGTCATGGGCTCTAAAAAGATATTTTCAGACATTTTAAATTGTTCTTAGATTGTTAAATCATTTTTTCCTTTGTAATTGATAACATTATGAAAAAGACATGAATAATTAAGAAAGTTGGATTGGTTAGAGAGGAATCTTGTATTTACACAGGCTAGCCCATACTGCTCAGCGCTTTGATGAAACCCACCTGACTTCCATGTAAGTCTGGTACCAGCTGGCATGTATTGTGTGCATGGACATAGTTTTCTATGAAGTTGAATGCTTTTCATCAACTTACCTAGCCAGATGAATGCATATTTTGCACCACATTTGGTCATTCTTGTGCTTTCTAAATACAACTGTTTGTAAAAATACGCACACTTTTCCTTAAGGTTGMCAAAAGCATGCTAAATATTAACAAACAGAATGGATAATATGCAGATTGCCACTTTTTTTTTAAGGCATATCCTAATTTTAAAGAGCTATCATGATGTAATTCCTGTAGTTACTGCCCCTAGAAGGGAACTGGATGCTCCCAGGTATCTCATTCCAGTGAAATCTCAGCAGCCACCCGAAGACAGTTGTACATCTCCTGTGGCAGGTCAGCCCGAGTGAGATTGTTTCCATCCAGGCGCAGGTGTGTGATCTTGGAATAGGTCGTTGGCCCAACAACCTTACAGAAGCTGCTCAGTGGGAACTCTGAAACAAAGGGAACATGAATAAGAGAAAGCATGAATAATTAGGACAAATAGGACAAACCCAWTATTTTTTATTTGGAAATTGTGACCTTTAATTTCTTCTACTATTTTTCAATATTTTGCATGTCCACTGATGTAATTCCCATGGGTTTACTGGAACTTGAGGGGCTTGTGTTAGGAGAGGTTCTTTCCATTAGTTGTGAGAGGTTCAGAATTTCAAGACTGAGAAGTGCTATGTGCTCCCAGTACCCGTTTGATTTTTAAAACTTCAGATTTTATATAGAAGTCTAACCTGGCATTTAGAAAAAAGCAAAAAAATAAATCTCCAGTAAAACTGGAGCTGCAGACGGAGGAATCAGTCATGCTGGGTACATTATGATGGAACGGTAAAACCATGCTACATAAGATATTGAAGGAAGTAAAGAGTTTCTGGAGAAATTGAAACCATTATATGGTTTTACCCTGCAGAAGAGGCAGTCCAATGGGCGTCTGTGTCAAATATTACTTTGGATGTGTCATTTTAATTTACTAGTTTCAAAATGAAATTTGGGGCTGGGGTTGGGGAGGAGTTTTACATTTAAACTGTATAGTTGAACCTTTTCAGAATGGCAGGATTAGAAGGTAAGTATAAATGTAAAAAATATTTATAAAAATATTTATATTTATCATAATTTATAGATCATGATATATATAACCTCTATGCAGTTGAAGTATTATTTGGTTCACATAACACCAGACAGGTCCTGAATGGAAAACTTTGYCTTGTATCTTATGAGCAAAATTAACTGTAAACTAGAAATTACATGAAGCAGAGAAATTCTGTGCTTAGTATACATAAGCACACACATGTACATATTATAGACCTCTGTCATGCAGAGAAGATCTATCCTCGAGAGAGAATGCATGTGAATAAACTTGATGTCCCCTGCATAACACATTGTGTAATTCTGCAAAGATGGTCCTCCATTCTCACACGTGTTTCCTTTGAGTCAGACTGAGGATTAATCTATTGCAAAGTGCCATCACTACTAAAGCAGCAGCCTGAGAGGCTTATTCTTCTTCGTGTCATTGACATCAATTGAATTCACACTAAAAATATTTTAAAGGGACTCCTTCAATAAACCCATTCACTAATATGCGGACAAATTTCGTATCTTCAGTTGCTTTTATGTTGCAAAGGACTAGCTCTCATAATTTCTGAGAAATCAAGGTAATGTTCTCAAAATTGGATACCATTTTAACTACCAATCATAGGCCATTCATGGACTTTTGAAGATTCCACCTTATATATCTTTTCTGCATGACTATTTAACTCATATAAGAAAATGTGATGACCTACATCATGTTATAGTACTAAAGAAAGTGAAGGAAGTATCTTTCATATCTCCACTTTAACTTCAGTTGGATTCTCTCAGAACTGGCATTACAATAGTCTGTTATCATTGATGAAACACAGCTTGTGTAAACTAAGTATAAATGTACACCCATCTGTACAGGCAGATCTTTAAAGCATGAGAGCTTAGGTAATTTTTTGGACACAGAGATATGATGTTGAAGAATAGGTGAAGATTTGTGTATCTTTCACAAAATAAGTTGTTTTGAGTAGGGGTTAAGGAAATTTATTTCAAATGTTAGATCTTGATCAATTTGATTAAAGCAAATAAAAAAAAAATCCTAGAATTTGTATATGGTACGGCCTTCTTTTGGAAGGGTGAGAGGTAAAATGCATCCTTAATGGCATGTTTATTGGGCAGTCCATATTGCAATATAGTATAATTTTAAGCCTGCAGACCAATTCTGATACTCTTCSAATTCAGAAATTAACAGTTGAAGTGCACTGATGATTCCTGTGAGTCAGGATCATATAATCTGAGAGATGTTTACAGGATTACATCTGTGTGGAATTTTGCTGAATGAAAACGTAAGTTCCTGAGACTTTGAACTCACTTGCTTGCCCTACAGACTATACCATTAACTATTTAGGTCCAGTTTTCTGCAGATAGTTTGGGTGTAAATTTTAAAGATTAAAATAAACATGAATTTTAATACAGATTTTTTTTCAGTTTTCTTGTCATTCAGGAATGGCATGGTAAGTATATTTTTGTTGAAGGCAGACATTTAAAAGCTTTCTAAATTTGATTATTTGGGTTTTTTTCATATTGTTACTTTTGAGCATGAATACTAACATTTGGTTGCAAAAGTTATGCTTATACAAGTTGGGTAGATGCTTAACTACTCAAAGGATGTAAACTTCACGCATGTAAACCACAAAATTTGTCTGTGTTACCAAAATACTCAGCTGTGCTGACTATTTATGAGACTGAAACCACTTTGGAAGTARATGCAGATCTAGTCCTCACAGAAGTCAAAGGAGCTCCGTCATGGACTTCAGTGCGATCTGCCTCCAATATTTGGTGCATACTGTTTGTTTGCATTTGGGTATTATTTTTTTATCAGTTCATATAATTGTCAGTTGTTAGAAGTTTATTAAAAATGTTTGTTTTCTAATTGCAGTCTCCACTAGCAGAATATAAGATAAGTAGGTCTTGTGAATGCACTTGATGTGCTGTTACTTATATGATCTGTATGGGRACTACAATCAGTGAGACTAGAGCACTGTTGCATAAAATATGCCAGTAGCTTACTTCCTCCTTTATTACACTTACTAGTGTTGCAGGAGTTAAAATGTCTTCCTGAATTCATAATATTCAGGTTCAGAGGCAGTGTACCTGGAATTTTGCAACTAGTGTGGCATTCATATTTTCCAAACACAGGATTCTTGCATGAGCCAGAGACTGAGAGAATAAGAAGGATTAGATGAAAATTGGATTTGCATCTGAACAATTATTTTCTCACTAAAAGTGTTTGTTGCCATAAGAAATTCTGATATTCTAACAAACTACCTGAATATTTGAAATATCTGGGGGAAAAAAAAAATCAAGAACAGGCATGGCATGTCCTGTCCTGTCCTGTCCTGTCCTGTCCTCTCCTCTCCTCTCCTCTCCTCTCCTCTCATTTCCTTTCCTTTCCTCTCCTTTCGTTTCCTTTCCTCTCCTCTCCTTTCTTCTCCCATACCTATAGAGCAAACTGGGAGCATAGAAACACTTATTTTTTAGACCAAATTATTTTTTTACTATATGCTAGGTGAGAGTATATCCCTTGTACATCAGGAGTGTAAGCAGCCTCTAGCTGAGAGGAAGATTAACTGTGCAAAAATTCCTTGTTCAGGCAYGCAATATAGTGGGCAATCCTAATGGGATCTGAAGTCCCATAGTCATCCTTGCTGGTCTGTGGCCCCACAGTAATCATAACTGAGTAATTTCTGCACAGGCCATTGTAAAAAAATTCTTTTGGGATTGTTGGAGTGAGCCAGATAAAAGACCATAAAGCACCTCCACAACTAACTCTGTTTAGAATAAGTACAATTCTTGTACAGGTACTGATCCAGCCGATGGACTGGAGCAGACTATGTGGCCCCTTGTCTGTCGTCTGAAATATTTTCACATTACCCCTTGTTATACTTGATTCACATGGTATCTTCTTGCTGTGGTTTCATGTGGAAACAACTTTCTCCTTAATCGTTTACAAGTACAAATGAAATATGGAGAAATCTGCCTTTGGACCCTCTTCTTGTGTCACTGAACCTCTTTGATTCTGTACTTTTTTCCATCCTGCAGACTTTCTTTTTTCCTTAAGGAGTCTGTAAAACAAGTGTGTGTGTATATATACTTATAATCCTAATAGTATTTTAAAACATGGTAGCAAAACACTGTTCTTATTTAACAGAAAATTCTACCCTTAAATTACTAMTAATAAAAAATACTAAATCAAGAAGTTTCAATTTAGAAGTTACAGTTTAGGTTTGAGGTATGGAGCAAGCAAAGGCTTTTATAAACCTTCCATGGTCCTATGCTAGCTTGGAGATCCAACTAGCATCCAGTAGATAGAGTATACAGCTGATACCTAACTTGCATTCAATATAATGGATGTGCTTCAGTTTATTAGTTAGAGATCAGAGGAATTACTCTGAATTTGTCTTCAATCCAGTTTGCTATCCACTTTGCCTGCTGCTCCTCACATCAAAGATGAAGACAGAACATACTGAAGTGAAGCCAATTCTGCTACAAATTTTTTTTATGTGTATATTCATCAACTCTTGTTCAAAACAGTCACTCAAATTAGGATATTTCTCAAACAGGTAATTTTTTATGTATGGCAATGCATAATGAATGTAGCAAGCCCAGGATGAAACTCATGGACAATAATTTAGAGAAATATTTCCTTTCTTTCTGGTAATACCAAAAGTGTTGGAACCAGATTACTCTTCATTAGACAAATATAAATATTAATTGATAGCCTAAAGGTACCTGAGAAAAAGGGAAACAGTAGCAAATGAAGAACTCTGGACAAATATATTTRTGTTAGGTTTCAGTATAAGGGAAACTTTAAGCTATATAAGCATAGTCTGAAAGATTATACCTTTTGTATGTTTTAGGAAAAATGATCATTACCCCTAATACAGAATTCTCCCTCTCACAGTGTATGTGTACCATGGGCCATGGTATGGAAGGGAAGCTGGCTTTGTTTGCAGTCATCCTTATACAAATCTCTGGAAAATTACAATATTTTACCAAAAAAAGAAATTGATCATTTGTTTGAGACTCACATAGTCAAAGGTCAATCAACTCAATTTTTAGAAAGACTAAGCACTCACAGCTGTAGGTCAGGTGTAATGAATAGTAAACTGGCTTTGATCACCCTGTATCTGGTACTTCATTAAACTGAAATGTTTATTGCTAATTAAATTTTGTCCCACGTTGTCAATTAGCATCTTAAGGAACACAATATTATGCCTGTGAAATTAGATAGTCAGGAAAATTTGTTAATGAAGTCTGCTAGATTTTACGGTTAAGCAAAAACCAGTAAACCACAGTTCTCTTGCATSAGTCCACAGGGTAGCAATGAGAGTGCAGCAGTAGCCGGTGCACACACACTCCTCATACCATCCCCCTCTGCTGCTGACCAGTACTGTGGAAATACAGCTTTCATTGCAAAATTTAGTTGTTGTCACAATTGCTCAGAAGTCCTTGGAAATGTGAATAGAAAGCAAACTTGGTACCTGGATATCTTGCAGAAGACTCAGAACAACCATTCTAAGCAGGGAAAATTGCCTTGTATATATYATGAGAAATTAAACACCATCACTGTTAGCTCTTTTAGGAGAGGGAGAGMATCTGATAAGAGTTCTACAGATCACTGGTGCCTCAGGTAGGAAGCATCAACTCATTGTTTTCCCTCATCAAAACAAGGAACTGAGATGTAATAGGAAAAAAAATCGTAACCTTGAGGAAAATGTGAATAATAGTAAATGCAAAACATTTCAAAAGATCTTGCCCTCTGGTAAAATCAGCACTAAAATATTTGGCTTTAAAGGCTACGTCTGTATGGAGTTAACTATGTATGGAATAGCTAACACTGATAACCTCAGTTCCTGACAGATACAAGCAGGCAAACAGAAGAGAGGGTTTTATGGTTTACTTTWTGCCAGCTAGCAAGATAATGTAAGTCCTCCTGAAGAAACACTGTTATGTTTGACAGATCCGCCTCTCCATCAGGGACCACCACTGACTTGGTGCAGAGGTGCAGCTGGAGAGCTTCTGATGTGATGGTGAGACCTCTCCAGCTCTCCAACACTTCCTTCACACCCCAGGATTAGGACAGCCTCATAAAAACCCTGTSTCAGTAGCAACCTCCATGATCTCATGCAAGGCGTGACATTTATTGACTTCAGAAGGAACATTTTTTGAAATCAATGAAAGGAAGAAACAACAGGGGCAGCTCTTTGGATTTCAAGATGGGTTTGGAGGGATACTACGTAAAAGAAGGGTGGAATGAGAAAAAAGCAGCTACTTTTTTGTATCTTTTTCACTGTGCCTTATGCTTGATACCTTTTGAATTTGTTGTCTTCTCCCTCTCTTCTCCCTCCAGCACTTTCACTACCAGCTTTCTGAAAGGTTACACATAACATAGTCAGATCCTCAGCTGATATCTGTCTCTTTTTACTGACTTATGAATTCCGAACATCTTCTACACTGATAGAATCATAGAATCATAGAATCATTAAGGTTGGAAAAGACCTCTAAGATCTTCAAGTCTAACTGTCGACCCAACACCACCATGCCCACTCAACCATGTCCCGAAGTGCCACATCTACAAGTTTTTTGTAGATGGTGATGGTGACTCCACCACTTCCCTGGGCAGCCTGTTCCAGTGCTTGACAGCCCTTTTCGTGAAGAATTTTTTCCTAATGTCCAATCTAAACCTACMCTGGYRCAACTTGAGGCCATTTCCTCTCRTCCTATCGCTAATTACTTAGGATAAGAGACYGACACCCACCTCGCTACAGCCTCCTTTCAGGTAGTTGTAGAGAGCCATAAGGTCTCCCCTCAGCCTCCTCTTCTCCAGGCTAAACAACCCCAGCTCCCTCAGCTGCTCCTCATAAGACTTGTGCTCCAGACCCTTCACCGGTTTCATTGTCCTTCTCTGGACACGCTCCAGCACCTCAATGTCCTTCTTGTAGCGAGGGGCCCAAAACTGAACACAGTATTYGAGGTGCGGCCTCACCAGTGCTGAGTACAGGGGCACAATCACCTCCCTATTCCTGCTGGCCACACTATTCCTGATACAGGCCAGGATGCTGTTGGCCTTCTTGGCCACCTGGGCACACTGCCGGCTCATGTTCAGCTGACTGTCAACCAGCACCCCCAGGTCCTTTTCCACCAGGGAAAAATCTACCCTTTCAGATAGTTGCATTAACCATCAGTGTCCAGACTGTGACAAATAATATTGAAAATATGCAAATTTAACTCACTGTTAATTTTGTTGACTTGGAGGTAGAAGTTTTCGAGGTTCTCACTGACGGTTGGAATGCTCTTCAGCTGATTGAAGGAGAGATCCAACTCAACCAGTGATGTGATATTGAAGACATTGCCTGGTATTCCAGAATCTGTTAATTTATTGTGGGATAAACGTAAATATTGCAGGGCTTTAAAACCTTGAAAGTATTCATCGGGAACATTGGAGATCTGGTTATTATCAAAGTACAGCATGAGTAAGGAGTGAGGCAGTCCTGTCGGTAGCTTTGTAAGTCGATTGAAGCTTAAGTCTAGATACAAAAGTGAATTCAGGCCTTTAAAAGCCCCAGAAATAGAATCTGCTTTCAGCTGGTTGTTCTGGAGGTGAATGACAGTCAGATTCACCAGCCCCTCAAGTGCACCAGGATTGACTTTTGTGATCTTGTTGTGACTTAATTGCAGGTCATCCAGAGTTTTGGGGAGTGGTCCAACAGCTTCAGTCAAATTGTTGTAGTTAATGTGAAGTTTCTTCAGATGCTTTAGTTTAGAGAAGACTCTTCCCTTAATTTTTGAATTTTCCAAATGGTTGTGATCTAGGATCAGCCACTGTAGGTCTGTTACATTATCAAACGTCTTCTCGTCAATGCCCTCAATCATATTGTTTCGAAGATAAAGGTATTTTATTCCACTTGGTACAATCGGAATGGTTTTCAATTTAAGATTGTCACAATACATGGCAGTAGGGTAGCTTAAAGGACAATTACATTCTGGGGCACAGACTGCTGAGGATGGCCCAAAAGGATCATAACCATAATCATCTGCAGGACCATAGTCATATTGGCAAAAAATACCACTAATCAATAACAGAAAGATGGGTAGGGAGTTTAAAGTCATCTTTGTATTGTGTCTTGTCCCTGTATGGTGAAAGGGAATAAAAAAGTTATAACTTTATTTTTTTGTCTCTTTCAACAATATTTGAAATCTTACCACATATGATTATGATTAAAAAATAATTAATTTAGGCCTCCTGTTTAAAGCTATTAAATAAGAAAAAATATTTTAGTTTGTTAGTATTGCATTGTTACTACTATAAACTTACAGTCCCTGTCTTGTTATAATCTGCCTTTGTAATGCAAAATTGCATTAAAGTAAAACATTCTTTATATCTTCCTGCATTCATTCATTAAGTCACAGGAACGATGATAAAGTCCAAGTTTTTTAAACTTGGCACAGAAAAGTTTTCAGTTTTGCTGAAGGCCATGTTCAGAGGCAGTTCTGCCATTTAAATTCCATCAAATATTCCTAATACACTGAATTGTCTCACATCTAAATAACACGTGGCAATTTGACTTAAGTTTGAAAAAAACAGGAAAGTTACAAACTGAGGGTAATGATCTGCTGTATAGTGTGTTGTTAAGGTGCCTGTAGCTTGAAATATCTTCTTCTCATGGATCATGTCCAGTAAAGCATGATCCACTAAGTTTCATATTCACCTAAAGAACAAACTAATAGAAATATACAGCATATTCTCCTGGATATGTCAAACAACCAGCACTGCATATGTGTGCATGAGTATACTTTATCTAATATGGATCTACAGTGGATCTGAAATGACTGAATTTCAGATAGTGCAAATGTTCTTGCAAGTTCTATATATAACAATAAATGTGTTGATTACATTGTATGACCATTCTAAATCAATAGAACAATAAAGCACTGGCTTCACGTAGTTGGTCTTCCAGTTCACATACAGTAAAAGGACGTTCAGTGTCCTTGGGGATGTTTTGCTGTGATCCAATACGTGTTGTCTCACCTTACTTTTTAAGGGTGTACCTTTCTCATCAGATATTCCACAAGAAGCTGATCTGTGAAGATTAGTATCTTGCTTTTATTTCTTACTACCTAGATAGATGTTGTGTTGGAAAAGTGGGTCTAGCATCACTGAAGTCAGTGAGTTTACTTTGATTTTCACCAGTAAAAGACAAATCTCGGTGTACTCAACTACTGTTCAGAAAGTGAGACAATTAAGAAAATCCTTATAACCTTCTTGTTCTCAAGTAATTTCAGAAAGTATGTGAAGCCTGTAAACAGACGACCAGACATTGATCTCAGATCTGGGCAATTTTCTAGCAGAGTAAGTTAGTCTTTCTGTTGGCATTGTTTAGTGTACCTACCTAGTGTTAAAATGCAGGGCCATAGCTAGAAAGTCTTCCCTAATTCTAAATTTCCTTGCTTTTATTGACTTGATAAAAGCTACATTACATTCTAGTCAGCTAATAATTTCAATCAAAGTACCTCTAGGCAGGGCCTATTGATCTCATGCAATACAGAATGAAGATTTTTTAAAAAATGTTTTCACGTTATCTCCAGTCAATCACCCACAAAGTCCTTCTGCTAGATATTAAGCTGTTGTCCCCTGAATAAGGAGGACGATTGCATATCTTTTCCATGGTACTGGTCCCATCACATTCATCTAATTACAAACCATAGGATAGAGCAGTCATTGAAATATGAGTTCCCAATTCAGCTCAAAGTCTGGTCCTTACAGTGACATTTTTACACATCTGCATAATTTTATAGTCTTACTGATAAAGTAGCTAGATTCTATTGATATGATAGGCTGACAGTGYTTTTAAATAGTATACAATTTTTAACTGCTCTGCAGAACCCTGGAAGTAATTTAAAAAGTTAAATAGCAAGTGTTTTGAATTATTTTATCAATAACATTTTAAAATGTATGTGACAATTCTGTAGGGCAAGGGCATACGAGCATGTGTGTGACATAAAAYAGCACAATAAAGTACATATCTAGTGTAGTTAACTTGTTTTATTTATGGGTTTCTCATTCACGTATCTAAATGTTTCCCTGTCAGAAGTGTAAAAGGTAAATAGATTGTGTACACACGCTTGTTTGTTGCACTGAACTACATGAATCCAAAAGATAAATCAGAATACATTCTTAGACGTTTATGTTRTAACATAAGTATGCTTGAACTAATTGCCTGTGTCTAACCAGTTATGTTGTAAAATACCTGTGAAAATACTTGTGAAGTTGCTCAGGCAACTTGCCAAAACATACTAAATGGCAAATCCACAATTTTGGAAAAATGCTTACTACAGTAGAGTAGAGAGACTATTCAAACTATTTTGGAGCTAGTCTATACTACCTTAATTCTAAAGTTGTTGTGAAACAAAATAAATGTAAGTTTATCATTCAATCAGCCTTAAACTGAATATACCTTAATTCTGCAGCAGAACATCTTACACAGTTTGCAAAAGATTTAGTTTTGAGAAGTTTCAATAGTAAATTTAAAATGTGCCTTAAAATTAACTGAGAATTTCAAAATACCTATAATTTTCCTCTCATTGCTTACTTGATTAATTATTTAAATATCAGGATGCCTTGTCTTTTTGTAAAATGAATCAAAATGATTTAACAAATGGAGTCTGTGGAGCTCTTCTTACTAATAGATTATGAATGAATAAGTAAGCAGTGAGTAGTCTTACAAAGTTCTTTGTACTGTACATCAACTCTTCTTTTGAAGTAGAACAAAACAGACTGTAGAAAAGTGCAACAGTGATGCACAAAATATGTGAGGTTGTTTTAAGGAAACTGAGAAAGTGAATCCACTAAGCAACTGTTGATTTGTGTTCAATTTACAAATTGGCAAACTTATCCTGACATGTTTTCCCCTTCCCATTAMAGCTACATATAAATAGCTGAACATTACGGTTAAAACATGCAGCAGCACTTACCTTATTGCCTTGAAGCTGCTTTCCTTAATTCCCAGAGCAGATGCAATAAGGGACTGTATCGACCAATATATGCCGTAAACAGTGTCAGGAGGTAAAAGTCTGCCAGATCCTCTGTGTTACAAGAGAAAAAAAAAAAAAAAAAAAAAAGCCCTAGTCACGCTGTTCTCTGAAGCTGCTATGTCATCATGGTGATCTTGTGGTGTGGCATGTACAAAAATGCAGCTCTCTAATGAAGTGCAGGTGGATACCATATTTTGTAAAAGGACAACCCATCTGTTATTCCTGTGGGATGAGAGAATGATCAGTGTTTCACAAACCTGAGAAAGTTTAGACCACTAGCCATAGCCTTATACGAGGAATTTTTGTATTTTAGAGGGAAAACATTTTAGATTATAAAACAAATTACAAACAGACTTTTGTTTTCCAACTTATTTTATACTGTTAGACATGACCTAACAAATAGTGCTCAGACCTCAATGCTGCTGTGCTTYTTCAGCCAAGTGACTCATTCATTTTTCTGCCTTTTTCTTTAACTATTTTATGTCCAGAGTAAAATATTCTTATTAAAAGTTTTAGCTTGAGGATCAGAACCAAAGATGCAGGACTATCTTTGAATTATAACCTTTTCCACAACATTAAATACCGAGTTCAAAGTTTCTTCTGCAAAGCACTGGAATTTACTTGGTCTGGAGATTTRCTTTGGTGATTGAATGCATGTTTGTTTAATAAAAACACATCCCAGGAACAGTTTTTCAGCAGTTACTGTAAACTCACTTTATACTTTTGTTCCTTTTTTCACTTACAGCTTTCTCTGCTTTTCAGAATCTGGAACTACTCAGCTTTACGTTGTCTGTTTCTTATTCCATGGATGCGGTTCAAGAATGCATCTTAAGGCTTGGATGAGATGTTATTTTCACCAGGCAATGCCAAAAAATAATGCATTAAGACAGTAACTGTTTAAGTGGGTCTTAATGTTTCCATAAGAACCTTCCCTTATCTCTAAATGGTGACTGTCCTCCTTTTTATGGGATGCAAGCTCTTTCTTATAAAGTTGGATGGGGACAAATGTGAAATGTGCATATAGAAAGCATGCACAAGCTAGTTTAAAGTGTCTTGCATGTTTAAGTGTATTTGATTGAAATTGTTGTGGGTACAGATCAAGTTTTTTTGTCTGTTATCAACTGGTTATCTTTATGAAAAGTCACGGTAGAGGATGCGGCTGGGCTGGAGAACCCTAGCAGCTTCCTGAAGAAGAGGAGCCTGGATGTGGGCTTCTCCCAAAATCTGCTGCTGATGCAACTGGCCCTCCATGCCAGTGCAGGTTACTGGGAACAGGGAAAGGCCTGGCGTAATTCAGTGCCCTTCAATGAGAACAGGAAAGATGCCAAATGACTACAGAACTCTGTGCTTCTGCAATAATGCAATTAGCAAACAAATTTGCTCAAGACAGAATGCCAAGTGCCAATGCAGCCCATCAGGAGTGAATGTTACTCTTTTGATGTTCTGACATCACGCCTGTCCCTCTGGTGCCTTCCATTTACAAATTAGGAAACATGCTGATGACAGGCCCTAACTACATTACTATTTGAATGATGCAAATAAGTGAATGTGAAGCAATGGGATTATAATAGTGAATTAAGCTAAGCAGGAGAGGTGTGCATGGTATCAGAATGAGAAATGTAGAAGTGGACAAAGCTGCTGTTGTTCTGCATGTGGACAAACGGAGACCAGATGGAGTTTCTCATGCACAGTATGATACTTATCTGAAAATTACTTCGTTAGTTTCAGCTGACAAAGGAAAACCTAAACTGTAGCCTTGACTGCAAATGTGGCAACAGGCAGGAGCATTCAGCAAAAGATCAACTGGAATAAAGAAAAGATTTTTAATACAGAAAGAGATGTCTTTTGAGGCAATACTGAGGTTTGCTCTGTGGAAGAAGGTATGGCAAGCTGAGCAATGGAGCATAATGTTTGTAAAGAGAATTATAAAATTCACGGGAAAGGCACTAGTTGTGTTTTCTCTGATTAAAGTTTTGTTTTCAAGGCCAAGCTCAATATTATAATGAATTAATACATATTTTGATCTTTCAGTAATAGATGTAGTTTGACGTCTGCAGCGCAAATAGGATTGAATATTGGCTGCAAATACAGAAGAGTGCAGGCTTAATATGTTTTTGGCACAGTTATTTATGCATCAATTGTTTATTACATTGATTTCTGTAGGTCTGGTATACATCCTTTTTCTAGTTCTATTAACAGAAATACAAAGCATGCATATCTTTATAACTTGTAGAAAAATCTTATTAAAGAAACGTGATGATATTTTGTAGTTAACATATGGTAAAAACTTGGGTCACATAAAGTTCAGCTGAGACTTTTTCATTCATATAGTTCCTGTCTTGCTGACTGTTTTAAATTAGCTACATAAATTGCACAGTCAAGATGAAGAAAGTAGGGACTACAGTCCAGCAAATGGAGGTATGGCTTCTTCTGCAGCAAAGGGTGGGAAATTGGGTGGCTGATTTCTTCTTTCTGGCCCTACTTTAYGGTTTTGGGTATGCTTTTTTTTTGGTAGCTCTCAGAAGTCATTAAACAGCATAGTCTAGCTAATTTCCAGAGAATACACAAAATAATGTGTAAATTCACCTATGACATCTAAGTTGAAAACCAGTTATGAATATGCTTCATACCTGATAATGTCAGGACATATTGATATTTCAGCTTTACAGCAACTGTGCTCTTATTTAAGCCATGTCKGTTTGTTTTCTCCAAAATTAATTTTCTTCTTATTCCTTATTTATTCATTTTTCTTTGATGGGAAATGTGATCAAAACCTATTCTCATCTAGTTTTCTTCGGCTTGTGATACAAGAACAGAAATATTCCTTTTATTTGATTCAAAGCTCCTTTCTTGTTAATTCATACTTTYGTGGCTGGAGGTGGCCAAGAAGTCTGGTAGGTTGTAGTGAAACAATCTGAAAGCAGAGCTCACTGCAAGTATATCACTTTGCAGTGGGTGAGATCTAGCCTTCAAATATTGTCAAGTTACAGTGTCACTATTTTCTCTCCTCACTCATCAGTGACATCCTTTCTGCCTTTTCTCTCCTGTAGAACTATCTTCTTTATAACTTCTACGCACTTCTGCATAAATGGAAACTCCTCCCAATCCTTTTGCTTTTAATCCCCTTTTTCCCAAAAGACTCGAGTTACTAAAACCTAATAGATATTATCTAAACCAACCGCTTCCTTTTAGTCTTAAAGCTGTGTGTAGACATATGGTACACAGATKTGTACCCTAAGAACCAAGAGATTTGGGTGCCCAAAATTAAGAGTATAGCCCCAGAAAAAGTGCTTGTGGAACTTTTCACATTGCCACATAAAATGAGTAGTGAGTTCTTGCACTGATCAGTCATAATTTAAATTAAATATTACGCTCAAGATGAAATGAAAGCTAGTTCATTTTAATTGGCCACCTGAAGCAGAAGGTAAAGAAATCTCCATTAAGGGAAAAGGCCATTCTATGGGCACGGTACAGCAAGCCACTTAATTATAAAGAGTGTAGTGTTTATGCATGATATTTTCCATATTTCTAAATAATGAATATATAGCCTGTTAGCCTACATACAATGAATAAACAAAAATATGATATTGACCCAAATCTCCMCTAATAATTAGTTAAATTTTTTTGTGAAGTCCTGCAGCATTTTGAAAATATTACTTAAGGCTGACTCATATCAAATGAGTTCCACTAAAAACAATTTAGTTCCAGATTCTGAAGGCTGCAGATGCTTATTATTTTTTCATCTGAAAACTTCCATTCCTCCAAATTGAAATTTTATTTGTTCGGCCTCTACACTGCATTTACATGTTAAATGGAAAGTGTTAGAGCACATACTATAAGCATTACAAAATTTGTGGTGATCCAAATCCTTTTTTTCCTTTGTCCTAAAAAGGAAATAACAGCTTTGGAAATTTACAAAAATGGTAATAGTGGTACAACTATTAGCAGACCGCAACAGATATTTTAGTTGAGCATGAATCTTTGTTTTTGTCATTCTGAAAAATTGCTCACTGTTTTGCTTCAAACKTGACAGTGTCTATATTCTAGTACTGTTAGCCTCCTCTCTGTTGCTTTTCAGACTGGTTTTGCACTAGACTGCACTTAATTTGATTCAAATTGTCAATGGCAAAATTCCTTTGAGTTGATTCAAAGCTTGTTCAAACCTCTTTTATGATAAGAACCGCACAGATGAAGGCAAGATGCTGTTTTTAAAACAGATTCCTATATATATATACTGTACTTTGTGTTATAGCATTTAAAATGTGCTGATCTATGTACAAAAGTCATGTGGCCCTGGAACATGAACCAATTCAAATGATTCCTAATGTAAAGAATGTAAAAGGATCTCAATGAGTTGTTGAATTTGTGGGAAAGTTGTGGTTACAGGTAAAAATTATAGAAGTAGCTCTGTATTTTAAACAGTACAGATAATTTATAGGAAAAGAAAGAGGTGGACTTGGCAAACTTGGCTAGCTCACTGCTTATTGTTTGTATATACTAATGCTTTATCAATGTAGACCTCCTTTGAAAATCATTGGGTGCTAAACATCTTCCCCTARTCTAAGCATTAGCAATGTCTGTCTGCTTTCACATCACTACTGTTTAAGGTCAGAAGGGATGTTGCATCATCAACCCCATCCTGCTGTATAACACAAACCATGAAACTTCATCCTGTTACTGCTGTAGTGAGTTCAGCAAAACATCTTTGCCTACTTATGCTCCAGACAACACATAGCCATGATCTAAGACATGAAAAGTTTGGGAGTTTTCTAGTTTGGTGCAAAAATCTGTTGATTTTTGCCCAGGCTKGTTTCAGCATCTGACAGGTTATGACGGGCACTTAGCACTTTCCTATCTGTGGGCAGTGGGTTGCATCTTGGGGTAGCAGCCCAACATAATTTAGACTGCCAGTTGAGTAAGGTTTACCTATCACAGTTTTCATCCTTGTGTCTGCTAATGTGTACTTGCAGGCAGCACCCAGAGGTAGAGGGCTGAYTCCCAGGCTGGTAGGAAGGAGGTCTGCTCAGTTAGCACAGACCCAGGGCATCCCCACTCAGTACATTAGTCTTCTGTTTCTCCTTGAAGCACAAACACCAGAAAACTTTAGGCTTACAAACTCAACAGGGTTGCCAGCTGGTACAGGAACAGTAGCTTCCAGCTCGCAGGGTGTGTGTATGGTGAGGTCCTGGGAAGGTGGCTGCTTCTGTTTGTGCATGCAGCTGCAGTGGGCAGCAGCTGCTGGGACAGTCTGCTCTACCACACCTCAGTGGGAGTGGGAGCTGCTGYCTCCTGCAAAGCTGGTTTACTGCATCATGCTGCTTCTCCACGAGATGCTGTCTCCCAGTGAGCTCCTATAACTGCAACCCTTTGCCTAAAGTAATAGAGCAGTATGGTGCTATATGGTTTAGTTTTAGGCAGTCCCACCAGGAGCAGGGAGTTGGACTCGATGATCATTATGGGTCCCTTCCTACTSGAGATATTCTATGATTCTATGTAGAAAGCAGCAGTCTGGTGTGCAGTCACATACACCTTAGCTTTGAACACCTTGTCCAGACAACCAGCATGTAACATTTGGCCTTCTGCCAGTTGATGCGACCCTCTACCGGAACATATCCACTTGGAGATAAGTTGTCTTTGCCATGAAGATGGGACAGTTTCGGAGCCACTTAATGTGTAGTTTTTTAAGGTACAGCTTATTGTCATTTTTAAAATGAAACACCTTGGAAAAATCTACTGCTACTACAGAAAACCCTCTTATCCACCAAGTTTACTACCTCATGAGCAAATAAAGGCTTGCTAGATAATATCTATTATATCATTAGTTATCTATTAGTATCTATTCTGACATTAGTTGTCACTTAATTCTTTACCAACTGAATGCTGTATCAGATTTTTACATTATTTTTCCTGGGACTGATGGCAGGTTAATAGCCTTGAGGTATAATATCTACCTATTTGTAGACCATGAACAGTAACAACACACCGGTGTTCTGGTATTGCCAGGCTCATGAAAATGGACTGTAAATGAACCAAAGATCTCTTACATGGCTTCCTAAGACATTTAAGTTCAAATTATTATGACAACCCAAAAGTATTTATCACTAACAAATATTTAGTTTTGTCTCTTTAGAAAGAACATGATAGTCCTCATATGATAAAAGTACATCAGTCTGATGAAAGCATATCAGTCTACTCCTTGCCAAGTGCAGAGATACARTGTTTACTGATTTTTTTAATGTATTTAACTTCTACCCATTGTCTTGTGTCTGTTTAGTTGTGGTTCTATAACATTACTAGAATTTATTTTCCTCATCATAAACTTCAGCTTCTTCCAGCTATCTTCAGACATGCTATCTGTGGATCTGTCACTGATATCTTCAGTGCAACTCAGTTTTATTTTTGGCTTATTACTAATATGTACAGAGACACTATTATATTTACTTTATATTTCTTCATTCTTCATGTCTCATACTTTTAATTTTTTTCACTTCTAATTACATTTCACTTTTCTACCGAAACAAGCAAGCTTATGGCTAAAATTGGCCTTTTTAGGTTGTAAAATCAGGGGGGAAAAGGTATTTGAGGACAATCTCTTAAATTCTTTTTAAGTATAGGTATTCTTATTTTTCTTCTAATTTTTTCCTCCCACACAAATTTGCTCATCCTTTTCCTGTTTGGGGACACTGAGCTCCTCTGAAATACTGGCTGGAAATATGCTTTTGACCATATTAAATGGTCAGCTTTGGCAACCACCAGATTCCAATCCAGTGATTAACTTGTCCTTATTCACCATAAGCAGGTCCAGAGTGGATTTACCTCATGTTGTATGAAATACCTTTTGTCTTAGGAATTGCATGGTGTTGAGAAACTGTCCTAATGCTTTATTATGGGCTGCATGGCACTGCTAGCAACATCTCACAAAATAAAATTTCCCATTAGAAAAGCTATTTATTTCATAAGTTACTCTATCTTGTATCTCATTAAGTTTACCTCCACTTCTCTGTGAGACGCAGATCACTTTTTTTATAAATGGCCTTGGATGCTGAGGTCCTGAGAGACAGCAAACATAGGTGTCTACATGTGTGCTAAGAGTCCAAGCACTCCTCGTGGAATGGGAATCTAGTCAATAGAGTTGTGGAGCCTAACACAGATACCATAACAGTATTCAGTTATCTAAATGAGATAGTCTAAGGTATCCAGCTCATCTGTATAGGTTACAAGAAAGACCTATCCCCTTTTCAAGTGGCAGCTGCTGTCAAAGCACAGTACTCCACAGTGCCTAATAACAAGGCACCTGCATGTAGGCAATAGCCTGTTATCAAGGGGCTTCAGTCAGCTGGTGATGCAAAGGCATCTACTGTTATCTGACATGCCCTGGACTGTACAGCACATCCAAGTGGGGCTGGCTGCTGCGACTCAGAATCTTGAAGGGACGTGTCCTGTCCTGAAGTAGTGGCAGGAGGCCAGGCACATCTGAGCAATCTAGAATGACATTAGACACTTACGTTTTGGTACCTGAACTGTGCCCTTGGAGCTCCAGTCCAGGAGACAGCCAGTCTCCTAAGTGAGGTAATATCCTCACTTTGTGTAAACTGTCTGAATGGTATTTTCTCCAACAATTTTCTCTGTAGAATTCTCTTAGCTGAGTGTTCAACACAATATCTGCAAAGAAATGTCACAGAAACAGAGCCAAGCAAAATGAGGTGTACAAGCCTGGAGACAGTAATGATCTATTCCCCCCCAGGTATTTTCAATTTTCTTACCACCTCTAAAAAACATAATAATAAAAAAGCCAAAATAGGGAATTTTTTGAAAGGTCAAATAAAAATTTAGAAGACAGTCCTCTGCTTCCATTAGATCRTCACCTGAGTCCTCACTGAACAGTTTTCTTTCATTTTAGTAAAGCAAAGATTTTCAATAGATTTCATATATAACTGTGTAAGTTCTAGATATTGGAAAGGACAGAAAAAATTTAAGAGATTTTGCATCACAAGCTTTCATAGGCTTATTTTGAATTGACACAAGAGGGCTTAAGGTCTAATTTGCTCTCCATCCAACCCAAGAAGGGACAAGCTGTACCAACATTTCCCTCATCCTGTGTTGATTAAGAATACACCACTTTCCAAGTATTCTTTTTCACCTCCCATAGATTTCAGACCTCTGTCTACTTAGCCTGACTCTTTTTTCTTTACCTCTTTGTATTTTTTGGACTTCGCTGAGCACTTAGCAATTGTATTTGCATAATTATGTATCTGTATATTTATACAAATGTATGTCTGTTTGCTAAATGGCAAACTGATTTGGACCAAAAACTGGAATTAACATCTATCCCTTTAGCTTCCCAGTAGACTTTTTCATGTTTTCTTAATATTTTAAATTACTTTTGCTTCTATAGATACGTTATACTACAAAACAGAATAGCTTTTTCAAAGATGTTRCACCTTTTTGGAATAGCGATATGAAGCTAACCTAGAGGGAATTTCTCTCATTYTTTCTTCAAACGCTGGGTTGTAATTTCTTTTGGATTGTAGGTATGGAAAGTAAAACATCGCAATCAAATATTGTAACTCCTCCAAACTCTCAATCAGATCGGAAGTCCATGTTATCAGCTGTTCAAAGATATAAAAAGACAGAGATAAACTTCGCCATGAAGGGCTGAAGAAAGCATTACAACTGACTGAGAAGAAAAAATAGGAAAGCATTCCGATAGCAAGCAGGTAACAGCATCGTCGATATTTGGGTAGATCAATGCAAAATATTAATGTCACCACACTTCAAATTATTGTATATAAGCAAATGGATGACTTACCTCCCCTCTAGGCTCTACCTACACTAGTAAATCACATAGTGCCCCTGGCACTGGCAAGTCATTTTTTATAGTATTACTTTATTAGAATGGGCTTTTCCATGATTCTAGCCTGAACTGAACAATTCCTAGCCATGGTTTGGGAGTTACCACTCTCAACAGAGAGTTTAAATGAAGCCACCYTGTTTTGTGGGGTAAGATAGCCTTACAGTTGAGATGGGACTAAGTCATGCTAGTTGGTCCAGAGCTGGAAAATGGCATGATTTCACTTAATAATACAGATGCAGCTTTAGACTCTGGAATATAACCTGGACCATCAATAAGAAAATAGACATTTAGGTCCTCAAGTCTGTTGACATCAGCTGATCCAGAATTTGAATTTTATCAAATTATAATTTCATTGTTTTCACCATTTCTCAAAATTTCTGTGTGTTTGCATGTATGTATGAGTGCATATGTCACTSTTGCTTTACTCTGAAGTTTTGAAGAAGATACGTGGATTATTCTTAATTTTCAAAAGATAAACAAATATGTTCCAGAAATAAGATCTGATTCCAAGCTTTAGCAAAGTAATAATTTTTAAGTGGAAAAGCTGGTTTCACATAGAACTGCTGACACAAACACAGCTACAGCAGTACCGGTGAGCAACACTATAATTTAGGTCATGTTCCTATCCCGTAGATAACTTTGATAATATGGCTAGCCAGTTGTGGTATAGCAAAATCCATTGCTCCTATTCCAATCTCATGAAAGCAGAATGAAACYGTCTTGTTTCCAGAGTTGAGCATCACACATTTGTGATAACTTTGCTCATGAATGGAAGGATTTTACATTGTGTTTTAGTAGTTAAATCTTTGCATTTATTATGGAACTTTTAGCACAGCAATAATTGAATAATCCTGAGAGTACCTGGTGTCAAAAAACAATATGAACAGGGCAATCATATTAGAAAGACCCACACCTTCTGTAAAAGAGTTTTGGTGAGGCTTTCCTGCTTTTCCTATCCTACTGAGGTTTACTCTTCCCCCTTTCTGAGACATAGTAAGAAGGTTTTCTGAGGCATGCAAATGTTGATAAATGAGCAAGGCTGGTTCTGAGTACATGTGTGAGCCTGCATCCTCATGTCTCCTACATCCAGACCCATCAGAGATTTGTGTTGTCTCAGACTAGTGACTTTTCTAGGGAACCCACATGAGGGTCATTCTTTCAAGCAAGTGGGGAATAGATGTGCAGGTGATAGCCCAGGACATTTTGATTCAAAGCACGGTGAAGGGAAGAAGGTATTTGCTTTACCAATGAGCATGATATGTTCTCCTGAAAGCCACCACTAATGACTTGTCACATATTCACATGTCAAAACATTTTCAGAAATGCACCTTCCAAAGTCTTGGAAAACAGTGTTTGGGCTCCTAATTCACTCAGGTGATGTTGAACATTTTAATCCATGCCTATGTGCCTCTCAGCCTAGTAAATGTCATCTTGTCTATTTCTGAACTGCCTGTTAAGCTTGGAGCTGAGAGTGTCCTCAGGGAAGAACTCACTTATTTCCCGATTTCAAGCCTGCAAACAGGGCTGTTAGAGCGATTGAGGACTTCTGCAAGCTCTATATAKGACAACACACCACATTCCGGGCCCTGAGCACACCAACAAGCTCTGATTGCTCTGACCAGCCTCATCCACRTTCTCCAGCCATGCTGCCTCCACCCATTGGCCCAGCAGCTGTATTTAAGCTGAACCCCTAGCCATAGCTGTGTTGTGGGTATGCTATGCCTGGTTTTGTACCTGGCATTATCTTATTGACTTGATATCTGAGCTTGACCTTGGACCTGCCTCCTCAGTGGACATCTGTCACTKCATGGTTGGCCAACCCTGGTTAAAGTCACCAAACCAGCTCTGCTCTTCTTCATTAGGTGCTGTGGGACTGTGCACCTTGCTCATGAGGTTGCTGTCATGCTTTGTGTAACCACTGGCTTCCAGCTTGCCTTCCCTTGCACAGCTGCCCTCTCTTGCTGAACCCCGACAATAAGCTCAAGGAAAGGACAAGGACCTGGGCTTAAATGTAGCTCCTGGGAAAATGAGTGGTAGATGTCTAGGTAGGCAGAGGCTCTGGAAGAGTATGGTCATGGCAGCAAGAGCCTCTTGGTGTACTCAGGGCCCTGGTACTGCATATGGAATCACAGAATGACTTGGGTCGGAAGGGACCTTTAAAGATCATCTGGTCCAATCCCCCTGCCATGAGCAGAGACATCTTTCACTCGACCAGGTAGTTCAAAGCCCCATCCAACCTGRTCTTGAACACTTCCAATGATGGGGCATCCACAACTTCTCTGGGCAACCTGTTCCAGTGTCTTGCCACCCTCAACATAAAGAATGTCTTCCTTACATCCAACCTAAATCTACCCTCTTTCAACTTAAAACCGTTGCCTCTTGTCCTGTCACTACAGGCCCTGGTAAAAAGTCTCTCCATCTTTCTTATAAGCCTCCTTTATATATTGAAAGGCTGCAATAAGGTCTCCCTGAAGCCTTCTCTTCTCCAAGCTGAACAATCCCAATTCTCTCAGCCTTTCTTCATAGGAGAGGTGTCCCAGCCCTCTGAATATTCTCATGGCCCTCCTCTGGACCCGTTCTAACAGATCCATGTCTTTCTTGTGCTGGGGATCCCAGAACCGGAAACACAATTCCAGGTGAGGGTCTCACGAGAGCTGAGTAGAGGGGGAGAATCGCCCCCCTTGACCTGCTGGCCACACTTCTTTTTATGCAGCCCGGGATGTCATTGGCTTTCTGGGTTGCAAGCGCACATTGCCAGCTCATGTCAAATTTTTCATCCATCAGTATCCCAAAGTCCTTCTCTGCAGGGCTGATCTCAATCCATTCACTACCCAGTCTGTATTGATACTGGGATTGCTTCGACCTTCATGAGGTTCACATGTATTCATGTACTACCACACATGCTCTCATACCAGCCCAGAAGCTGTCTGGTGAGGTAGCCAAGTGGCTAGAAAGCTCTTTCATCTCATCTCCTCTTTCTCACTTGAACTGTGAGGGGGGGTGGAGGGGGGTGGGAGGCATCCTCAGCTTCCTCCTCTGTAGTGCAGAGCTTTGGTAAATGGGACATGCCTTCTCCAATTCCTATTTCTGCTGTCTTTTTATTTTTCAGCTCTGCAGAACAATCTAAAATCATTGTGCTGTTGTATTTTTCCATAGTGCAAACACATTCCCACTGCCTAAGATGTAGGGAGCACAACAATCATGTGGGTCAGAATTCTGACAAGGAAGTTCAAAGGAAATATTACCATTTCACAGGAATTTAGTCCTTTGATAGCAGTAAGGAGCCTAAGTACTTAACTTTTTCCATAACAATCCRATTATCTGTGTCTGTTGAACAGAAATTCACACAATCATCTTCTCTATCTCCCTGTAACCTACACACGCAGTGGCTCCTACTATATATATATATATCAAAAATGATTGGCATGTCTTTAAAGAACTTGGTGCTGAAAATGAGCGGTAAGGGATAGAAGAGAAAAAAAATACCCAAAAGGTTAATCTTTTTATTTAATTTTGGTGATGGCATGATGAAATATTAAATTGCCTGAGGTTTAGGACCTCTCAATTGCTCTCCGTTAGCCAACACTTCAAAGACAGTGCTTTATTTCAGGACTTCATTGCAACATACTCACTTTCTCCTTCCACATTAGAATGATGTGTACGGGCAAACCTCTGAAGGATTATTCTCAGAAGTGAACAAGCCTTTTGAAACATTTCAGTTGTCTAAAGTTTCTAACATAGTCTGGAAATATTTAGAATGATTCTGCTTTTCATGTCAAGATTATTTTATGCATTTTGAAATTCCTTTTTTTTTTCCTGCACTCTGGAATTTGGTTTGTTCTTTATAATCTTTTGATTCCTGCAAAGATTCAATACCTTGAAATTAAAAGATGAAAGGATTCATCAGCAGAATACTACATGATTAGCTTAATTGGTTCTGAGTTTTCCTGTTGAAAGGGCTTTCTAACATGCATTTAGTAGCACACACATGGTCCCTATTTTCTGTGCCTTTATATTGGGATTTGAACACTTTCAAAAAGTTACTGTGTGGCGAAGCACTAGCCTAATTCATCTCAATTAAAGTCTTCACCTGGAAGCAATAATATAACTTGTCCAAACCTGAAGTTTGCAAAAATAGTAGCAAAATCCTTAAGGTTTTTTCATTCAAATATAACATGTACTTTAACATATTAGTTGAAAATGAATAAAAAGTGTAAGCATGATTTATCACAAATTATATACTTCAATGCTGTTGAGTCAATAACAGAAAGAGCTGGGAAAAAAAACTGGAATTTTGCTTGATTTCATGTTAGATATGAAAATAGAAAGTTTTGTATATTGTAACCATTTACACAGAGTAAAGCAGTACATATTCTACTGTCCATTCTGCCAAATGCTAGGAGCAACAAAAACTATTGATTAATATTTGTGTTAATAAGCAAAATATCATGCCATTATCACCAGAAATCATAATTTGCAAATATTTGTCTTCTCTCCATCTGGGTGTGAGCCAAAGACAGTATGTGGGACAATTCTTTGGGTGAAACTTTTCTGGATGGAGGTGGTTTAGGCAGTTTTTTGTTTGTTTGTTTAAAAACTGCCTTTTGTATTTAGACAGTGGATGGCATCTTTTGTTTAATTTCCCTTCAAAATTGAGTGCCCATCTGTAGCTTTCAGTTCCTCCGACTGAAAGCATTGGAACTATTCATGTTGGTAAATGTTTGCAGATGCAAGGCCCATAATGTTTGTTATTTTCCAAAAACTTCTTCACTGTGTTGCTTGCTGCAGCCATACGTGTGGATTCAGAAACATGACCATCACTGCTTCTCATCACACTGCAGACTCTCTGAGTTTGTTATTAGTTCCCTATATTTCTTTTTTTTTTAATATTATGTCATAATCTAAAAAGATGTGTGCATATATATATATATGATTAAAACAATACCATTTTTCATAGTTTGGTCCATTCTTTCTTATACAGATTTAAGTCCCAGTTTAAGCAGACAGTAACAGAGCATTAACATTCTTCTGGTCTGCTGACTTAAGACCACATAGAAGTAATCTCCAAAGCTTTCAAGCAGTAAAATGTACACACTGAGTAAGAGAACAGCCTGACAAAGCAGTTTTGAAGAAACCACATCTTTGTATCTCAGAAAGGGAAGTGTGGAGCTTAACAGACAGGGTAAACAGCCCTCCATAGTGGTTGCATCCGGACTGATCCTCAGGCACTTATGGTACACTAACAAACAACCCTGAACTTCCAGAGCAGGAAACAGGGCAGGAGACCAAAGGCTGTTTTATGTCACTTTAAATGTATCCATTGAAGAATCTAGCTGTTTGAGTGTTTGYGTTCAGTTTAATTCAAACACTAAAACAGTTTTTGTGCACAGATACTTTGTTCTATGGCAGCTGGAGCTGCTGGAACACTGTTAGAGTAATGTTTTATGCTAAAATTTATCAACTATTTTTAGTTCCACTATTTCAGTTTGAAGATGATGCACTTAATATTGAACATCTCACAGCCCATGTTTCCCCTTCAGTGCTGTGCAAACTTGTTACTAACATGCTCCTTAATTTCTTTTTCTTTTTATTGAATAAACTACTTCCAACTAAATTAGCACCAATTAAACCCCTTTGGTGGTTTAAAATTTGGAATGGAAAAAACCCCAACCACCTAGCAATAGCTTGGTAATGCCACGGAAAATAAGGCCATCTCTTTTGAAAAAAGTTACAGAGATGTAGGCCAGTCCCTGTTGCAAAACTGATTTCAGAGCAATGCGTACATTCAGAGAGGATGAGCAAAAGCACACGTGCAAAACAAGAATATTTGACTGTGGTCGTACAAAAAGGCTATTGATTTCACAGCTATGCACTGACTTCCAAAAAAAAAAAAAAAAAAGAAAAAGAAAAAGTAAAACAGCAGAGTATGTATGTGAACTTGTGTAGCCTCTTTACATAAAGCCTCATAAACATCTTTCCTCCTGGTTTTCACAATTAATGAACAGTAACTTTGTTACTGTCCCTCAGTGACACTAGATGGCACTTCAGAGTAGTGGTGGGATCAGAAAGTCTTTTGTAATCTTTTCTAGTTATTTTTCATATGGTACTATAGATGCATGAAATTAATGCTTGCATTGAACAAAAGCAATTTCTCAGCTTTCTGCTAATTTGTATGTATGACTGTGAGGTAGATAATACTATCTGTTTAAAAAAAGTAACAAACKCAAGCAGAAAGAGATTATAACAGAGTGGTTCAGTAGTAGGTCAAAAAAACAGGTTATGGGCCAAAGAGCTGTTGCCAGACATTGTGTTTGGAGGATTTGAGCAGCAGTTTGTGGAGGGAACTGAAAAAAATCTATAGGCCTGGAAATCAGAGCAACACGTTGATGCCAGGGATTTAAGCGTTGATCCTTTCCTGGAAATGAAATTAGATTTGATGTCATTGATATCAGCAATCAAGTATATGACGACTGCCCATAACCTGGTGTACTTTAGAAAAAACCATCCAGCTCTCTCCTGGCTTTAAGAGACAAACATATATGAAGGGGCTAATTGATTTGTAGTCAAGCTTTGAAAAATAACATTCTTTAACAAGATATSGTTTGCTAACAAGAAATGTGTATGTACTTTTGGAAAGCCTAAACCTGAGGGATATCATTAATTAAAAAAAAGAAAAAAAAAGTGGGAAGGATACGACAAAAGCAAAAGAATACGTTCACAGTATAGCCATCAAACTGCAGTAAAAACTTCAAGAAGCATCACTTCTTCAAGACTTCATTTTCATTTCCAACTCATTTAGTCAATTCAATAGAAGACAGAAGGGACTATTTTCTTTAGTTAAACACCTCTTAGRGGGATTTTAATTAACACTTTAATAAGGTTCATGACTAAGAGAAAAATGATACATTTAGATATCAAAAAGTAGCAGGAAATATTGGCCATCATTCTGAAAAGCTCTTTAAATAAGAAAAAAGAAAGTCCAAACATTTACTCAGGCATGTTCCTAAGTAGTGTGATGAACCATAGGCATTATTAATTTAAGATGGCAGGAAATACCTTGTTGTCTCTAATTTTGTTATTATGTCTTCTTTATCACAAAAAGATAGAATATTAAAAATATTATTAGAAAATCTGTTTTAAAAGCAAAGGCAAGCAAGTGCTATTATTTCAGTTTGGATTTTTTATAATTTTATATTCAGTGAAAGAAATAAGAAGCCTCTGTACATCAGTTAAATACTTCCATCATTCTTGCAGCTGAAGATCTGTCACCACACCTTTTTATTCTCGTATCACTTGTTTCCACCAGCTTGAGTTTTCAGATTATTAGGATATATTTTGTTTCAGGCTCCCTAGGAGGGTCTATTCTCACACCTGAGAGATGGTCACAGCCTTACCTGCAGTGACCCCTCTGTGGCCCAAAGGTGCAGGAAGGGATAAGGTAAGGTGCCTAGGCTGCACCARGAAACAAGGATTTTGTTCTTTTGTGTGTTTGAGTCCTACAGTTGTGACCGTTTACCATCTTCATACTTTATGGAGGGATCCAAGATGCACYCTTGGGCCTAAAGGCTTTCTACTTTAGCTCTCGTATTTCTTTCTGCCCAACTGTTTATAGTTTGTTTGGGTTTGTTCTTTTTTTCTTTCTTTCTTTCCTTTCTTTTTTTTGTTTTGTTATAAGTGGGAKAGCCATCTGTTCTCTATTTTTATGAAAAGCAGTTTTAAAAGTATTGGGCTTCCTGCTGCTTTGAAGTCTTTCCAGATGCTGTGTGTGGATAGAGTCCTGTCAGTCAGACATTGTAGGTATGGCTGCACAACTTATGGAAAACCAACAGTGTGTTTACCTTTTGAATTTGTCATGATCTTGCTGAGGTCTCATGTTATAGGATTTGTTTATTCTGTTTTATTGTGCAGGACTGGGAATCAGGAAAGTCTTGCTATCTTTGCAGCCCTTGGTTGTTAGCAGGGAATGTATTTTACGAGGAATAGCTTGTGCTTTAGCACAGAGGGCAGCAAGCTTGGTATGGGACATATCATGGGTATTACAGAGGACGACCAGGCTCAGATATTTTCCTCTGGACTTAAATTTGCTTCTGGTTTAAAAGAAAAGGCTGAGTATGGAGAGATTTTAAAGCCATGGAGGGAGAAATGGGAAGTTTGTGTATATGTTTATTTAATAAGTAATTGTTATTATTTATTGTATAAATCTCTTCCTGTAAGTTGTATTTGTATCTGCTAATTTGAACCATGTACATACAAACCCTGTGGAGTTGTTCAAGCTAAGACAATGCCTTTGTTCTCTATTGAAATGCCAGTGCTTAGCTTTCTGCATGAAGTCTCTCTCTGAATAATACCAGATATCCAACCAAGAACCAAAAGGAAAAAATCTAACTGCTGATTTTCTGGAGTGTTTTCCCTCCAGTGATAGAAGGATATCATGTATTATTAGTTTTTTTTAAAAATAACACTCAGAAAATGCAAAACTCAGAAGAAAAAATAGATGTAAATGCGGGAAATCACTGGCTACTATATGAAGAAGATAGCTAACAAGAGTGCAAACATGCTTTTTCTGTGCATTGGCTTTAGAGATCCATAATAATTTCCAATTATTTACTACCTGAATAAATGACAGCTATAAATAGAATGTATTCATTTTCTAGAAAAAATACCTATGAGTGTTAGTCATGAAAAAGTTTCTTGAGGCAAGAGAATTTCACACAACTTGTTCTTACTTTGGCTATCACCATGCCAAAGATGTTCAATTGTCAAGACTTAATCATAATTAAAGTTCTGACACACTATGTTATGCTACCAAAACAGAAAATAAAGACAAACACTTTGGAGTTTGCCTGTATTACATTAGTCTTTAATATAAATGACATATAAGTTTTACAAATTAGAGAGATTGACCTTGGAGTATTAAGAGGCTGCAGAAGATTCTTTTAAGGTGACATTTTTGTTAAGTATATGTTTAGCTTTGTAGATTGACAGCAGAAATGTGCAGCCTACCTTTGATGTGCTTGCTACCCACTGGTATGGGTTGAAGAATCCCAATTTGCAGAGGGCTTCAAATCACTCTAAGAAGATACTTCTACGAATGATGTCCCAGCAATGTCCAGCTAGGCCTTGCAGTTATTTCACGTCATATTTTGCTATACTTATGATTTTGCTTATAATCTAAATTTCACAAATTCGTCAGATGGGGAGCCTGCATATCTCTACTTGACAATTAAAAACATTGTTTAAAAAAACAAAAACAGTAAAGGACGCTGACAAATGTACAATGCAGAACAAGTGAACAATGAAGTGTTATTATTTTTGGTGTAGATATATACATGGATTGATACCAATGACTAAACCCTAATACCATACTCTGCAAGGTAGTCTCACTGAAGTCATTAAAACCACTCTTGTGACTAAGGTGAGAGTGATTTGCCTTAGAGAAATTTAGTCATTGAGCTCCAGACATAGGTTACAGGTTTTGTACTGCAGACTACTCATTATTTTGTTCAATAGGATTATGTTAGGCTAATCCTGAATAGCATTGCTCTAGAAGAATGGCAAACTTTAAAGAACTATGTGTACAATGTGAATTTATTTCATTTTTTCCCAAAACAATGACATTAGCAACAACTTTATTTGCCTCTGCTAAATAGATACATTCAGAATTAGCTTAGTGTTATAGTGGATACATTTAAACCTCCAGGGCTTGAAATAAATTTAAAGGAGGTAACTCTCACCTTCTCAAGTCTCAAGATGATTTGAGAGTCTTTTTTCCCTCTACTTTTTTTTGTGGGTGAGTGTGCTATAAAAATAACCTCAATCATTATATTTTTTTTTTATAGCATAGCTTGACAAATATTTACTCCGAATCTCATATACAGTGGAATCTAAAACCTGTAGCATTCAGCAAACTGAAAAATACCACAGAAAGCATGCTGGAAAAGAAGGCTGAAGTAAGTCAGTTTAAAGCACAGTTGGCAATTCTTTTTGATGGTACGCTTGACTTGTACATCTGTAATGATTCATTTATTCTACATCAATCGATCATCTCCACTTTGAAGTGAAGTTTCTGGTATTTGGCATTAATTGCTAGCAACAATTTTTTTAACAGGCCTATTACAACAGGTAATTTAGCTGAAACACAACCAAACCCCATCTTTAGACATCTATTTGTAATTTCCAATCTGTACTGCAGAACGTTCATGGATGCATCGGAAAGCAGAGGGCTGGATTTCCCAGTACTGCACGGGATTGCTGAAGAGACTCACACCGGAATAGCTAGCCTTTTTGGTGTTGTAGCCAAGAGGGCAAAAGTCGTTGATACCAATTGAAGCAATTTTGTTGTTATGAAGATAGACCACCTGAAAAGCGTAGAAGTACAGTGAGACGTAGAGCTACCATGGCAAATAAGATAAATGATTTGATGTCAAATACTTGGTATGTATTGTGCAATGTCATACAGAGTAAAAGTATATCTTTTTTTCCAAACAAATGCTTGATTCTGCTTACCTTTTGAAATACCTAAAGTATACCCAATTAGAAATAATTTTTACCAAAAGAGCAGAAACTGTGCAAGGCAATCGAATAACATTATTATCATTTGATCATACTGTAACCAAAACAGGAGTCAAAGATGTGGAATTATTAATACAATGCTGTGGTTCAGAAGCATGTGCTGTATATAAAGAATGTATTTGGTGCTAATTGTTTTCTCTCCAGCTCTAATGCTTTCACTCTCATGAGTGCAACTGTACAGGACTCAGAGCCAAAGTAATCACTAATGGTGATTTAAAATAGCTGATGAATATTGCTTTGCTCCAGAGACACCATTTCTGATTAGATTTCCCAAGCTACACACAAGTGGTGATTTACATTTGGGAGTCTTCATTCTTTGGGAGCTTTCTTTCCCGTAAAATCTTAGTCCAAGTGAAAACAGATTTTAATTGGTTCCAAGAGGCMATATTTCTAGCTATCCAGCCACACAGACCTCAAAAATACTGCTGATGCGAAATGCATATTGCGTCTTTGCCCTCCTGAAGGCACAGCTTTGTGAGATACCAAAGGGAAGGTTCTTGGGAAAGGTTGCAAAATGTCACTGAGTAGAAAAAAACTGTTGAAACTGTTGAAAAAAATTCAACAGAAGAAATGTTCTTTGAAAGCATTTTTTGAGTAAAGAGGAAATCAAAGTACGCAAACAATCCCATATTTGTTGCATCCCCTCAGACACACAGAGATAATGAATGCACACCTCCAGATCTATACACCTCCATAGCCACATCCACACAAAAATCAGAATAAGAGTCTTCCTGCTGTATTCAACTTTTCCATGCCTATTCAACAGTTTATGAAACTTGCATCAAGTTACCTTTTGCACAAATACTGTATATGTTTCTGTTCAAGACTGAATAACCACACAAATACCATTTGGAATCATTCAACTATTGCTGTCTGATGCAGTATGATAAACTTTACCTGGATATATTTGTGTTCACCCAGCCCACCAGGTACTCGGACAAGTTCATTGTTGTTCAAATGGAGCTCTCTCAGATGAGGTACATTGTTAAGAGAGCCATTTTCAACTGAAGAAATACTGTTGAAGCTGAGACCCAATCTGAAAAAAAAAAAAAAAAMMCAAACAAAAAATATGTTAAACTTGCCCACATAACCATCTTTCTTGGGTTGATTATTTCTCTACACTACTGTTGTAGAACAGACCAGGCTAATCTTCAGAATTACGCATGAGGTAGAAAGTCACCATGGAGAACTAGTTTAGTTAAATGTATTTAAATGTTTGACATCTGATGTGAACTATCATAATTATCATGATATCATTCAACTTGTGCCCATGGCACTGCATCCTTTCATGAGCTATATGACTAATCCCACTGTAAATATGTACTGTGTACCTCCACAGGCACCAGTCTTTGAAAGCTGAATAAGAGTTTCTTGCATGACTTTGGGAGCACTGGCTGTAACTTTGTTTGTCAAACTACATAAACCAGAGTGACCAGAACTGTTAAGTCCTCACCACATCCTTCTAAGATACTTTATGTAGTTAGAGCCACGTTACAGACTGGAAACAGGAGCTGAGTCATACGTAATGATCTGTTCAGCAGAACTCAGAAGTGGGATGTACACATTTCTCCCAGGTTCCAGCCCAGAGTTTTCATCACAAAATCATCCTTCCTGCTTTATACATCCACATTCTGGCTTTACTAGCACAATTTATGTCCAATTTGGAAAATCTGGTCCTATCTGCGTATTTCTGTGTTAAAACTATTTTGGTTTGCAATTACCAAACTACAGATTTTTTTCAAGAGATTCTCATAAGTTACAATGCTCTGTGTTGCAGTAAGGAATTCAGTGGTAAATCTTCAGGAGTCATCACCAAGAGTGTTGTCCTTTGAGAAAATTATTTCTATAAATGCTAAACCTATTTAGTCTAGTTTGCTTTATCTTTTTTCTTTAAGCAATCTTTTTTAATTTTGGGGGAAAAAATGCTCTGAGATTTATTAATAACTGAAGAAGAAGAATTGAAGAATTAATATGTTAATTAATTAATATACTAATTAATATATTACTTGAACAATTTAATATAGGTAATCAGAATCCTTGTGATAAAATTATTTACTATGGATGAGTACTTTTAAAGGAAGTCTTATTCACAGTAATCTACTACCTGTAATTCTTTGTGGCTTGTGCCAGCTTTAGAAGTCAGAATCTGGACCTAATATAAAATCACAGAACTAAAAATTCTTGTTGGATCTTTATGGCAGAGATGTCTCCAGAAATAATGCTGTCCAAGAATGGAAGCACATTTTATAATTTTCCTTTTAAAAATAAACAGTCAAAGAAAGATCTTGTTAACTAGTAATATATATAATACAAATAGTCATATCATATTCATTGAAACACTGCAATGTTGTCAAACTATTAAATGACAAAGGAGAGCTTAATGAGATCTCCCACTGACATCGACAGGGATTTATTTCAGTCAGAAATCAGTTCACAGTATCACATATCTTTGCTAGAATTTGGTCAGGAAGAATTTTCATTTAAAAGTTATTAGAACAAAATTCCTTTTGGGTAGAGTACATCAAGATTTAGAAAAGTTTGGGAGATTTGATCCTGTGGAGCAATTTGGTCTGAAGATCTACAAAGGACTTCAGTGATGGGTTTGAATGCCTTTAAAAGGATTGGGAAAAAAAAAAAAAAAAACACAACATTTTGGCAGAAGGTTATAAATTCTTGGTTGACACATATGTAAATATATGCTCACTACATATGCAGGTCTACAAGCAGATGTGTCTCACCTAGGGACACCAGCATGAAAAAAAACAGGTCTGACTTTCATATTGGTCTGTTGAAGCAAAAGTAACCCCTTTACACACCATAGGGATGGACAAAATCCAACTCTGCATTAGCTCATGCAGGGAAAGTCTTTTAGGGAGAGTAAAATTGGAAGAGTCTGTAGAAAAGTGGATCTAACTCCCTCAAGCAATGAAATTATATGTAATTACACCTCATCTAAATGTGTTACAAACAAACTCTCAGTCACTTGGGGCTATGTTTACAAATGAAATAAGTCAATATTAGTGTGTAAAATACAGGGTGATTAAGACTGTTAGGAAAGAACACGGTCTTCACCTCTCTTCTTTTTCCCATGGGGAAAAMAAGGAAGAATTTGAAAAATCACTCTTGCTTAGATATTGATATATTACTTCTTTTGTATTAGTGAATACCAACATTTTTCCAGTGTTTTAGCTGATCTAGTCACAGTGTTCTAAATCATTGGAGAGCATCATCAAAAACATATCTAAAAATTGAAGAAATTCTCAAATATTTTTTCACCTTCTTTTGTCTCCAACATCCCTGCTGGCCCATGTTCACTTTTTTTTAACAAACTTCATGCTGCTCAACATCATCATTATTCTGGGCTTGATGCAACTTCCACTGTATGGAGCTAGATCTTTTCCGTAAACTTTAATAGGATATAGACATTAGTAACATCAGTTGTGTAATGTGTATATCCTCCTGTGGAGCTCATTCCTGCATGTAACCAGCAAAGTCTTTGTTTGGTTTACATTCATGAGTTTTTTCTTTCCACTGCAGCACTTTATGAAAACTTTTGAAAGACTTAAGGATAATTTTACATGGAAAACAAACAAACAAACAGGACAAATATTGGTGGTCTGCTAGAACTCAAGAATTCAAAAGAGAATGAGCAGTAGACCTACACCGAGCTCTTGCATGGAACATTTTACAGTTCAAAACACCTTAACACACTCAGAAGAATGACCTGTTTCTCAAAGTCTAACTGTGCTCTAGGGCAGCTATTAGACTGTTGAGCATGAGTTGACATGATCCAGGAGGAGAGTGGTCTGACCATGTACTGATGTTCCTGAAGACTTAGATGTGTAAATAAAAGCTGTTTCTTGGTAGCTTGTTCCTATGGCATAAGGGACATGCTTAGATTTATCCCGTATGCTGCTCTGGAGCTCTCCCATATCTCCCTCCTTTCTCCAATCTGTCTGCTCCGTTATATCAATGCACTCCTTTTTCGCCAATCTGTATTCTGCCTTACTTCTTAACTTTGCAAAAGAGGATTTCTGACTATGCTTAGGTTGCCTGTTTAAGCACAGGCCAGAGACCTGTTTAAAACTTGGTGCCTGTTCTGAGCAGCTTCACATTTCCACACCACGATCAACAGAGTATCTTGTTTCTCCATACAGTACAGCCACAATAGAAGCAGCCCAAGGTTAGATATTTTTAGTAGTCCATCAGCACTTGCTGCATAAATCTTTATGTCTTAAGAAGCACTTCCAACAATATTGTCCATGTGGTGATGCCTGTAGTGTTTTCCAAGTGTGAACGTGAAAAAGCAGAAAAACTCTGTCATCTGCAGGACAGCTGACACATCCCACACCTCCCTCCTCCAGTAAAGTAAATTACTCTCCACCTGAGTAGTTATGATCTTTTTTTGGTTTTGGAAGTTTTCTTTGTCATTTCTGTGGAGGATGTTACATTTTATACTAAGCCCCTATCATAAACAATAACTGCTTCATAGTCCCCTAGCCCATAGTTATGGTATTTTTATTTTTTCATTAAAATCCAGGAGCAGACTTTTTTTGAGCAGGGATGAATCTGTGACCAAATATGAACATCAAATATGAGTTGAAATGTCTTATTTTACAAGCTCTAGAAAGCTGTTCTGAGCTTTATCACTTGGAATTGCCGGATGCGAAATACATGTTAAGTTACTATATACTTCATTGCACTAAATTGCTGTCCAAGCTACTATAAACAGCGGTAAACTTAACTCCTGTTGCTCAGTAATCTTTCTTTGATTTCTGTTTTCTGTTTTCATTATGACAAGCAGAATGATTAAGATGAAGATCCAGGAATTATCTATCAATGGTGTCTTAGATCAATTACACTTCTATTTTCATACAAAAGTTTTAAAGTATCATAGTATAAAAATATCTTGTAGTAAAGTCCCGTTTTACCGTTTTAGCATGTTATCCAATGTGAACTAATTCACAAATAATTCTGTATGTCTATAACTGCTCTTTGGGAATTCTCCTTACATTTTCCTACAGTTAAAGAAACTTATTCAACAACATATTCACAGATTAGCAAGGAACAATCACTCTGAAAAAATGACACTTCTTCATTTATATTGTATGATTTTTTTTTTTTTTTTTGTTATGTTCCTGGACTCATTGCAGACTTATCTTTCTCGACAAACAAAGGAAACACTGCTGCAAGCGGTTTTGTTTCCCATGTGCTTTTTTCCTCAGTTTCCAGGGCAAATTACATGAGCAATGCAGTGTCCCAAGAAAACTGCATAAACCAAAGATGGAAATACAATAAAAGAAGCATGACATAGTTAAAAAATCTAATTGCTCTCTTTATCTTTCTTTCTTTTTTTTTTTTTTTTTTTTTTTAAATCAAAGAAACAGTTGTCCTGGGCACACATAACTCATAATTGAAAACAGCTGGAAAGTGTTGTTAGGCAAAAAAAAAAAAAGTGTTTTGTTAAGTCCTTAGAAGCTTGTCCTGCTAAGTTATGTACTGCTTTAATGACAATAACACTCATGAAGCCCAGAATGATGTTTTCTAATTGGGTGTGTGGTGGTTACAATTTCAACTAAAATTTTATGTGAAAAGAAGAAATGAATTCTTACTTTGCCAAGTTGGTAAGTCCAGACAGACCTTCAGCATCAATTTTGCTGATTTTGTTGCCATCAAGGTGAAGTTCAGTAAGGGATGGGGGAAGGCCTGAAAGAGAACACCATCAAATTAGTTTTGATAAAACTGGAATATTATATTTTTTTAAAGGACTTGTGTTATTCTGAGGCTCTTTTACAGTAACAAAAAGATTATTACTAGACATGGCCAAGAACAATTCACTGAATCAAACAAGGAACTTTCACAATCGGGGAAACAGAAAACAACTAGTAACAATTTATTTGGTATGAAATAAGACCAAGCTCCCAAGGTCATCATAGAACAGTTAATTCTTAAAAAACAGCTAAATGCAATTATTCTCAGATACGAATTCTAGCATTCATGATTATGTAAATAGACATATATAATAGTGTAAGAGAAAGACCCTTCATTTTAGCCAGACTATCCACATACATAAATCTACAAATATCTGGCACCTAGATATTTTAAAAATAACAGCAGTAGAAAATGAGATTATAAAGATGAGGTAAAATAATTTTAATGTTATTTTAGGTAGGCACATTCTAGTTTGCAAATTCTGTTTATCAGGAAAAAAAAAACTGGAACCAAATATTTTAACTATCTGAGGTCCCTCAAAGGAACATCCAAAACAGGAAATGTGGGAAGAAACAAATAACGACTAGTAATAACTTTCAAAAAGTTTTCAGCTATTTCAAAACAATCTGCTAGCTGAAATATGAATAAATTGAATATAATTTCCTCTGGATTGGAACCATTCTGGTTTGGTTTGTTTTGAGTTTTTTAATAGGTTATATTGAAGTGGTTCTTACTTTGTAGCAATTTGCAATGAAGTACTTTTAAAAATGGTAAATGTTTCTGTTTCATATAGGAATAGTGTTTTTGGCTTCAAACCCACAGACTTGTGGAGGATTGATTTTATGCTTGTAGAACTTCAGTTAATTCTACATGAGTTTACATCTGTGTCATGTTGATCAGGCTCACCAACCAGGGTTGGAGGGTGAAAACATTCTTCCACTTTATATTTCAGCTATGAGACAAGAAAAGCAAAATAACATAAAATGGTTTACTTTTGACAGTGCATCTCTTGTGGAGCTTCTCATAATAAAAAAACACAAAATTTTCCAAACCAATAAAAGTCAACTTACTAAAAAATGAAGTAGTCAAGTAATGGATACTCTAAGGCTATCATAATAATTTTTTTTCCAGCTGACTAGAAGTCACTATATTATACCTGTGCAATCTCTGAAATATTAATTGAATTTCTTACCTTTTGGGATGCTAGTAATGTTGGTGTCTGCGATACGGATGTAGGAGAGCCTCTTCATCCCCTGAAAAGCTCCGTTTTCAATGCCTGAACTCTTGATTGGATTGGTGCCTAGTTCTGCCAACAAAACATGGTTGTGAGCTGTGCTGCAGTGTAGGTACCTATAGCCTTCAGGTCAAAGCTAATTTGGAGGTACAATTTATTGGAGCATTTCTTGGCTTTCTACATAAAATCACCGATTGAACTAAAAACAACATCTTGAAAAAACAGAGTTAATTTTGTTATAATTTCTCATGCTCGTACCTAAGACAATCACTTGATTCAGTCCGTTAAAGACAGCTTTCCTCAACTTGGAGATCTCATTCTCGTGAGCCCGTATCTCCTGAAGAGACTTCGGCATGTTTTCTGGGAGTTCCTTCAGGTTATTCTTGGACAGGTAAAGTCTTTCCAGTTTCTTCAGAGGAGCAAAAGCTAATGGGCTTATTTTGCTGATTTTGTTGTTAACAAGGATCAATGCCTGTGGAGTAATAATGAATGATATCTCAGATGATCACTAGTGAAATTATTTTAGGAATGAAACATTTTAAAATTATTATTCTTTACTAGTATGTTTTGATGTCTTTTGATGGCCAATCTAGTGAGCTGAAGAAAATGCAAAGCAGTACTAAAACAAATCAATTAAGGACTTCTGAAATAGTGAAAGATAAACAAGGCCTACATAACAAATACAAGTGTTATTTCATTGCTGAGGTATATGCAGCTTCTGTTAACATCCATCATTTATATCCAAGAATAAGCACAACCCTTCCATCTGAAAGCTGTGAAGAACAAGACATTCACATAAAACTAACTTATCGGTTTTATTTGGTTGGGKKTTTTTTTTTCTGATTTTGTTTATTCTGAGGATACTTTTATACTTACCCCTCATCACACAACCATCCTAACCAGTTTTTCCTGAACAAAAATTCTATGACTCAATACAGTGAAGGCATAGCCCAGCTTAATAAAAATATGCATATCATCATCTCTTTCTTGTTAGTCTTATAGACTGCACTATTAGATTTCTGTCTGATGATAACCTCATTTTTGCAGAGATATAAGCTATTTTTTTGGTAAGTGTAACTTGGTATGGAAGGGGAGCAATTTGAAGCATCATACTCTAAGTCCTGCAGTTAAGGATCAAGGACGATATTCATTCTGCCTATTATGTATGTGCCAAATCTAGTTCTCACAATTGTGATATCTAGACTCAGGGTAACTCTAAGCAAATTAGCTCTCTATACAGTCAGGGGAGAAAGGCCTCCATGAAAGCTGTTACCTGTAATAGGTGGTCTCCATATGCTTCTGAAATTTTACATTACTGTTAACTCTCTTATTGATTAACCAACCATGACATAAAAAGGGAGAAGAAAGTCCCATTACTGTCAGAATAGCAATGCAGCTAATGGAAAGGATTTCAGATATGATACATATCAGAATGAATCTTATCATTCCATTTGTTTGCTATCTGCTTATCAGACTTACAGTGCTGCATGTTTGYGCAGTGAATTAGGTAGAATGGGCTGTATAAATATAGATATAATATCTACTTATATTTCTTATACTTATTCTAGATAATATCTCTAATATATATTTCTACTTATATCTCTATTACTAGAGAATAGCTATAGAGCATCTTTGTTCACTAACTCYGTTATGCAATTTTCAGAAAGAGAAGACAGCAGTTGCTGCTAAACCACAAATTTTTATATTGCGTATACTATAGTTAACATTCAGTTCATTTTAATACACTTTTAATATTTTCAGAATTACACTTTAGTTTCTTGGAGGAAAATTGAGCATTCAACTCTTTCCACAATCAATTAAGTATTAAAACCGTGCCAAGAAGTGTATCAGCATCTGTGACAGTACCTCTCCATCATGAAAATTGAAAGAGAGGTGAGAAGATAGTTTAAAATGGTATTTGTTGTGTGTTTTTTCTCTAATGGACTCCTCTTGCAGATCATCCTGAGCAAAGCAAGCAGTGTGTTCTGCACATGATTTCACTGAGTACATGTAAAGCTGAGCATATCTGGTTTTAATTTTGTATGCTAGCTAGCAATAACACATTTGCAAGAGGAGGTAGAAAAGGTCATTCACAGTTCAGCAGAGTATTTCCCTAACAAAAAGTCTCTCCCAAAATAAAAATATTGGTCAGTGGGAGCCATGGCCCCAACTCTCTTTTATTTGAGTCTGAGCTATAAGAACTGCCATGAGAACACATGGAGTACACACAGGGTGTGGTTTCCTGAGTCATCATTGCCAGAATTGTGATACAGATGTAGATTCTGCGTGTAGTGTAATACAGCTACCTGCACAATATTAGGACATGGGAAACAATCCAGTTATTATGAGGGGTACGGCTTGAATTATGGAGATGAGTCTCTTTCATTGTTTTTATCATAATGACTGAATAACTGAATGTGCTACTGCTAACTGCATTTGTTTTTTCCTTAATTTTATCATGGATTTCTTATCCATAGATCTTTAAGTCAACATCCAATGAGTTTAGACTCATCAGCACTTGAAATTTTTATCCTGCATCCTGCTTTGTACTGTTTGGTCATTTATTTCAGCTAAAATTCTGTCTTATATTTTTTTCTTTTTCAATTGATTTATTTTAACTTTGTTTCCTTTTAGATAAAAAATGTTTGGGCTATGATTATTACAGCTGATGATCTGACRTGAAATATTTCTTGCTGGAAATAGATAGGTATACATTCAGCTAGGCACTGCAATGTAAATATTCTCTGAGTAGTTGATGTTAAGAGGATTGTTACAGCTCTTCAGAGCAGAACTGATAGTCCTGACCAAAACCTGACCGAAATTATCTAGGTATCTAGGATTACTCCCTTCTGCATTACCAATGCTTTCTCCTGAATATGACCATGTTATCTTGGGGAAACACACAGAACTGTTGTTTTATTCAAACATTCAGAAAGTTTCTCACTCAGAAATGAGAGTATCTATCAAAGGTGTTTAAAATATTGATTTCACAGTAGGAACATATGTATGGTGGTACAAGGTGGGAAGGTATCACAAGCCTGTAGTTTTCAACTTTTTTGGACCAGAATATCATTTCCCACTTACACCCTGCTCTTCAAGTCCCTGCTCCCGGTATTTTAAACCTGCATTTTTCCACACTGTTGTGCAGCTGTAAAGAAGAAAAAATAAACCCACACATCAGAATTTGCAAGAGAAGTTTTACTGTCTCCCAGAGCAACAGCAAATGATGAGGATAACACACCAGCATAGCACCTGGCAAGCCATATCCCTGGGTTCCTTTCCCACTTCACAATAACTCTGTTATATGCAAGACAAAGAACTAAGTTATTAGCCTTGAAGCAATGCTGTTTACTTTCCTCAGAATGTGCCCCGTATGGTTTGCATGTAACAAAAGTTAAAACAAAACAAAATAAAATAAAATGAAAAACTCAGGGGAATTTAGAAGTCAATGAAAACAGGAACTAGAGGAGAAAAACCTAGGGAAAACATCTGCAGGCAGTGCTATTGAGGAAGGAATGTTAGGCAAAAACATGCCACATGGACTAGCTATCCTGAATAAAGCCAAATGGCATGATGGGGCATTATATTAATCTTGTTAAAGGACATATAAAAATTTTGTGCAGGGCAAGAAGTACTCGGAGGGAATAATAAGGGTCAACATGAAAGTGCTGGAGCCCTTGGCCACAGATAGCACTTGCGATGCTGCTAGTATGAAATGATTTGGCAGAAATCTGACAGCCTAGAACAGAGCTACAGGAATTGATACTTTTATTCAAAAATCTATCTATCTTCTCCCACACTTCCACTTTTAGCAGAGGGAAAAAGATATTTCTTTTCAAATAAATGTACTCCCCCTCCCAAAAAAAAAAAAGAAAAAAAAGAGTTGAAGCATATCACCAATTCACAGTACAGAAGGCTGAGCACATGAATGTACAGCTTTCAGCATGACCTGGTATGGGTGCAAAGATATTTAGCCATAGGTAAGAAAAGAGGCAAGAAAGAAAGATAAAATAAAGAGGCACAAGTACATCAAGTATTAAAGACATAATTTAGTCAGTCTTAGAAGGTTCATAGAAATTTCCTATGGATAAGAGAAAAATTAATTTCCATCCTCATTTTCCTGAGATGAAGCCTGTTCCCCTTGTCATATATAGCATGTAAACATTGCATGGTAAACATTGACTCTGTTATAATATTGCTCTGCAGTAATACCTACGGACCACCTTATCATAACCAGCAGTTTAAGCGGTGCTCAGAGAGGAAAAAAAATCCAAGCTTTGCTCCAAAGATGGCTTACTTTTTACTGAAACACCTCTGGTACTAGTGTAGTCAGGGGAAAAAAAAAAAAAAAATCACTGTATGACAGGAATAGATCCTGGCTCCGTTGAAGTCAGTGGGATTCTGGCCATTTAGCTCCCTCTGGCCTGGTTTCTACCTCAAATATTTATTCCCAAAACAAAAAGGAGGATTCACAATTCACGAAAATTTTGGAACACTTGTTGGCAGACTTTTGTCAAAATACACCCTGAAAAAATGCAGAGGGAAGTAGCATAGGGTTGTTATTGGGGTTACCAAAACTTACAATTTTTGCCCTGTCTGGGGGTGGGGAGCAGGGAATTGTATTTTTTGGTGTAACTTCATTATGTGAGAATCTCAGGCAATTGTTCTGAGGGGTTTTCAACCCTACTTCTGTTCTTCTTAGTTTAGAATAGTTTGAAGTGAGAGCCATGCCAAAATCAGAAGTGAACTGTAAAATGATCAGCAAATTGTTATCAGCCATAATACGTGGTGATACATCTGTTTTGCCAGCTGGGGATGGTACTCTTACCTAACATCAAATCTTTAATGACGCTTGTGTCCTTCAGGGTTTAAACTGAAAAGTGAATCCACTGATCCAATGGAATTTCTTTAATTTCCTGAGTTATGTATTACATTATTACCTGGTTTTTATTACAGTTCTGCTAGGAACAGTAATGCCTTAAGAACTGTAAGCTCGGGAGTCAGGCATCCAAATAAAAATAATAATAAATTTCCTCCTTTTTGTTTGCATTATGTTTTTAGTTGTTAAGTCATACTCATAGCCTGGACATATAGTCAAGTTTTTCTGCCAAATTATTAGGATTGGATGTACATACAGGGGAAAAAAAAAAAAAAAACAACAAAACCACAAAAAATTATAAAACAGAACTTGACTTTCTTCTCTAATTGTGTTATACCAGGAGACAGAATTCTACAAAATAGGTATTCATTTTAAAATTCATTTAAAAAAACATAAACATTGGTAAACTTGAAGGAACCAAAAGCCCCTGAATCCAAGGAGGTCTCTGAACGGAATTCCAGATGTTATGTCTCCTGAAGGGCCCATGATCTACAGTTAAGGCAGGAAAAGGATAAAGGTGTAAAAAACCATGATGGTGCAATTATTCTTTATTTGTTGTTACTTAAATTCTTTGGTAGGGTTTGGTAGTAACCTGACCAAACCTAGGATCAAGCGGACATAGCTAAGAAAGGCAAGGAAAAAGGAATGACATAGAAACAATAAGGAAGAGATGAATCAACTGTGAGGGAAGGAGATGGCAAGGCATTGAAACACCCTGTCAGTATAAATGAAAGACGACCGTGGAAAGTTTGATCACATCCACAGTACCTTGTTGAATAATCTTGCAAAGCCAAGGAGCCTGCTGCAGATCTAGTTTGCATGGTGTTTGAGCTTTCACTGATAAGTCTTGTGTAACATGACTTGCACAGATGACCAGGGAGCAGATGGCTCTACATTTTCCTGCTCCAACAAAAAACTAATCCTAACGCTCTGGAGTTCTAGAGAATCTTTCGACCCTGTTCTTGTCTACTGAGGCAAGCATTTATGTCATTCATTTTATCACAATTTACTTGTTTATTTTATTGTTGTATTCTATAAAATGTTCTTTTTTCATTAGTTTAGTATGATGACTCTCTACAGAATTTTAAGGACCTCAAAGTATTTTCTTCTGTTGTCTTCCTCACATGAAAAGATCTTTACCCTGTGCACATTAAAAATGTTTTGCATGCATGTGGTGTGTTGCACACTTGTTTCAGTGGAAAATCTCATTGTGTGTTAAGTACAATGCGAAGGAGAGTCTGAGGAAATGACAGCTCTGTAAGGGAGTGCTGCATTACAGAAAGATTAACTTTTTTTTTTCCCTCAGAATATTTGTTAGAAATCTACAGCTTCACCAAGTGGAAAAAAAAATCAAAAAAGGTATCTCTCAGTCCTGTTAAGAATGTCTGCCATTGGTGATAGTGGGAATTCAGTTCAGAGGTAGAAACTGGACAGAGATACCTGTCTTTGGTTTTTTACAGTATGCTGGTGGTGATTCTTCATTCTGTGATTTGCAGAGCATTATGTTTACTTAACCTCTCTTTTAATTAGGCCTGGGAAAAGAGAACTGAAGCTGTAATGAGTCTTCAGAAGACTGTGTTCTTTCATTAATATTTTTTGATCTGTTAGGAGCTTTTCTGTATCCCTGGAAGATGTTCTTAGACTTTTCTTCAGTTAATCTGGGCTCTTGTCCTTCTATAGGGAGTCTTCTTTTGATAAAAAAAAAGAGTGCCTGAAACTTTTCTAATGCAATACATTATTTTTCCACTTGATATAGCTACAAAGAGTGTTTCAGTTTATTTGCCCATACTTTTAGTGTTGATAATCCCTTAGTGTGGATATGGTCACAACCTTAAGTTCCAAGTTTAAGTCTTCTCTCTCTTTTGTGCACGTCTTTTCTTTTGGTATAAATACAACTGGTTGTAGCACTGTTGCATGCATAACTATGGCTTTGCATAGTTCTTCCAGCTTAAATTAAGCAATGTTCCATTTGATTTCCGGCCAGCAGYGCATTCATCTTCTTTTGCTGTACTAACACTGTGCCATTGAAAAATTCCTGTTGGAAAAGCATGTAGTCACTATTCTGTTGCTTGTGCTCTTCTTATAGTGATCTAATACACAGTAGTTTTCTTTTACCTCTTTTTCCAAGTGCCAGGTGTTATGTTGGTTTGCTTTGGCTTTGCCGCACAGCATGCAACTGCATGTGTTGTTTTTGTAGACTCCTCCTTCACTCTCCATGAAGGCTTACTCATGTAGTATTTTGGATTCTTTATTGTGTCCATGGGGTCAAAGTACTGTACTCTATCCAGAAGTGTCAGTGTGCCTGGAAAATTCTGACAGTTTCATAGAAGATTTTTTTCCTGGCTTTTCCAATAATGCCTCTCTGATTGTTTTGCCACAGGTCTAAACCATAAGCAAGTTTTTTACGTAGTATCAGACAGTTTTCTGAAACCGCAAAACTCAGTGCTCGGCCCTAAAAAAAGACTGTCTTCAATTTTTTCCCTATTCTTCCAAGTCCTCTGGTAAAAAATATATCTTATCTTTCATTTTTAAACAGTGTAAGTCTCACTGAGTTTTTATAATACTTTAATAGTTTAGCCCCTTTTTCCTGAATAAATTTAAAATTATAAAAATATCAAGTGCACCAAATCTGTTGACTCTGGTGTTTTCTGGCAGGCCTCTATTATTTGCAGATAAATATTCTCTTAGTTGTATCCTTTTCTAATTGTCTGCCATATTTCCACAGCTGCAAATTTTAACTRCTCTTTTACCTACTCAGGAAAATATTCTGATACAAAGAATATTTGTGTAGGTACTAATTTCTCTTTCATTTCTATTTCCATGTATTGTGCACTCAGAGCATAAACAGTTACATTTGTGCTGAAAGAGAAGCCACGGGCACGTTATAGGTAGATCCTTTCTTTCCTCCTTACTTCATCCAGTTTTTAGTACAAGTTGAACTTTAGGTTCAACCCAACTTGTTCATTAAAATCTCTTCTAAAACTATTACACCTATGGTTGGTGATGTCTATAGGAATTAGGAAGGAATTTAAAAGGAATAGTCAAAAGGAATAAACTGAATATACTTTTTTTTTTTTTTTCAAGATCTATGAAAATTGGGATTTAAGGAATTTTCCCTTAAGTGATCACTTCATGCAAGAGGTTAACTTCAGCTGCTGATAATTTCAGACTTTGGAAGAATAATACTGATAATTTATGTAAATTTTCCTGTTTTAGTAGAGTATAAGAAGGTTTAGTAAAGTCTAAGAAGTCTAGAAACTTTTGAACATCACACTGTCAAGTGTAACGTTAACAGAAGCCATGTTTATCAGGGAATATTAAAAAGCATATACACGATATATACACACACACACACACACACACATATCTGTCACACACATATATCTCCTTAAAACAAAAGTGACAATGGAGCTCTGTTAACAACAAAGCTTTTGAGTTATATTTATCTAAAAACAATATTCCCCTTTTACTATGACTGAAGAATATTTAATTGCAAGGTGGGGAATGGGAATCATTTCCAGATATTATACAAGAAGAAGAGTGATGCCTGCTGAGAGTAAAGATGGTGCCTAGTTACATAAATGTACTGCATTACTGAATTATTATTTTGGGGAGGAGATGAGAGGATCGTTTTTTCTTCTTAAGTAAATCCAGGAAAACTGCACTGTTTTGAAGGTTATTTGTTAAAGCTTATGTTACGGTTGTTACTCTTCYGTATGATTTCCACTAAGCATGTACTGGGTACTTTTGGGAGCAAGACAAACAAATAATCTCTTCCCTGAAGAGTTACCTATTTAATTTACTATTAAATTATATCTGCTGTAATAAGAGAAAGAAAAAAAAATCCATAGAGTTAACCTCAATGAGGTGACATAGTTCACAACAACTTAACTAACAGCAGGATGTATAACAGAGACCTGAGCTGAGTGCCAAGTAGGCAGAAGTCACTGGGGGCAGTGCTTTTCATCTGCAATATCATGCTCTGACTCACTTCATGCAGTGTCATGCAGAAGTATTGCGAAAAGATTAAGTTAACTGACAAGACTTTTCTCTTTTTTAGCACCTTGCAGATGATCTTCACTGAAAACACAGGACTTCTCTCCAAGGTGGAAGAAAACCAAAACAAGTYGGCAGGCATTAAGGTGTCGAATCTGTTCAGTAGCCAAGAAGAGGAATTGAAAAAAATTCTGAGGCACAAGTCATCTCATTCTAAAACCAAGTCAGATGAAATGTGATGTAGAAGCACTTACTTCTCTTTGTTGACTATAGAGGTTATCTGTGTAACTATCTCAAGTATAGACACCTATGCTAAAATTAGATGACATGAACATCATCATGATTTACTCATGCAGCTCCCTCCGCTATGGACAGACTGGCATTGTGCCTATTCCCAGAATTTTTTTAAAACTTTTCTTCTTGATGTTGCATGAAAACAAAAATTTAAGAGGGAATTTGGAAGTACAAATTGGAAGTATAAATGTTTATAGGATTTATTTTTTCCAAGTATGAGTGGCTGAATGGAGATTCTTGTTTGAAACAGTGCTTGTCTGGGTGATGGCATTGGTACCATGAACGGATAAAAAGTGTGAGTTGGCTTCTTGGTTGTGAATGAAAACAATAGAGTAGAARGAGACTGTGAAGAGCCAGGAAAGCAAAGCCAAGTAGTTTATATTGGTTATAATCAAAAAAGATCAAACGGAATAATACACAAAATAAATTGAGTTGGTGAAAGGCTAGAAAAATATTTTCAGAAATATGCCTGAGTTGGGGTATTACTTTCAAAGGCAGAGAAGTAATAGCCTTTTTCTGATCTGGAAAGAAAGAGATATTTCAACAAAATTGAGGCAAGACTATGAGGTATGAATTTTAAGATGTTGATAAAAAGTATAAAAATAAGGGAGAAGGACCTCAGACAGAGAAACAAAAATTTAGAAACAGAGGAAGTTGTCTGATGGAAACTTGGAAAAGAAGAGGTGAACCAGAAAAAAGGGCAGTCACAGAATCCAGGGAAGGAAAATATTTCCGCAAAGAGGAAAACAGGCAGCAGTGTTGGAAGAGACTGGCAGGTAAAGGAGGATGAGGATGGAGTTTTGCTAGGAGAAGGTTATTGCAAAAACAAAATTTCATTGTAGTGCAGGGGACAGAAGATTGATTTGAAAAGCTTCTTGAACTAAAATTAGTACAGAAAACCTGCTGACAAACATGGTATGTACAAATCTCTGTGAGCTCAGAGGTGGGAGGGGAAGGAATACAATAATAAGTGAGTGAGGTGCCAGAGCTGAGATGGATCTTCTTTTTAAACAGAAATAACTAAGTCACTGTGCCAAAGGGACTGAAAACATAAATAAATAGGTGAGAGAAGTTATGATGGGGATCAAGAGACTGAATGGACAGGAGACAAGTAAGAAGAGCTGAAAAGAGATGAGGAACTTCTGAGCCATGAGAAGAGAGTTTGCAGGAGAGGAATGGGAAAGGAAACAAATAGGCTGGGCTGGTGGAGGAAGATCACAGAGTATTTCATCAGTTTTCCTTAAAAACCTGAGTACCAGGCCAAAACCACATTTTCTCCCCATTTTTTTTTGGCAAATGCTAGTTCATTTATACACTTACATGAAGATTCTTCAAGTTTTTGAAATCTCCATCTTTAATTTCAGTGATTTTGTTGTTCTGTAAGTCCAGCAGAGTTGTGTCGGGAGGAAGGTCTTTTGGCACTTTTTCCAGACCTAGGGGCAGTGAAAAGAATAAACAATTGACTTCTTGAAAGAAATTTTAAATAGGGGTCAGTACTTTTCTTAGCAGCATTTACCTTTCAGTAAACACCATTTCTAGAACTCATTTCCTGAAGAAGCTTATGAAGACTTATCTGAAACTATTTCTGTCTCCAGCCAGTCAAAGGGAGTTTTATTTTGCTATGTCAAATCAAAATTTATTTATTCACATTTCCATTATGCCCTTTTCTGAGAATATATCTGAGTCATAGGTTAAAACAAAGGATTGAGTTTAGGAAAATTATTTCTAACAAGTTTAATTCCGCTGAATTTTGTGAATAAATATTGCTTTCAGAAAGAGGTATGGTATTTATTAATGTCACTGTGTGTTAGCTTTTGTGGACAGAGAACATTTCCTGCTATTTAAAAGGTAGTAGGTTTCTTTGAAAGAAGTACGATAGTTAATTATAATCATTTCCAGAAAAAATACTGTTTGTTTGACAGTAACTGAATAACCTGCAATAAAGTCCACCTTAAAAAAAACCCAATCCATCTCCCCCCTTTTCTTTCATCTGAAACTATGTCCAAGTTTTCTGGAGAACAAATCTCTTGGTTTCACTACAACTGCCAAAAGAACATCAGACAGTTTAAATTAAAGACTCTCTTTGGGACTATTTTCTGACTAGCTGATATGTAAGTCCGATGAAGTCATGGAAATGAAATTATTTAGTGTTAAATAACACTTGCTTTACCCAGCTTTCCTTTCATACTGTGACTTGGAATAGAGCAAATCTTTTATAGTCATTCTGATTTACCACAAAATTAAAATGTTCTTTCCTAACTAGTCTTTTTTTTTTTTTTTTAACAGAATGTGAAATGCTAAATGAATGGTTAGTAGGAAAAATTTATAGATGCTAATAAAGTCTCTATATGGGCATCTAACAGAAGTGGACTTCTCTGGGTAGAACAGTCTTCTTTTTTTACCAGTAAAGTTTTTAAAAAATATTTCTGAAGCTATATTTGAACTCTCCTGGGAAAGATCTCTCTGGAAGTATCGCCGGTGTCTTCCCAGTATGATGGTGGACTGCATGATATTGTTCTCAAATGAAAGATATATACATATATATCTTTTTAAACCTATATATTTTAATCTCAAGCATGGCATTGCAAACACAGTGAGATATGCTTGCCCAGAGACAAGATATGCTTTGCCCACAAAGGTTGTGGAGTCTCCATCCTTGGAGATATTCAAAAGTTGACTGCACACAGCCCTAAGCAACCTGATGTAGCTGACACTGTTTTGGCGGGGGGGGGGCTAGACACTATCAAGAGGTGACCTCTAAATTCAACAATTCTGTGATTCTGTGATGTTTAACGTTCATCAAAAATGTGTTTTCACACCTGGAATGTAGGTTTCTCTGTCAAAATCCACTGTTAAGCAAAACCCCTTCTCTTTCAATCCTTTTTAGAATATATATAGATGTAGAGTTAAAAAATGGTTGGCTATTATTTGGAAGAATTATGGCAAACCATGAAAAGAAGTATATGTTTGGTACTATATTTAATCCTTTTAACCTACATAAAGAGCACTATTCTATAGTTACTACTATAAAACTATACCATAAACCCTAAAGAGGCCACAGTGATGTGTACTGGAGCTTTTTACCACAATTAGTGACGCGCTAAGAATTCATTATAGATTTGGCCGTATTCTTAAATGTATCTGCATGCACATGAGGTCTCCAATTCRTCTTTGGGTGCCTGGTCTGAATCTTCCAAAGTGTTGAGCATCTCACAGGTCCCACTGGTGTCTGTTACTGCTGTTTGGTGCTTAGCAAATTCTGGAAACAAGACTGCTTTTTTAATTATCTATATATGGTTGCAGGAGACCTAAAYTTTTGAAAAGTGTTTGCTTCTTCTAAGCTTACTTTTGAATTGATAATATTAGTCTGTATAGAACATATTTTGTTGTCCAACTGTTACAAAAGTTTGGTTTCTGAATTTAAAAAACATCCTAGCCACTCTTTCAAATTTATTTTCCCACCCATAAGTTGTCTAACATTAGCTAACAAATTATTAAAATATTTGGATCTGATATTTATTAAAACTGAGTTTTAATCATACCAGCATCCAAAAGTTTGAAAAAGTACAATCACCCAGCCTGGAATGTTCTACCGTACATAAAATTACAAGAGCCAAAACTCAAATCTCATCATCCTGTTTACCTTACTGATATTCAGTGCATGAATATACGATACAGATTAAGATTCTCCGTATTACTAAAATAATCTTTCCTCATTCAGGCATGGACTTCATTTTTACCGAAGGCAGTTGCAAAACCTTCATTACTTTTAGAAGCGTAGGACTAGAGTTCCAAATATATAAAAATGTGATACCGTATAATTTGCATGTTGGTTGTCTTTGGACAGTTTCTGTCCTCAGCGGACAGGAATGATGTCAGCAGCTAAAAATTCTTTCCCAAAAAGCACTACTTTTTCAAGATCATAATTTTGTTATAACAAGTTCTTAGTGTCTAGCAACTTTTATAGCATTTTTCATATATAAATACAAAAAAAGGTTTAATTATTTTTGTTCAGAGTAATATTACTATGTTCTGGTTGTCAGGACATTTATATCAGTAGACTTATCTGTAAATAAGTACTTATGGCAGAAACTTGGGCACATGAGAGCTATACAGCTGTTCTTTATGTGATGCCCTTGGAACATACTTTGTAAGAACACTTGGATTGCCACTTGAAGGGATAATTTGCCAGAGACTAAACTTCAAACTAAATTTCCACTGTACGTTTCAAGCTTCACATGTCAGCTTCTAAAAGATCAAGTGTTATCCCTGAATAAAATAGAACTGAAAATTTCTCAGAGCAATGAAGTTAAACTTTAAATATTTCATATTATAGCAATAAGACAAATTTAATAATCAGATATCCATTTGTGAAGAGTGATTTATAAAAGCTTCCTATCTTGTACTAGAAACTAGAAGGATGTACAATACAACAACTAGCTTTGCATGCAAAGAATATAACTGCCATCCCTTAAAGTGTTAAACTTGTTTTATTAACTATATCTCATGTATATTGTGTTATGCATTTCCTGAAGCTGTTTTTAAAAATGTTTCAGAAAACAGCTATAGAAATTATGTTTGATTTTTTTCTTGACTTGTCTGAGTTTTGAAGACCAAAGCATAGGTGAGTAGAGGATGCACCCCGGGTGCTGGAGAGACATTGCATTATCATTAAGCAGTTTAGTACATCCTCCAGCTGAAAGCTACATCAACTGGAGCTCTCCAGTGGAGGAAGAGTTTATAAATGGGTGGATCTGGACACTGCCTTGCAAAATCAGCAGCTAAATAGTTCAGGACTAAACTGTGTTTGAGGTGTGGACTGCATCCAAGTGTTTCACCACTTGTCACATCTACATTGGCTTCAAGAGCTGCACTTCAGCTTGCAGGTCCAGGTCTATATATAGGTAGATGTATCTCCAGATAGATGCATGTAGGAGGAGCACTGGTGTAGTGCAAACTAGTCCCTGTGCTAGAGATTCCCTGCCTGGAGAGCAAACCTTCAAACCTTTCTGGTCAGGGCAGGTCAATAGACAGCCAGTTCAGATGAATGGGGGAGCCTGAACTAACAAGACAGCATGACAGAATCTGAACCGAATAGAGAAAATTGTAATCCCACTAGAAGCTGAAATGGCTCTTGGCTCCTAGGATAGAATTTTTATTTCCCAGAAGGAATTTTTGATTCCTCTGTCTGGGAGTCCGGGAAGTTTAGAGGGGAACTGTGGGCTGTCCTTACTACCCATTTCTGAGAAACCCAAGTGATGCCCTTATACTTCTGAATCCATGTTGTACAGTATGACTGCATGTCCATCTACAAATGCCTTCCAGTGAAATTTATGTAATATCGACTGAAAGGGGAACTGGAAAATGTCAATTGAGTCACCTCTCAATCATTTTAAGAATGGTTTACACACGTATTCGAGCTCTTGGCTGTGATTTTTTATAAATTAAAGCTTGCTTCTTAAAAAGCCATATGAAAATCTYTCATAGCAGTCTGACTTTTTATGTGAATAGTCAGTGCTACACAGTTTGGTATTCAATTCCCTGGAAATATTTCAAGCCTCTGGTTCCTAAGATTAACTTATAACTGATTAAAGATTTAGATTCTTCTGCCTTTCCCACCGTATGTTACATTGAAAATACATATGCCTTTAGTTATTTTGGTTGAATAAAACTAAGTCAGTTTTTATTTAAGTTGGTAAATACATTTTAAAAAATTCTACTTATTCACAAATAAGTAGAAATGGTATAGCTCCACCCTTCCAAAATCCTTGTTTACACTGAAATTAAGAGCCCAAAGATTCTGGAAATATAAGGGATTTAATAAACCAGTTTATGTATCCTTAGTCATAAAGCCATTTCGATTTGCATTAAAATATTTCTCTGGGAGAAATCATGACTTCCTTACAGAAGCTGAACAGCCATCAGTTCCTGCAGCACAGCTCAAATCTGTATTATTCTCTGTAGATTTCTGTATGTAGAAATTTTCTTCTATTCTACATTATCAACCCATAGCACTCAACTATTCCCACCACTGTACATGTATGTGTGTACAAACGCATCCATATGAAAACACATAAAGAATAGAATATGCCATAGAACTACACAATGGAAAAAGAAAGTATGTAAGTAAGCTTGAAATAATTCCTTTTGTTAGTCAGGATCAGCTGAACTTTTATTACCCCTGGCAGAAGTTTTCCTAACTTTTTCTTACACTAGTTGCTACACCACAGGTTTTTGGAATAACAAACACAATCAAAACGTATTCATCAAAATCCAGCAGAGCTGGATCATCAACAGATTTCTTTCATGCAGACAACAAGGGCCCACACTCACTTTTGGAAGCACTGAAAGGCTCATCTACAGCCACCTAGAAGATGTCTCGTGGGGAGAGGTTAACAGGACCAGGAATCCCTCCCTAGTGGGAAGATGGAGAAGAAGGTAACTTTGCAGAAATTAGGCTTGTCTCTGTGGGATTCTATCTATGTGGGGAGTAGTTTTTTCTCATAATTTCTTAAGCAAATTACAGTGTCTGGCTGTTTAGCTGTGATTGCCTCACCTCCTGGAGAGGACAGAAGGCTGATGCATCTGGAGATTTTATGAGACCAGAAATTAGGCAAGGAAGAGCCAAGGCTGGTATAATTCAGCCCTTATCCAGCCCCTGAGAGAGCAGCAATCAGTGGCTAGCCATCTCCTGTGTAGTGCTGCACCAGCCCAACTAGCATATGTTGCCATTTAGCCAGCCAAACAGGTGTRGGAGATGTAGCAAGGATTTGGGAATGGTGTGAGGACTAAGGGAGGTTAGGGGTTTTGGTATACAAGACAGGCTTTATTACTTTTGCACTGAGGGAATAACCTGCTCAGTTACAGGAGCTGTGATCAAGCGACCGTGGAATTGTTTAACCCACAAAAGGATAAGGGTGGTTTTTGAACCTTCCTCGCTATGAAGAGGTTTCAGGCCACTGCTCCAGTTTCTCAGAAGTGAGAGCCACAAGTTAGTCTGCAACTTGGCATGGAGCCGTGTTTCTGCTGAAGCCATACAACTATGCAGAAAAGGAATGCAAGATTTATGGGGCCAGCGAGGCAGACTAAGCAAATGGGAGTCTGAGTCTGTAGCCCAGAGATGAGGACACTTCCCTGAGAATTGCATCCTTGCAACACTGAGACCACATAGTCAAAATAAGAGATATGTGAACAGTGCCAATTATAAACAACTTTAGCAATGCAACAGAGCCTGTGGTTTGATTTTTTTTGTTTGTTTGTTTGGRGTATTTTGGKKTTTTTTTCCTCCACTTATCCATTTTACAACAAGCAAGGATGGGGCTTGTTCCTCTGAATAAACCTTCCCTTCCCCAGCTGGAGAGAAGGGGCCAAGAGGCAGAGAGATATCTGAATGCTGTAGCTCAGATACATGTGTTATTACATTGCAACACTCACGATTATTGTCACAGGGGCCATAAAATGGGGATTTTTTTCAAGACTCCTTCAGTTTCCACGAACGGCTGTTGCCAGCTGAGGAATTTGGGCTGAGCTACATGTAATTCCCAACCGTGATCATCAGCGGCTGCTCTCCCAGCGGAGGCAGCCTCTCCGGCAGCTGCCTGCGCTGCCTGTGCACGCTTCTGCGTGCTCTCTCCTGCTCCAAGCCCAGCTCTGCCGYATCCCGCTGATGGGCAGCAACCCTCCCGGGGGTGGATGCCCTCAGTAATGCCCTGAGCGGACTCTGGGGTGAATGAGGCTAATGGCAAGCTTACAGGGTCAGGGTACTTAGTCATGGAACATAACAGGACTCAAGGACTGCTTTCTGGAAGGATGGCAAGGAACTCAACACAGCTTTGAATGCTTTGACTTAGAAAAGTTCACTGGCTATGTGCTTCAGTATTTACTGGAAATTTGTTCTCTATTGTGTGGGATTTGAAAATAGGAGTAATTTCATTATTTTCATCCTACCACCCATAAAATAAGAAACAATTGTCTTTCTCTACAGAGGAGTATCCGCAGACTCCTTCTCTCTGCCACTTTCAAAGTAAAAGTTTGTCCTCCACTTTCCCCTCGCTTGCTATGAAATCAGCAGTAATTATTTTTTTCTAAGAGACATAAAAAAGCAGTGTCCATTGGAATGCATGCGATTCTTAAAATACATCTTCTTAGAGGTGATTCACAACCATTTTTCAGACTTTTTTCCTGCTCTTCAGTCTATAAGACTCATCTTCCATTAAGATCCTTTTTGGACTTATTTTTATCACAGATTATTATTTTTGTATACCTTTGACCCTTCCCATAGAAAAGAACAAAAAAATGAACTCCATCCTCTGCTGAGGTGGCCTCTCACAAAGGTAGACCTACTGATATGTTACTACACTGGGTTATTTTTCCAAACATTTATAACATTGCTCCCCAGACCAGGGTGAGGAACATGGAGAAATAGAAACAAATTCACACATTATGATCCAATGCATAATTACCCATTATGATAGTACTAATAATTATAAAGGCCCTAGCAAAGGTTTAAAAATGAATGTATTGCTTTAACTGCTCTTTTCCATTTCCACCCACTCTGTGTAGTGAACACATATTTCAAAGTATAACGGATATTGCAAGCTACAGATGTTACGAATTATTTTTCAGTGCTAGTCACATTTTTGGTACAGATAGTTTCAGCCTCCTGGCTCCAAAAGCTAATACCTAAGAGTAATGATATATACTTGAAACTAAAAATCAAGCAACTTCTATTTCTGTGTTCTTTCTAACTGACTTTTAATTTCAAAGGTCTGGAAGGTATATGCCTTCTCAAGAAGCACTGAAGTATTTTAGAAAGGGAGAAAAATGTTCTGAAATAATCATGAGACTTAAGGGATTAAGACATTAAGTAAAAAAAAATCAAATATTATGAGTTTTCTGAACTCCTAGAATTGCCAGCTTTACATTTCCCACTGTCATGGTTACAGACATAAAATAAAACATCCCATCAGAGAACAGCAACTGTCCTGTGTGATTCATGCAATCTGCCAGCACCATATGCATAATGGCTTTAGTCAAAGTGGATGCAATGCAGATGTACTATCTATGAGAACTCATGCATTAAGGTGAAACATTTATTTCTTACCAGTATTTTACGGAAGTCAGAAGAGAGCATTTCAGTGACTCAGAAAAGTGAGCATTATCTAACAAATTACTTTTTGAATGATCTTTCGGGGTAATATAATTCGAGGTTTGCCTGTTCGCAGTTTAAGCAGCAGGCAACAGATGACAATTTAAGGATAGCTCCCTCAATCTTTACTTTGGGATTTACCAGAATTAGCACCAACATAACTTAGTAGCCACAAAGAGTCATTTGGGGGGGACCTTCTCTAATTTCAAGTAAACTTACCCCTTCCTGTTCTGACCACATGGTCATTGCACAGCCCTAGTTTTATTATGACCTGAGGGCAAAGATATGTTCCTGGTTATTTTGGGTACTTCTAAACATAACAGCCATTTTTCATAAATGTTGTAGAATTGTTTTCAACCTACTTTCATGCAAGCAAACAATGGAAGGAGCTGCTGTGACTATGTCTGGATGTAGTGAATAACATTTAAATAAATGTTGGGAGAGAATTTCCTGACTGAACTGGGGAGTTGGCAGACCTGCTAGTTTCCTCTTTCTACTAGATGATGTTGTATATATCCTTGTAACTCAGATATTTTTGCTTTGTTACTTATTTATTTTGTTAGCCATTTAGTGATAGACCTTCCCCAGGTCAGCTGTCACTGTAAGAGTCATCTCCAGCACAGAGGATGTAAACTCTCCACCATAGACTGAAAGAATAAAGAGAAAATAAATTTTGACCCCTAACCCTGAAAACAGTAAGATCTTCAATTCTTATCTTAAGTTCTTTGTTCCTTCTTCCTTTTTCCTTTCCTGAATCTGAAACTTTCTATATATATATAGTGGGCATGGGTACTGGGTTGATGGTTGGACTCGATGATCTTAGAGGTCTTTTCCAACCTTAATGATTCTATGATTCTATGATTCTATGATTCTATATATCTCCTTTTTTAATAATTTCTGTTATAGTTTCCCTTGAAAAAGCAAGATTTTCCCTTTCATGTTCATACTATCCCTTCTTTTCTTTTTATTTTCCTGAGCCGCTGCTACTATACAAACTTTATTAGCACTGTTCGCCTTCCCTTTCCCATTCTTACTTCCCAGTGGTAAAGGATCAGTACAACTTCCCAATTTGAAGGTGTGGAAATCAAATCTGAAGACCTAATTGAACTTATGGAAAGAAATGGCATCAGAGCTGAATGATAACATAGCTTTTTAGTCCTGTTTGGCTAACTCACTGATGCCTTTGCTCCTACACCTCTTAGGTAGAGATATTCAGCAAAGAGTTTGCTTATTGCACCACTACTAATACTCTTCTTCCATGTCACCCTAAAATATGAATTCATTGGGAGCCTGTTTAGTTTCTGAGGCCTACACTGGAGCAGTAGAAGGAAAAACATGTACTCCAGCATAGAAACTGAAGTCGTCCTAAGCTTTCACATTTTAGGTGGTGCAGGAGATGCATGTAGAAACTGGTTCTGGGATGACCTATTGCACATTTCTATTGTGCTGATGATGTATTACAGAACCAGACTGTAGCCCCATTTACACTGCAYGTTTTAAATGCTGTAGCATTTCTATAAATTATCTCTCCATTTGTTGTTTTGCCATCAAATCCCTGAAGTTGCCATGAAATTAAGTGGGCAGAAAAGGTTTCTTGTTTTCACTGCGTTTTTAAATATGAGTATTTATTGCATTCCTTTTCTTATTGAAATTAAAATGGCAAGCATCCCCTCCTTAACAGATTTTTGTAGCAACTCAAACCACTCCAAACAGATCCCAGGAAACAAAAACAAAGCTGTTATGGGATGCTCTCCTGGGAGCTCTCTCACTTAAAAGCGTGCATGCAGAGAGCCCACAAATTCTTTAAATACTGCTTTTCACCTTTTTCATTCCCTATTGTCTGCCTAAGAAGTCTGCAGTAGAGTTGCCTATATAGCAAATGTAACCCTGCTAACAACAGGGTCACTTCCACAGAGCTGTTCGAGTCCCATAATTGGTCCCATAAGTTGAAAACTACAACTCAACCCCACCACCCCTCCAAAAAAGTCTGTGCAGGCATGGTCCTTGGTCTTAAGGTCCCTTTGTGTCTGTGTTCATTGTTTCCATCTCTTTCCTTGCAGAGAAGCCAATCAGCAAGTTCTACTCCATCTATCTACTTTGCTTTCATAGTGTAAAGGACAATAATGCTCTGTGTGAATGAACCTTTAAATATAATACAATCAAAGAGACCTAGAATTCCAGCATTTGTCAATATTGTTTGTCAGGGCAGGCATGTAAAGCAAGAGAAATAAGTTTAAAAACAAAATTGCAATTATTTTGAAGGATATATTCTTAGATTTCAACTTTAGGAAAAGATAAAATTATATTCAGAAAAATACTCTTTTTTGCTGTAACATGATTATCTGCTGTTGGCCCACTTCCTTTTAATCACATGACAGATCCAGGACATGGGTAAAGCAAAATACAGACCAGTGAGTCCAAAGTTGATAAGGAGGGGACACTCTCAAATCTGGGTTACAGAGAGGTGTTTGAAAATCTGCTTAAAACTAGAATCTTTTCTAAATACCATGGTAACTGGACCCTGCGAGCAGAGTTTTCCTGAGTAGCTGGAAGCTAGTATTGACAGTTCCTTGCTGTCATTGGTGGCTTCACATAGGACCCAAACTCCTAGGTCTCCTCCCTGTTGGCAGTTGGTTGTCAGTGAACACTGGGGAGGAGCTTTTAGACTCGAGCTCTTCCTAAGATTTGGCTGGGAATCTTTCGCAGTTGACACAGTTGAACAGCCCTTATGTTGCAAAAATACGGATAGTTTTTAAATAGTTATATCTACTGAGTAATACATCCTATAAAGGTGTTAAGAACATAATACATATATTATAGTTGTCCATAACACTAGTAGGTGACAGCAGTGATGGTTTAGTATGTTTTAAGCACTGTAATCACCTGTTATGACTTATAATAATTGACTCACATTTTACTAGCTATCTATTGCCCAGGTGGCCAAGAAGGCCAACGGCATCCTGGCCTGTATCAGGAATAGTGTGGCCAGCAGGAGTAGGGAGGTGATCGTGCCCCTGTACTCGGCACTGGTGAGGCCGCACCTCGAATACTGCATTCAGTTTTGGGCCCCTCACYACAAGAAGGACATTGAGGTGCTGGAGCGTGTCCAGAGAAGGGCGACGAGGCTGGTGAAGGGTCTGGAGAACAGGTCTTATGAGGAGCGGCTGAGGGAGCYGGGGTTGTTTAGCCTRGAGAAGAGGAGGCTGAGGGGARACCTTATYGCTCTCTACAACTACCTGAAAGGAGGCTGTAGAGAGRYGGGTGYTGGTCTCTTCTCCCAAGTAACAAGTGATAGGACGAGAGGAAATGGCCTCAAGTTGCGCCAGGGGAGGTTTAGATTGGATATTAGGAAAAATTTTTTCACTGAAAGGGTAGCCAGGCATTGGAACAGGCTGCCCAGGGAAGTGGTGGAGTCACCATCCCTGGAGGTGTTCAAAAAACGTGTGGATGAGGTGCTTCGGGACATGGTTTAGTGGGCATGGGTACTGGGTTGATGGTTGGACTCGATGATCTTAGAGGTCTTTTCCAACCTTAATGATTCTATGATTCTATGATTCTATGATTCTATTAGCTATTCATTTGTGCATTGGGAAATTTTAGAAATGAGGTCTTGTCGCAGTGCAAACCAGAAAACAGTTACTTCTTGTATCACTCGGACTTGCAGCCAGGATTTCCATTCCTGCCACTAGGCTTTCTTAAATGGCATTTCCTAGTCTGAAGCAAGCAAACAAATCTAAAAAAAACCCAAACAAACAAACAAACAAAAAACCCAAACAAAAAAAAAGAAAACACACAGAGTTGGTAACTGTTACCTTGGAGTAAGCAGCTAATAAAGAAGGGAKGTATTTAGAGTGGATTAATTTTCACTTAGAATCATGTTTATGAACTGGAACTGGAACATCAGCAATTCAGGTTGCAATGCAACAAGGCCTGTCTTTTACTGTTACACTGGCAAAAGCTAATGATTTCTTGTTAATATAAAGCAGTCTACATCCAGGCCAATATATTTTTTTTCTTGACAACTTTTCAAGAGTGTTTTCTAATTATTGGGTTCTTGACTTAATAATTTTTCAGGATGTACTGAGGACAGGGCTTTAGTTCATGCTTTCTTTAACTTCCAAGGCATCCCAAAAAATTGTATCTAAACAGAATATATACAAAAATTCTAATAATCCATGGCAAATTTATTACAAAACAATGCTGTGTTGGCCCTGTGTTGGCAGTTTAATTCTCCAGGAGTGATGTATCCTTTCTGTCACTGACACCCACCTTAGATAGGATAAACTGCCCCATGAAGCAGCTGCCTAAGTTTCCCCATGTCTGTGAAAGGAGCCCAGATGACTCTTAGATAGCTAACATCATCTGAGATCACTCCTATATTACAGATAATACCGGTAATACTTCATATAGATCCTCCAGTCTGATCTCCAACATGTTAGAGTATTACAATTCACCTAGTTAGCGTGTGGAAAGCCCAATGACTTGTGTTTGATGACAGCATAAGTTGTGTTTGGCTAAAGATTGTTGTCCAAAAAGGCATTTAGTCTTCAGTTTTAAGGCCTGTTGTGATGGTATTGTGATGCAGAGGCTGTTCTCAGTATAAGTGACACTATACTTTCCCAGATTTCATGGTTCCATTTTTATTGATAATATTTTTGTTAAATCATCCAGTTCCATGAAGTCAGGGGATTTCATGAGAGTCTCAGCTTCTATTAAACATAAAAGGAATAAGTCTCTAGTCCTTATTGTTAGGAGGAAAAAATGCATAAACCATGGAATAACTTGTCCTAAAGGCTCAGCAACTACAATGTAAATTAACAAAAATTTTTCTATTTAAAAATTATATTTGTTAATGTCTGGCCATTTAAGTATCCATGCTTTCTCTTATTACATCTTTAAAAACCTATAAGATTTTGAGCTAAACATTTAGCTTTAAAAATTATGTTTTTGAAAGGTTGGTAAACATTCAAATAATGGCAGGGGTTCTAAAGCTATGTACACAGTAGTAAGTAATCCTATCTGTTTTCTTGAACTCATAAAATGACTGAGACTGATCACCAATGAGGTACGTATTATTTTTCTTTAAAAAGATTTTATGTTGACAACATAAGTTCAAATCAAGGTATATCCCAAAGGAGATAATTTCCTTTATAATGAGAGATGAGGCTCCCAAATGGAATCATGATCAGAAAATGGGTGTTCAGATGTTTCTGGAAGATTTTATACAATGAGATAAATCATCTTTTGTCAACAAATAAATTAGCTGTTGTCACATTACCATGGTTCCAATGTTGAAGAGCCATCAGTTAATAGTTTAGACACTGTATGTGTTCAGATAAACTGTCTCMTGTTACTGGATCCCTGGAATAATGTTTTACATATCTGTGAGCTTTTCACCCACTGAAAGTGCTTTTCAAACACACACTCCAACACCCATGCTGAGCTTTAATATACCCTTCCTTACTTTACAGATGGAGAAACCCTGCATTTCTGAGCTGTAAAATTCCAATTTAAGCTGTAATACTGCTTGAACTTTGATTACTGACATCCATCTCTCGCACACCTTTTGGAGACCTCAAAACCTCCATGGATGCTCACAGCAAGAGGGCTCAAGGGCCCCCCTAYGTCCTATGAAGTCTCCAAGGAAGGCGACCTCATTGCATCCTGCAGAACACAGACACTGCTCACTTTGTAAGGGGCTGCTGCCAGACTTATCTGAAGGTGAAATAAAGCCCTGACCCCCACCTCCAAAGGTGTTTATGGAGCATTCTGCATCTGCTGCAAGGCTGAGTAATAACATATGCATCCTCCTGCCTACCAGGGTGCTCTGGGAGGAACCTCTTCTTGAGACTCCCTTTGGGAGGATGAGACTTTAAATGGAATAGTTAATCCTTGCTAGGGCTTTTACGAGGCATGTTTGCCTGGCCAACTGACTGTACATCTTCCCTGTATTTGTTATTTTAAAACATGAAGAGCTGCCTCTGACCAGCTATATCAGCTACTCCCCACTTGTAGTGTGTGCTAATAAGGAGGATGTTTGTGATTTCTATGGAAAGTCTGRCTATAGCATAGTAATGCCTTATACTGAGGCATGATTAAAAAGTGAACCTGTGGCTCCCTTTTAGCAACAGGAGGCAGATTCAGAAAAGGCAGAGCTTTTATAAAGATACCGCRGTGGCCTTCCTTGATGAGATCCTTGAGCCTGTTGCACAAAAGTAATACATCTCATATAAGGTAGGCACATGGGGCTCTGCCCTCGATCTGTCAGTAACCGCAGCTCAGAGAGAATTCTTCTTCGGGGTGTGAGAAGACGGCGTTCTCCTTCCTGCTAGCTCAGCTCTTGGCTTGGAGGCAAAATAAATTAATTTGGAGGTATGTGCTTAGGAAGATGTGACTGAAGCTTAAAAGTACAGGACTGCAAAAATTCAGCTGACAAGAGTGTAATTGGACCACTGGGCATTTTTTTCACTGTTTTTATTGAATTTGGATTTTTTTTTTWATTTATTATTCCCATCCAGTGCTCATGAAACAAGGGGCAAACCTGATCTCTAGACCCTGGATGTGACAGTTCTCCTGTGGTTTATTCACATAACCCTGTGTCAGATAGTTGGCTTTTTCCTTACGAAGCAAGAATTTGCAAATAGCAAATGCCCCTTTGGGCACAAAAAGAAGCATGCTGAGGAAGAGGAAACCTCTCCATAAGTACCCAACATTAGGGTCCCCCAGCTGCCTTGCTCTGACATGCCCTCTGCACCCAGGGGCTCGTGGCTGCAAAGAGCCCTCCTTCCATGCCAGAGAGCAAGTGGAAGAAATGATCCTGATCCATATTTCAACTTTCCTTTGTGGGACTTAATTTAGTAAACTCTTAATATATCCCTGGGAGGAGTCTTGTTATTGCCTGCAGTTTTTCTTCAATTAGTGCCCATGGGACTAGATGACTAAATTTGATAATTTTGGGGGAGTGAGGTAGCTAATTTGGTTGGGTCGGAAATGCCTGGAGCTGAAGGGAGAGGCGGGCCAGGAGTGGTGGTTAGCAGGGGGGTGGAACTGTCATTGCTAGTTTCACGGTTCCTTGTGCACATTGCCTTCCTGATCATTGCGCCCCAAGCACCCTTCATTCCACAGCCCAGAAGCATGCTAGGTCATCCTGGCAGGACTTCCAGTTTGCAACAAAATTTTGAGTTCTTGGGGCCAGCTCCCAGCTTTCCTCAAGTTAATAGGTAAATCTGACCTTGTCTGAGTCTGAGTCACCAGAGATGGATTCAAGGCCAGAAGAGAGGAGAGCGGAGGGCAGATTTACCTGCGAGCAGGCAGCACACACAGCTGTCCTGTCCCTGCTCGCAGGGGCGGCCATCGGACCTGTGCCCTGCTGAGCCTCCCACTTGGGCCACGGCCCATAAGGGGCTATCGTAGCCACATGTGACAAGGATGGATGAAACTTAACGCCAACGCTGGGGAAACTCTGAGTGATTATTACTTCCTTGAGCTCTGCCAGGGAAATATTATTTATTTTTCAGGGCTGCATATTTTAAACCCAGGGAGATCTCTTTTCCTTTGTGCCCAGAGGCTGGATGTTATCAGCCCAGACGCTTCAAAAGCACAATCTTTTTGTTGAAGTATCCGCAGCATGTGGGTTTAAACCAAGCTCAAAATATATCTCTTTCTTATCACCCCTCTCGAAATTATCTCGGGAACAGAGACCTAGGGCCTTAATTGCTGTATTTCTGAGTCTCCTGGCCACTATGGGACTCTATTAACCCAGAAGCATCTGCAGGCAGTGGACTGTAGTGCAACCCTTTGGAAACCATGTGTGTGTGAAGGAGAACTGAAGGAACATGGGAGCAAGTACAGCAACCAAGGGTCCCTGTGGTAGAATATCTCTACTTTTTTACCAAGTGAAAGCTCCTTACATTCTGCAGAATTGAAGCAGACTGGGGACAAGTTCCCAAAACAACTTAAGTTCCATCAGCATTAGCCAGTGTAACAACAATAAAACCTAAGGCCTTCATGGCATGTGGGGCAACCTCCTCCCAACTTCCCACCCCATGTTTGCTACTATCTGGCACCTAAATGGTAAAAAAAGAAAAAAATATTTCAACAGGGACAGTACTGTGAAAGCTTTATGAATGCATGGCTAGGTTACTGCGTGCTCATTTGTGCAACTTGGCTTGCATTGTTCACTGGGTCTTTGCCAAACATATCTGTTGCATAATTATGTGGCTTGCTTTAATAAATTCACAGAAGTTTCTAGGGATGTAACCAATGTTTCCCTCTCCTTACTGTAATTATATGACACCCACCACAATGAGACCCAGGTCCTAACTGGTGGATTTGTGCCATGACTTACAGTAATTATCAAAGCCAATCCTATAACACAGGAAAATAGAAACACCCAGCTATACGTTTAAACAGCTGAGAGAAGACTTTTAAAAAAAAATAAACTCTATAAATCATAAAACAAGTTATTTGTCTGTCCACTGAATAAATTACCTAATTTCCTTGTGAGCAAAACCAACTTTAATTGATTTTCTGCACTGCACACTGACTTAGACTCAATAATGCTGGCTTAAACCAAGAGCAGTCTCACTGAAGTCAGCTTCATTACTTGAGATTTCTGCATGGGAAAGTCAAATACAGTGATGGCAGGCATGGCTTCACATCCTGCTGGTCTGACTGATCAGACAAGCCCTTGTACGTGAGGGAGTAAGGGGAGTTTGTGAGAAAAGTTCTCATGGTTTCACCTTGAACAGTGTCTAAGAAAGATATTTAATAAGGAGCTCCAAAATGTGTTCATTGTTTTGGAGTGTTTCCAAGCTCTTTCCTCCAGAGAGCTGGTTCCAGCATATACGATTCAGGGTTGGTTATTCCATGCTCATGTGTTCCAATGGAAATGGGATGATTTCTGTGTTGAGGTACTAGACAGTATGATTAAGGAGCTTGGACTGTGCAATTTAGAACCTGTTAAAATGTTTCCATCCCCACATCTGACCTCACTGAATTTATTTAATACGCATTTAAAGCAATAGCCATGAAAAGTTATTTTCTCTGCAACAGAAATCTGTAGTCTTTTGAAGAACAAATGAAATGTACGTATACAAAATATACAATAAAAAATCAAACATTCTTTGTGGTCACAACAAATGCCCATCTTGTCAGGGCTTTATGACCTACTTCATACAGTACATTCTAGTTAACAGTAGCTGCAGCGTATTTCTTTGACAAAAACCTAGTTATGGAGTGACAGTGTGTAGTAGCCTCACCATCATCTCAGCTGCATGTGGCTAGAACGTAAGTATATACCCTATGAAGATACTCTTGGGCTTACCTAGGTCAGAGCACTGCACCACACGAAGATGGCATTGGCAGCGGAAGGGGCACACTGGTCCAAATCCAGATATGACAGGATCGTCCGTTGGAGGCATATCAGCCGACCCTTCATCCTCCAGCATAAAGTCAAAGAGGCCCTGCTGGTGGAACGGCTTGGCCAAGCATGCTGGCAGCAGTAGCACGAAGAGAAGAGCCAGCCTCATGGCTTAGTTCATCGACTCCGGGCAGAACCTAGGGATCAAAGCAGAGATTTACAGCAAAAGTAACAGTTTCCCATAGCTGCACTGTTCCTGCTGAAGGAGGTCCAGCATTTCCACCAATTGCATAACAGTTCCTTTCAATAAATGAAAACTGAATTGTGAAAATAGGACAGTTATGTGATAGAAGTCTGGTAACTGCTTGTCAATAGKTTTTTTTTTTTTTAAAGAGCAGTTTAAAGGCAACTGTAAACACATCTGTTTGCATATTTAGAGTAATATTTATTAGGAACAGGCAGYGCTGTCAACTTTGTTATGCAAAACAGTCAAAACAATAAGCCACATTTTCCATGTGTCTGTTTTCTGCCAACGTAACAGTCTATTTGATTTCATTAGCATTTGTTTCATAGCAATGAGTTTGTCCCCTGGGGACAAACCTGAGGTTCCCAAACTCACTGTAACGCAGTATTTCATGTCTTGAGAAATATTTTTTTTAAGTGCCAGCTTGTTGTGTGTTTTAAATTATAGCCTAGTAAAACTGACTTTGAAAGGGTAGGATCTAGTGACAGGGTGGAGAGAGAGGGGAAGATCTTTAGTTGTTTAAATGAGCTATACTTCTTTCCCAGTTTAAACAGCACAATAAAATGGAATACCATGTTGTGTTATTTTGGATATTCTTGGCTTTCTTTCCAAATTTTTGGCTAGGCGATTTTATGATATAAACAGTGCACCCTGAAAATCCTCTGCTTTGCACTGAATAAGCATTTGAATTGATATTTGTAGTATTGTCAGCACACTTTCTAATGGGACTTCAGGGCCTCATTCTGCAGACTTTCATGCTCAGGAGCAACTTTACACAAGTATGTATTGCCATAGATATTAACAAACTGCTTAAATATGTGTTCTCAGGACCTAGACCTAAATGCATTTCAACACACGGCATATAGTGCTACCTGTGTTGTTGTGCACTAAGGAGGAACTACAAAACAGCTGTTTGCAGGCTTTGTACCAAGGCTGTACAGATCAGCTAATTTTCTGAAAATTACTTTCTTTTACTATTTATTCTATATAAGGAAGCTTATCTTTTACCAACCTTCATGGGTCTAAAAACAACCCACCAAAAAAAATAAAGAAATCTGTCTTCAAGTTGCCAAGTGACAGAAAGGCAAAACTTCTCATTTATTTAGGAACCTTTTCTCAAAATGGATGGCATAGTCATGAATACAGATGTTGCTCTTTGGAATGAAAGCAAAAATGTCCACTTGCTTCTTCAGGTCAATAACTTCCAAAATGCCTTGTCTGGGCACTAGCTGGGATTAATTTTTTTTTAGCAGAAGTTACCTAACAGTTAGGGGCATGGTATAGCATTTCTCAGCTCCATATTTACTAATGGAAAGATAAAAATCTGGGGGAGAGGCAGAGGAGGAGGACTGTCTCCCTCTCTACATTGACGTATGGAACCTACCAGGTAGATGATAGCTAATATGGGCAGTTGGTGTTAGGTGAGAGTATACTGAGTCCTTTTTCTAGAATACCACACCTAGGTACTCTAACAGGAGTGGTTAGTATAAAAAGAGCTAAATAAATAAAAAACACGGACCTGGAATTAGATACAATCCATATTGTGCCTGGGTTCAATTTTCTTCATTAATTTCTACCTACAGATGCCAATAATGCAATCCTGCAGAAACCTTTAGGGCTCAGTCTTGAGAGGATGATAAGGTTACTTTATAAAATATGCTAGTGTTTTAAAATCATACCTTACATGTCTGTCATCTACCTAACAGGAAGACAGCTATCTAACATCTTCAGATGTCCCAAAGACTTCAAAGTGGCTTCACATGGAGTAAAACACCGTTTCTGTTGCCTCCTTAAGAGACATAGTTGTTTTCTTAGTTGGACCTGAAAGTATTTTCTATTCCTGGAGCAGACATATTACCTGACTGCACTGAGGGGTTTCGCAGACCCCAATGTCAACTAGAGGGTTAGAGCATTTTAGCACGTCCTGTTAGCCCAACTCGGTGCTGTGCAAACTTGTGCCATGTAGCAGGGGCAGGCTGTGTCCCCGTGTGGGCCATCCTCCGGCGCTCCCTCCTGCCCTGGCCCCCCACCGACACTGAGGCTGTGTCCCTTCCCCAGCAACACCCCCATGATGCATGCAGAGTACACACGGGCAAGTAAGGATGTCACAGCAAAGTACTGTTAATGCATGGTGGTGAGTTCTTACTACGGTTTAATCTAAAAGAAGATTTTTGAAATAATCATTATTATGTACAAATTATTGTAAAATAACAATGCAATTTCTTAATAGTGTGAAAAGGGAAGACAAATTTGCTAAATCATCACCATTCATCATAATAAGCTGCCTTGTGAAAATGATCAATAAAACATTGCCCCAGTACAAATTATTTTTTAGAATGTACATTAACATCAATAAACTTTGGGAATGCTGCACACCAACCCTGGCATGGCACTGGCAGTCAGCACTTTTTAAAGAGCTTCCCCAGCTCTTTTTTACATATTCATATACTTTTAAAATATTTTTAAATATTTAAAACTGCTTGTATTCSCCCCCTAGGGTCACTGCTGAAGCACCATCCATCCCAAGAATGCACAAGCAGGATCTTATCCTGGAGTTAAATTATTACACCTCAAAAAAAACCCCAAAACGATGCAAAGGCACTTTGGAAGTGTCTTCACACTTTACTTCTTGTTCATATTAATATTGATGACTTCACTTATCTCAGTTAAAGTAGCAGCAGGCCTTTTTCTTTYGTCCCTGTTTTGTCAAAACTATAATAAAATCAGTAAGAGCTGTATATAAAGGAAAACTGTAGGTCAACAAAGGATATCAAGGATCTAATCTGAGGACACAGCAGAGAAAATAGCAAACACAAGCTACATATTAATCAGGAAATAGGAATAGATATGTATCTGATATCTTCATTTGTATACGTATTCGTACTGCAGGCACACATATCTGTTCCTATTGTTTGCATGTGTAAATGAACATAAACAGTTAGAGAAAAAAGTATATACAAAACTCTACTAGTAAGAAATGTTTACATTTCACTTACAAAAAAAATAGGGAGGAAAAAAAATCTGAATTCTTAAAGGTCTGTGACACAAYATTTATGTCTGCAGGACATAACTGTTTAAATTTGCTTTAATTATGTGTTTACAATGAGGAAGACTTTTCCACAAACAGAGGAAACTATACCATAGACTTGGCCACATTTCAGTTTAAAATACCACTGGAAATATGCTTCATCAGTTCACGTCACCACTGTATTGGTGGTCTTCTTGTCAGTTTACCTTAATATTAAGTTTTAAATATTAGTTCACCTACTGTCAGAAATCTCTCAGAATGCCACAAGACAAGTTAAACAATATGTGCAGTTTCAAAAAAAATCCCCTACATTATATGTCTTACCCATTTTGTGTAATAAAGTCTAGATGTGCAAACATAGAAGTTGGAAGTTTTAGAGAGATTAAAACTCTGTTAACAGGAGTTTCAACTCCAGGAATTTTCTTTTCTACTATTTCATTCATAGGAACCTTCTTTGAATGTGAGTCCATTGTTTGTACACTGTAACGTAGCACTTTCTAACATTACAAAGGCATATACTGAGCCTGTTTAACTAAATACTGTGTACTTTTTTATCTTAAATTGAAATTATATTCACTAATGTTTGGAATATATATGAAGAAATCCAAATGAAAAAGAAATCACAGAGTGCAGTTTAAAACAGAAATGTAAGAACTCACGCATTTTTTACACTCACTACACCACCGATTCTAAACACTGGATTGCAAACAGAGAATATACTGCTGCAAAAGTTTACAGTAAGGAAAAAGAAAGAACTATAGCAGTGCTTATACAAATCAAAACAAGAGACAGAACAGTCAAATAAACAGTAGGAAATCTGCACAATCCTTGAGAATGCATTCTCATGTTCCCAAGAAACAGAAGTGCTGGATACAAAACTTAACATTGCTAAACATTTAGTAGGATTTTTTCCTGCTTCTCTTAAAATTCAACTAGTTCTTGCCGTAGAGTTGCCTCAAGTTTTATTAGTGCAGCATAGTTCAGGAGAATTACTGAAAACCATACCTTTTAATCCAGGGATTTGCAACAGGAGCTCTCAAAGCTGAGATGTAATTAAACTAAATATTCAACCCAGGCAAAAGGCTTTGCAGGTGTGGAAAGGAGGAGGGGGTAAGTTCAGCTCAGTGACTGTCACTTGGTGGAAAACCCTCCTGCTTCTATTCCATAGCACAGTTAAAAAATAAGGTTTCTCTCAATGAACACAATCCAGGCTGACACCCACATTAGATCATATGGTAATGATATGTCTCCTGTATTGTAGCCAGAAACTTTATCAGCTCTTTTGCTTTCTTTTCCTCCTTTTTCTTTTCCATTTGCTTTATTTTTTTTTTGTCTGTTTAGAATCTCAAACTACTTGTGCACTATAAGATGGATGCTTAGCTGTAATTCATCTTACTTATTTTATTTATGTCCCTACAACATGTATTTAGGAAAGTTTTCTTGGTTTTAACTATGTTCTTTTTTTTATGACTCATTACTGAGAAAAATGTTTGGCTGTTCCTCTTGTTTATAGTATTTGTAACTCAAGGAAATGATATAAAATTAATCTTGGAGTTAGTCGAAGTGGAGATTAATATCAGAAAAAAGGGGTAGCTTTAGGTAAAATTATTTAAACAGATACCAACCTGCCTTTGCTTATGCTATAATCATTGTCAAACCAAGTAGTATATAGTGTAATACACTATTAATCTGCCTAATAATACAGTTTTTATGTATTTCTTCAAAATACAGCATGTTTTTGATATATATGAAAATCATGTTTTCATTAGTAGAACGATTCTAACATTTGTGGTTACAACTGCTTTATATAAACTTTGCTTTTTTTTTTTTTTTACTGCTTTCTCACCAGGATAGCAAAGCAGAGCGGAAATTAGCTTTAACTGTTTTTTTGGGGTGGTTGTTTTTTTGGTTTTTTGTTTTTTTTAAGAGACAGTGGAGATTTTTTAAAGGATGTAAAATGTATCTGACTGACTGTTCAGATTTATATTTTATTTTAGTAATTTCTGTTTTGATACAAATATCAATGGAAGCTAAAATGCATTTTCTCTATTCCTGCACAATTTYAAAAGTCTAGCAAACTGAAAGGAGAGCAAATACAATAATTGCTATTTATTTAGTAATCCAAACATATTGTGAACATGTGTAGCTTCCCTGTGCTGTTAGCTGTCCTGTCTAAATACTGGAGGCTTGTGTCTCTCTGTTTTGACTTGTATCCTTTTCTTTCTGCCCCTAGGCTAAGACCAGGTGCAAATTTGAAATTAAAGCCTGTAAAATGTGAAATGATGTTTAAAAGAAGTCTGAATTTTTAGAAACATAATAAACTCTTGAAATTTTAGCTATTCTCTTAATTTAATTTCAAGAAGAGCCATTAAAACAGCTCTTATAATTGTTCTCCTTTGGTGGAAGAAAACATGGTAGAATAATTGACTGCTAGTTTTGGTCAGTGTAGAACAAACGTGTAATCAGGCATCTTAYATTACGGCTTCTTTATATAGTTCACTCTAAGAGTTAAGGATCATTTATTCACGCCTATTCCTTGTGCTAACTTCTTTCCCCTCTCCACTGGATTCAAGACTGCTAATGATTTTTGTTGTGACATTTTTCTACATATGATTAGTGGTGTTCCAAGCTTTCATGCTTACAACAAAACCTTATCTTTGTCCAGAAGTGTCGCCATGAGGCTTGCTGAAATCTTGGCTGCATCTTAGTAATGTCAGTTATTTGAACCTTGGTCACCAGCTGCATCTGGTGTTTAAAAACATTTCAAAGCAAGATTTTGATGAGGAACAGGTCAGGGTAAACTTGTTGTCAGTTTGCTTCACAAAGCCCATTCATATGCTTTCCCAATAAAATCATAATACATTTGTTCTGATATCTGTTATGGAGTTGAAAGGTGTTATAATTTTATAGCTTAGTCATGTCTTTGGAGGCACAGGAGGGGATGGACAGCCACCTCTCCTTCTTTTTTGTCTTAGGCATTAGGGAGAGTCAAACAAAAACATGAAGATCAAGGTGGGAACAGGTGGAGTGCAGGGTGCCTGCGGGGTGGACTGGGGGCTCCCAGTCTGCCTGCAGAGAAACTGCTGCCATAGAGGGAGAATTTTCCTACTTTTTCTGTAATAAAGTCCATCCCAAGAAGCTCAGAGGGGAAAAGATGTTACCACCTTTAGGAATTATGAAAACAYTTATGCTGCCTGTCGATACCTGGAGGTAGAAGGGGTACGTGTTAGGCGTGCAAGCCCTCCTGAAATGCAAAGCAGGGTATGTGGAGGACTGAGCAACTGAATGGGAGAGGATTTATGACATTAAATATTGGTGCAGTACCCTATTAATTGTTTTGAGTCACTTGTGTGCTTTTATGGGAATGTGGGATCCTTTCTGGTGCAAGTATTCCTTTAACCCCACTCTTTGCCCCCTGCTATGTCACTCAGAAGATAAACAACTTAAAAAAGAAAACCAACCCAACAACAATATTAAGTCATTATGTAATTTTAGGGCCCATGACCATACACAGGGCCTAGCATCGACAAGCTCTCCTTCCCAGTCTGACCTACATTGACTACAGCTTAGTCAATATAAAAAAATCATGATTAGAACAATCTTGGTTTCTATATGATTGTATTACTCCAATTTAACAAACTTATAGGGCTACATGCTGCTCCAAATACTGATTCTGAGAAAGTTACAGGCAAATGCATGTTACTGTTATTTATGTAACAGTCTTTTTATCAAATTTTGATGGATAGCATCTGTTTCATTTGCTCACAGCTTATTTTGTGGACTTTTCAAAGGGCAGTGGTGGGAGAGAGGACAGGAAGCCTGCCTGCCTGCCTGCCTGCTGTTGAGTGCTCTGCCTGGGTCCAGTGGAAGTCTCTGCAGGAAGGGGATGAGCAGCTGCCCTGTAAGGAGCAAACATACCCTGGGGGAAGAGCTCCTGGAGCGCCGGGCTGGGCTGAGAGAAAGGCACGTCCCGTAGGCGCCCAGCGCTGCCAGCACAGGTTGCAGACTCCTCAGAAGAACGGGGAGCCGACATAATCTGCCCCTGGGGGCGGAAAGAAAGGCWTTTTTTTTAGGGAGCCTGGGAAAAAAAAGGGTAGCATTTATTGCAATTCAGAATGTTACTGGAATAAAACCAAAGCAGGAGGACAGGATCTGTCCTGCAGGAACATGGTGGCCGAGAGATTCAGGTTCTTCCTCATTCTAAGTTTCCACTACAGAAAAAGGCATTTTTCTTGGGCTGCCTTCTAATAGATCCCAGCTTTGATGATCAAAGACTGGTTAGCGTTGTTGTGGTAAGGAAGAGGAGCAGGCAAATCTGCATCAAAGTCCTCATGAACCAGCTAGGTAAGTACCAGTCCCCATCAGGAAGGCATGAAACCAGATCCCCTGTTTGGCTGCCTCTCAGGGACCCTCTCCACCTCCTCTATCTTCATGTCTCATGCCTGGGCTTTACTAGCTCCCTAGCATGGCATCCTCTATGTTCTTTAATATACTACTGCCTGTCTCTCCTTTCTACACTATGCATAATAATTTCTTCCAATCACCTGTAATAAACTGTTTTCTACCATAACAATGGAGTTCCTCTACTAAAAAAAATGTGAGTAAATATTGTCCCAAGCTTAGTAAACATTGATCCAGGTAAATATTGACCCAGGCACAGCCTGACAAGGTAGCTAAAAAGACAGAAACATAATTTCTGGATATTCTGAGTATCAAAGTTTCCTTTAGTGCTCTGTGACCTCAGAAATTATAGTCCTGAACTTCTTGACATTTCTACAGATCAAAAGAACCAATGTATCAGATTTTGGAAGTGTGCTATAAGTAGCATTATTTTTCTGCAGCTGTGAAAGCGCGTCTTGTATAACTGAACAAAATGCAACCAAACTTCAAAAGAGAGAGCCCTCTCTTTGGAGGAACAGTTTCTTCCGTCACTGTCTGTCTTCCCTTCTCTCCTTGTCCCACTCTGGAAGAGCATGTAGTGTGTACCCCTCACGGTCATCTCCCTGCTTTCTTCTGAAGGGAGTCTGTGGGATCTACAGGTCACTCTAGGAAACAAATTCAAATTGTCCTCAGCTGAAGTATTTGACATGTGATCATGTCCTTTACCTTGGTCTCTTTTCTTTGGAAAGGCCAATCTGTTCCTGTACTTGACACTGGCTTTCCTTTCTGCTGGCATTTCTATTCTCTCCTGAATCAAATAGTTTCATCCAGGTGTATCCAGCAGCTGCAGGAGCTAATCACATATCGATATAGCCTTACTACTCACTATGATTTCAAATGCTCTGAACTTAACTTCCTCCCTTGAGGAGGAAGCCTGTCCTAACTGTTCCTCACACTTTTGTAGTCTAGATGTACATTTTGAGATCAGTGTTACCTCTCTCCCTCAAAAGTGTGGCAAATAGGTAAAACTAGACTTGGTACGAGTCCTCCCAGATCCTAGCTATCCTAGAAACAAAGAGTGAGAGAGAAGTAGAATCATAGAATCATAGAATCATTAAGGTTGGAAAAGACCTCTAAGTTCATCAAGTCCAACCGTCGACCCAACACCACCATGCCCACTAAACCATGTCCCGAAGTGCCACATCTACAAGTTTTTTGAATCCCTCCAGCGATGGTGACTCCACCACTTCCCTGGGCAGCCTGTTCCAGTGTTTGACAACCCTTTCCGTGAAGAAATTCTTCCTARTGTCCAATCTAAACCTACCCTGGCACAACTTGTGGCCATTTCCTCTCATCCTATTGCTAGTTACTTGGGAGAAGAGACCAACATCCACCTCGCTACAACCTCCTTTCAGGTAGTTGTAGAGAGCGATAAGGTCTCCCCTCAGCCTCCTCTTCTCCAGGCTAAACAACCCCAGCTCCCTCAGCCGCTCCTCATAAGACCTGTTCTCCAGACCCTTCACTAGGTAAAAGTGATTGTGGACCAAAGACCCCAGAACCTCACTTCAAGTTTACCTCTTCACCTTTAATTAATGGCGAAGAAAACATATGCAAAAACATTTGCTATCATACACACTGATATACTTCTGTATTAGTAGTCAGGTGCTCCATTTGCTGTGTTTCGGTGACAGACAGCATTACATTTTGTTCCTGTCTGGCTTCTGTGCGAGTGTCAGCAGTCTCCTGCCCTCCAGAAAATCTCTTATAAGAAAGAAAGAGTGTGCTGGCAGATGCCCCTCACCAAAGGTACCAGGAGGCTACAATTCCCTATGCAAGAGATCTTCCCAGGAAGGACTGTCACTCTGGGMGTGTGGGCCACAAAAAAAGGGAGTGATAACTGGAGAGGAGACAGGATTAGTTTAGGTAAGAGGAGATGAAATTTCAAGTGAGCAGCTGTTTCATCAGATTTTGGCCTTTCTTTATATTTTGCAGTACCTTGAGTTGGAGTCCAACCATTTGCAAGGTTCAGATGAAAAATCCAAAACTTAATTCTCATTTTGATGGCCCTTAGATCATGCTCTGGACAACCCTCATCATCCCAGCTGGATTACACAATGCCCTAGAAAAGGATTACAGTAATTCGTGCAAATGTTGGAACTATACTCCTTGCGTGTCCTCTGTTAGTCAGGGGTTATGAACCAGCATTCAAAATGAGACACATCCTGTGCAGCTCTGAACAGCCTATTCCCAGATTATGAAAAACATGTGAATAGCCAGGTCATCCTTGATTTCCAATGTAGTCATCACAGAGACTAAATTTGTCCAGGGGGAGCTCATGACTGTATTACTGAGGAAAGTTCTGATAAAAGGAGTGGAATATAAAAAAAGGACCTTTACAGYAGGGCTTTTATCTGTGTCTCTGTATTCAAATGCTCATTTTTGTATGTTGGCAATCTGCTGAGGAAATAAATAATTTCTAACTTCAGCTAAACATACGAAATGGTGCCTTTGAAGACATAAGCAATGACATCTCAAAACTTACTAGTTTTGTTTGGATTGTGTGACCTCACTATAGAGAGGAACTGTTGAGAATCTTAAAGTGGATGGTGATGAGTTACATGAGAACCAACCCTGTCTAAATAGGGTGTGCCCTGTGGGGTTCAAATGAAAAGGATGTGCTTTTCATAACTCTTGAACCTTTGAAGTAACTTACTGCATTTGAGGCAATTTAAAAACATAACAAAGAGAAATAATGATGTGGGAGCAGAGTCCAAATAGCACAGACAATATCTAGCATTCAGGATGGAGAAGTGATCRTGAGAACACTACACACTGTACTCTAATTTTACCTGATTTGAAGACATGAAGAAGTAGAATACAAGCCTCTTCAAGAAGGGCAAAATGGAAGTTCATAAAAAAGGGCAGTAGGAAGCTTCTAAATTCATTTTCACACTATCATGGCTCAAGTCTTGAAAATTTTTTAAATCTTTTTCTACCAATATAGAACGAGATTTCTTCCACTTCCAAGATCACTTGGAATTAGGTCATCAGCCATTAAATACTTCCAGGTTACAGTGTTGTTCAGGGAACAGTCTTCAAAATAACCATTGCATTTCATTAAGCAATTGAGGAGTCATTCACTTTAACTTGCCATTAACCTGATATGGGCTTTCTTTTGACTATTTAAAGCATTCTACTTTTATTCTTATAAATAAGCTCTTCAAAGGATTGCTCTGACCAAGTGATTGCACTGATGTTCCTCAATAGTAATTTTCCATAGTCAACCTGGATAAAACATAGTGAGGTTTTCTAAACAAAACAGAGTTTAATTCTCCATGTAAAAGCTTTTAATGTGATGGCAATTCCTTCAGCTATTGAATTACAGTGGAATGTTTATTCTATTGGTAATCAGAAAAAATGAAGGCTATTCTTTTTCTACATTGTTCATTGTTTTATTTCCTTCTTTACAACGTGTTTTTCAGTTACTTCTTTGTTCCATACTGTGTTACTGGAGCAACCTTCTGTTTCAAAAAGACCAGCTACATTTTAATTTAGAGGATAACACATATGTCCATTGTGTTTCAACTGAATAAAAGTTAAACTATACTTTGATTATGAATATTCTTGGTTTGCATTTATTTGTCTCACTTTTGGTTTTCTGGTTGGTTTTTTTTTTCAAATCTGTGTATGTAATGGATGAATTTATGAGGACACCCCCAGGAGACATAAATCATACCATCTTATTGAAATTGCAGCATCCTGTGACTTATGCCATTTCAAAATTTAGCCACTGAATTTATTGACGCGTCTTCACCTATCATAATATACCAGGAACCCAAACCCTTAGAGATCTAAGTTAAGATTTGAAAAAATGATTAACAGTTTTCCAAAATATCTCTCATAGATCTGATCTTCAAAGAGGCTTTCAAAGAGCAGTTTTTGAAAATCAGGTATTTTATAACGCACTGGAGGATGGACACAGAAAACAGCCAGGCACCCACAGCAACTAATCACTTTTGAAAATCTCAGCATATTGAACTAGTTTGAATCTACCAACTAAATTTAAGGCTGGAGTTATTTTGAATTATGTGTAAAAATTAAATAGGATGTTTCAAAATGAATGTATCAGCTTTTTGTAACAAGATGGGAAGCTTGCCTATGAAGAAGCCACATATGCTTGCAAGCAAAAATCTATTCAGAGACTGTTTTTCATTTATAAAACCAAAACCACTGCAAATTGAATCTTGAGACTTGGACAGGTTGGAACAGCCATTTGTCATGTTGTTAAAGGTCTTCCACTGTGTTCCTGCACCCTGTGTCTCCTCCAAATTGTTTGAATCAGCTCCGCAAGAGGAATTACCTGTCTTTCAGTCACAATTAGAAAATTCAGCTCTCTGAGGAGGAGTTCACACTGTATGTAACCCATTCACAGCCTGCAAAGCCATTTTTGTGTCAATTTAAAATGAGGAACATTTGGCAAAAAGACAATGGAATTAAGTCAGAAAAATAAACAATTATTTTTCAAATTATAGGATAGAAGAGAGAAAAACAGGTTTTAAAAATACATCCAAGAAAATTCTAATAATTTAGAGGACTTTGTAGAATCTTTCAAGCCTCACAGAAGCCTTACTTTTGTGGCTTTTTTTTTTTTTTTTTCCACCTATCTAGCTATGGCTATAATTTATGTTACATTTTAGCCTAAAGGACACCTGCTATTTAGTCTGAAGTGCCTAATAATCTAATAATCATAACCTATTTGTCAAGTGCACAACCAGGACAGAAAACCTATATGGTTTACAAAGAGCCCATTTTGCAACCTCACGTCTCCTCCTGGGTCCCAAAGACGTTGCATTCCCCCAGCTCCAACAGAACAAACCTCTGAATTATGGACTATAGCAGGCTTGCAGGGGCAAGTTAGGGATACTTAGTGTTAAGATTACTTTAATACATCTTTAGTTTGTTCCATGGCCTTGAAGCGCTAAACTTTAAGTCACTTGAAGTCACTGGGATCTCTTATACCCTTCGTTATAAGCGTTACCAGAACATGCAGGAGATGGCATGGCCGGGTTGAGGCTCAATGGCCTGACCAGTCTGATGAGCTCAAGTGTTCAACTATAACGACAACAAAACGTGTCGCTCTGGGGGTAGAGCTCTATTTCATCCCTTGCCACCACTTCACATAGCCTCATTTCTCAGTATGTTCTGACTCCTCTCCACAAACACTACTGGCCAGCCATTTTATATTAATTCAGTACAGAGTTATGGAGCTCCCACCATCTACTGAAATTCCCCCTCCTTTTCTGCAAGTCTTCCCCCAACCTCTCAGATTTTGTGTTCATTGAGACAGTTTGGTGTTATTTTCCAAAGCAAGCAGCTTCTTCATATAGTTTCTTTTTCAAATAGTGAATTGATAATTTATTATGGTATGTTTCAGATTAAAGGAGAACAAAATTGATGGCAATAAAAAAGTACAAAATGTGTGAAATGTAACTGCCAAATATGCTGGAGACAACAAAATGATTTTTGTAGTTTTTAAAAGTATTCTTTTTCTTATGGCTTCTCTTTTAAGATTATACCTCAGGATATTTTATTTAAAAAAAATTAAACCATAATATGACCTTCTGCTTATAATAAAAGATCAGTGGCTATAGAAGATGAAAATTCACATTCTTGTGTTTCAGGTCTGAAGCTGTTAAAAATAATGTCAGGTATATTTCATGAAGGAAAAACAGAGTCAAATTACTGCTTTATAATGGAAGTTTGTACAGTATTTATTGTAGCTTTAATTAGTTTCCTTACCAGTCTGCAAATTGCATGGCCTGTTCTGAAAAAAAATGTGAATTTTGCCTTTTCATATTCCTATATTTCGGCAAAACAAATGTTTAAGTTCGTATTTTCAYCTCATCCAGTTAAAAAGTGATGACCACTTAGGGATTTGCCATTTTGTATTCTAAAGGAGAAGGAATTGCTATTTGATACTGAAGAGAGATAAGCCCTGTGCTGGGTGCTAAGTGGGATGATAAAAAATATTGTGATGACCCTATGATTCCTATGACTATAAACTCTTGAGTCAGGGCAGCTGGCAATTATACAGCAAATTAGTACAAAATGTGACTTAYGACATTTCTAGGCATCCAGAGTACTTTACCCTCTTTTTTTCCTAGTTTCATTTTGTTTGTATAAAGCTGGTGAACAGAAGTGACTGATGCGACATACGCAACAGCTTTACCAGTCTCTGACTTACAGTGTACCCTTTACCCAGACTTCCCAGGTTTATCTTCAGTGTAAAAGCTTGATTTTGGTTTAGATCTACTGCTTACTGAATTTTGGATTTCTGTGTTAGCTTTTCTGAAGTCCAAGAGATAGTCCAAGACCCATCAACTCATGATTGCATAAGGCACAGAAAACTATGCATCAGTTTCTTAATTCTTCCAGTCTCTTTGCTTTTGGAGAACAGTGTACTCAATATAGGCAGTGACTAGACACAAGGATATTCTCTATCACCATGAGTAATGGCTTTATATCCACATGTACTTTTATTTAGAAGCTTAAGAAATAAATTATCAGACTATCCTTTTGCTTGTCTTTATAATAATCCAGCTCTTTGAAGAGAAAAAGACCCAAAATCATCAGATAGGAAATCTGATTATCTGAATTGTGTGTATGAAAAAGTCCAAAAGTATTTAACAGGAAACAGAATTGGTTTTGTATAGTATTTTTAAAACAGCCAACACAATCAAATGGAAAATTAACGGAAAATTGTATTCTTACTATAGAGCTCTGTTCTACATCCTGTTCCATGTAAAAATTCTGTTGAAAGAAACTCATTCATTATTTGGTTCTCTTGGGGTTTGAGTCATTTCTATAAAAGCACATTAATTTTATTCCTATTTAACTCAATAAGATTTTTCAATAAGAGTGACTGTAAGCTGGAGTCTCACATCTCTTTTATTTAAATGTACATTAGCCAATAATCAGCTATATATTACATAGTAAATATGACATAGTGTTTACAGGGTTGCCAAGCATAATGGAGTGGTTTCCTTCAGTGTTCATTAATTTCCAGAAAAAAGTATATTCTATCTAAGGTAAGCTAACACAATTAATTTGACACTAGTGTCATGGGTTATGGGTCTATAAAAACTGTAGACAAAAGTGTGACAAACACTCTTGGTGCTGATATGCTTTTGAGCTTATAACCCAGCAGCACTTTATAAAGTGCATGCTACATCTGCCAAGCAGAAGCTCCAGCACACATTTTCTTAGTAGTGATATTCCACTGCAAGCTTGTGACAAAGTGCAGCATGAAAATCACACTAATAATAGCAATGTAGGAGAGAGAACTAAGGAGACCATTTAGTCCGTCTTCCTGTTGTGAGGTGGCATCAAGTAAAACAGCTCTCAGAGATGCTGATTCTCCCACTGTGGCAGTTTCTGTTCCCTGTGCCCAGGCAGGTCCAGGAGGGCTCCATTCCCCAGCACTAGATCCTGTTACTGAGATCTACTGATGGTTATTAAAGCTTTCCCAATATCAAACATGAGTCTCTGCTGCAAATTAAGCCAATTACTCTTTATTCTACTTCTTGTGGGACAACTCATCACCATCTTCTTCATAGCAAACTTTTGCATACTTGAAGAGTGTCATCATTTCCTTCCTAAGACTTCTCTGAACAACTGCTGATCCTCTAACCATTTCTCTTGCTACACTTTTTTTCCCAATCCTCTGATGATTCATTTATTCTCCAACAGTTTCTCTTAATTTAATCTTAAAATAGGGTACCTAACACTTTAGATGAGTTTCACCAGAGCCTAGAAGAGTGGAGCAATCATCCTCTGTGCCTTGTCTGCTAAAGAGTCTTGTGCTTTTATCTCTGTGGAGATATTTATTGACAGTAAAGAATTGTCAGAAGGATTGACTCTTGGTCTAGTTACCTTTTCCTTGAAAGTGATTAAATCTCTTCTTATTTTTAGCCTTAACAAATTGAAAGGAAAACCTGATTTTGGACAAACAGCCCTTTTTTTGAAAGAATCTTTGTCACTGTGTTATGTTCTTTTACATGTCTTCAAAATATATGAAAAATAGCAAACCACCACCTTCATTTCCAATACAAAGGCACCATACCACCTACCGTGTGAAAATTACAAATTATCTCAGATGACTTTATCACATCTTGTAGCTTAGTTTCCCCTTTTGTGGAAGAATGACGACACTGACTTTCTATGAAAAGTATTCTTGAGCTTGCCAAGGATTTGTACATCTCGGTGGCATTATAATCACATTTTAAAGAATTCTGAGGTGGATTATTTGAATGCCTGGCCTTCCCTCACAGTCTTTAACTACCTGACTTATAGTAATGAAACAAGATCTACACCCAGTGGATAATTCTCCTACTCCAGAATCCAACAGAATTATCCACAAATCAAAAAAAAACCACTTCTCTAAAACCAAAGGTGACTACATATTCTGAAATGAGAAGGAAGAGTTGACACATCATCTTCTGGTTAAAACAGTGTAAAAAGTGACCGTCTTTAATTCCAGGCTTTTCTGTAGACTTCAGAATCRGCTGAATCAACAAACATGAGTTCAGCCATTAAAAGGCTAATGTCTAAATACCCTCTTCAGCGTTTGACAGTGAATATCAGTGCCAAAGCTCTGAAAACTATCCTACAACTAGGGGTAGTAACATTTTATTTTGGTTGATTTTGTCTATTTTTGTGTACTGATTGTGTGGGCACATCAATTAATGCAAGCAGAACACAGCAAAAGCAGCTCTGATCAGATTGGAGCCAAACTCCATTCTGTCTTGGAGGCAGAGTAAGAGATCAGCATCAAAAATATATGTATAATCTGGATGTTATTTCTGAACACTGTTCTGCATTTAACAGAGAATGAATGAAACTGGACATCTACTTCAAATGTCTGGAGTAGCAGATCTCTCTGAGACTGCAAAAAAAGTCATGCATAGAAATTACTGTTTTCCTTGAGGGATTGCAGACTTGGATTTCTTTAGTTTGCTTGGTGTAAATATTGCAGATTAAAATTTAATATAAGGCCTACTATAACCAGGTTTACAGCAGTCATTTAAATTGGACTGATTTAGTTCTTTTTACCCTTGCAGAGATCATTTGTAAACATTTCATGGGAAGTACATATTATTTCAGAGAAGTCTTGTGGTTTGTTTAATTTGATCCGAATAAAAGATTCCTATCTTTTAGTGTGTCTGAAGTAAGAAATTATGGAGTAAATTTGCAATGCCATTGAGCCTGGGTTTTCCTCTTCACTGGTACAATAAAAATGTGGATGCAAATTTTATAGCAACCCGTTTCACATGAACCAGTTACTGAGGGAACATATTAACACTGGGGCACACAATGATGTGATTTGTAGACATGAAAGTATAGCCAGGCAACTTTAAAATTGCAGTTCAACAGGACTGTAGAGTCGTATAGAGTCAGCAGAGTTTTTTCTGGCACTGAGGAGACTGTTTGCAATCCAGATATTTTCTTGTGAAAGCCATTCTTGGAGGGTGGATATGGAAAARGCGAAGTAGTTATATTCATTATATTTTGTATTAAATGCCACTAAATGTAAGACATTTCAGTATGCAAAAATGTGTATCCCTTGAATATCTGAACAGTTTATGCTCTAGCACATAGTGCTATAAATAATGAGTGGTATCTGGGAATGAGCATCTCTTGTGAAAAAAATACGTCACTTGTATAAGATTGAATGTGAATAAATAAAAATATTAAATAAATTAAAGGGGAAAATCAAAAACATAAGACAGAAAAAGAAGGAAGGAGAGTGCTAGATGGGGAAAGATTAAAATTCAAGCTACGCCTATTGCTTGCCAGACTGAATCACTTAAAGTTTTCCTCCCCTAGCACATATATTTTGCTGACATCTTTTCCATTATTCACCAAGACTTAAGAAATATGTATGCTTGAACACTCCCACAGGGTTATACTTCTTTCTACTTTCCCTCATGCTGAGAAATGTCTTCAGTCACTTCTAGAAAAAAGGAACCTGTATTGTTACAATTCTATGTTCAAAGTTTCTTAATTTAAAAAGTGGGCTTTTTAAAAATGTCTAAATCACAGGTAGAGTGGATTGAACACTGGAATAATGTCATTAAGCACTAGACTCCTTTCAAGCTTATATGTCGCACAGAGGCCACTGAAAGCAACCTGGCTGCTCACTGACTGCTGCCAGATGGGGCTTTACCTGAATATTTCAGCTGGGCTGCCCTGGTGTAGTTCTAGGGTTACGCAGAGTATGGTGAAAGCAGAAGGGTAAAGGCTGTCACAGGCATGTCAGAAAGCTTGTGTAGCTTACCTAGGATGGGCCCAGAGGGAAGCACAAGGCTCATAGGCATTCATAAATTAGCAGGCAAATCTGTTTACTATATATGCACTGCGTGTTTTTTTCATAAGGTTTGTTACTCAAATATTTATTTCCTTTATTTAACAATTTTTTTTTTCTTTATTTAACAAATAATGCTGCCCTTTGGAGCAAGTTATTCAATAAGTGTGTTTTTTTCCTCCAAATTCATTCAGCTTTGCACATAATTTAAAAGAAAACTTTTTTTCACAAGAAGCAGGAAGTTCTAAATGCTTATTTAAAAGAGGGCAATGAACGCTTCCCAGTATGATGTAAAAGTAAAATAAATACCATTCTCAGTCACATATTGTTCAGACAGACACAGTATAAATAGATTATAYGAGAGGCCGTGAGAAAACTGCCTGCATTAATAGGCTGAGATACGAAAATACTTTGAATAGTATTATTATAGTGCATTTACTCAAGGGTATTTTCATTATTCTCCACATAGACCTCTTTTGCCTTATGGTAGAACATTGAAAAATAAGAATTTTTTTTCTCCCAAATAGTTTGGAAGGAAAATTCTGTGTGATATTCTGAATAAGAAATACTGTAATATAGAGATTTTTTGCCACTGTTCTTTATCAACAACCATAACAGTAGAAAAGACTTAGAAACACATTTTCCAAAATAAATGTCAGTGATAAGAAATAATTTTTCCTCCAAAACCGAACTTTTTTACCAAATTCTGCTTTTGCATTTTAAAGATTCTTGTGACAAACTTTTTTTTGAGTGGGTGCCTAAAGTTAAAGGACTTAGCAAACTCCTTCATCTTACTGCACACAAGGGAATTCTTTTTTTCCTTAATTTCAGTGGATGTTGGATATGACCATAAATAAATAGGTCAACTTTGGGCATCAACTTAGTTGTGTTCGCTCAGTGGGAGATGTGGGAATTCAGCACTTCTAAAATGAGACCACATATCTGGATACAAGTATGTATTATTTTGGGAATTGTATTAGAAAATTTAAGCTACTGTGAAATCATGTATGAATAAAACATTACGGGAAGAGTAACCAGATATTTCACATACTGAAAAAGAAAAGTGTTGGCTCACATACGCTTTAATAAAGATTTGTATTTTACTTCTGCAGAACACATTTAGAAGGACCACTAATTTCACYAATATGGACTTTGTCCAGACTGCATTTTTCTCCACTAATGGTATGAAACTATTTAGCATTTCCCAGCTCCAGTATCTAACACTTTATCTTTCCTTGACATGGGATTGGTCTGACATTCTTCACGTAGGGAATATTTGAGAAATAGCATGTAATATACTGCTGTGCATTAGTTGCTGCTGAGTTTTATTTTATTACCATACATGCAGAGTATCAGAGTGGGCAGAGTACCAGGCACTGCTAGTGAATTAATGTTCAGTGTATTAGCCAGACAGAATGCACAGGCTTCTTGGCAGCATTCCTCTTTGCTAATAATATCACTTACAGCTTTTTAATGTACTAGGTGTGCTTCTAAATATCAAATAGAACAGGTTTATATGCCAGAAAACATTCTGCCATCTGAAAAGTTGAAACAATAGAAAGTTTGAGGTTGTAAAGCTTTTGATTCTTTGACTAGAAGTTTTTCTTATCAGGTATTTATCTAGTAACAAGAAAATAAGGCTTATCTGTTATTTCAGGTCTCTAGGAGCTATGGTATAAATTTTAATACTAAAGTGATATCTATTTAAGTGACATTTGAAAGACTGATTTTTATGTTCCATCCATGTGATCTTTTTGAAACATGCCATTAATTTGCACTGATGGAATTACAGGGATGTTCATGAAAGAAGCAACTAGAAAACAACAAAAATCACTGAACTCGAGTAACATTCTTGGCAAATAACTTGTCTTTTAAAAATGCATCGTTTCTGCCTTTGAATTTTTCACTGTCAGTGATTTTAAAATATATTGAGGTTTGCTGTAATTTCTGCTGAGCAAAGGGCTGAGAAATTATTGGAGGTAACATTCAGATATTCATTTGAACCAATTTCCACATGTATATAAGTTCAGTAAAAAAAAATACAGAAACCAATAGGAAAATAATTTACAACTTGTTTGAATACTTGAAAATATTTTGCCTTCGTACACACCCAAATGTAGTGACAACTCAGAACTCAATCCAGTTTAAATAGTTTTTACTTACAGTAGGTGTGTGAAATTTCCAACTCACACATTTTCATACAGAGATTTCTATAGACAGGTGCTGACTCTTTTCTTAGGAACAACTTTACATTTTCTAAATATGCTTACAGCTGTTTGAGATTTTGGATATGATTCATGGAGACAAGCAATCTCTAGGATCTTACAGATAAATTATTGCTTGCATTATTCTGGGTTAAAATTATACCTTATAAGATGGTCATAAATATTAGTCAATCCACTAACTGTAAATATTAGGTAACATACTGGTCTTGACACGCATGTTCATATTTCTTGATACACCTTGTGGATACATCCAAGAAGTGTGGATGYAATATGGAATCAGAACTGTTATCAGGGAATAATTTTCTTCTCCAATAAAGGACAGAACTAAAATGTAAACCACATATTATTAGATATATTGTCTGAACTCTTAACTCAGTACTGTTTTGCTCATTACTAAACAAACCTGCTGGACCAAACTCTTGAAGTCTGCTTCTCGAGCGCAATAGCCAACAGTAAATAATGAGAAGGGGCCAAGAAGTTACAGGGCCTGTAACAACCTCATAAAACCTTTCTGTTCCAGGCATCGAAACATATCCCAGAACTCCCAATTATGAAAAAAATAAGAAAATCTTCTCTGTGCTTGACTCTCTGATGTTACTTCCTAAACAAACAAGCATCATCATTTACTAACAATCCATGTCTTTTGTGCAACAATTCCTGGCTTATGGGTAAGAACTGCAGCTTCTTCTTTTATGAAGAAACCTGCCGCTGGGAGGGATGCAAAGACACCTGTTCCCACCCGGCACTGGAGGACAGGGTAAGCTGTAGCCATGTCCCAGCCGAGATGCCCTCATTCAGCCCAGGGCACTCAGCAACGGAGGTCCTACAGCTCTTCAGGCAGCCTCCGCCAGCAGCAGTGAGGTGACCTTTCCTGGCAGTTGGAAAGGATTTTTTCCCACAATCTAGCCCAAAGCTTTCTTCCTACAGCAAAGCCCACAACTTCCTCTCCTACCACCACTGAAAAGGAGATGAGATAGTCCATTTGGTAATCTCAGTAGTTTGTAGGCCTTTATCTGTGCAGCCTTTTTTTTTTTTTTTCCTAGCCCCCATTTCTGTCAGTGTTTCCTCACAGGCCATGATTTCTTGTCCTCTGGTCTTTCTCAGCGTTGTCTTCTGGATTTTTCCATGGGTCCACATCTTTACTAAAAAGCAGTGCCCAAAACTGGACTCCAGCTGATGCTCTCCCAATGCTCGCTATATCTGTAGGTTATAAAAATTATTTTGTATATCTCACAGGCAGTATTCCTGTACATGTATCACACTCTTTTTTCCTTTTTTTTTTTTTTACCTTTTCTCCTATAGCATGTCATAGCTGACTCATGCCAAGATTATTTTCTGCAGAATTAGTACCAAGCCATTTGCCCTCTGTCCTGTGTTTGTGCTGTTGTTAGTCCTGTGTGAGTCTGGACTATTTCACACAATGGAAACCTGTTTGAATGTGATAATTAGGGCACTYTCCTGGTGATTTCCTAACAGCTAGTAGACCATTGTATAGAAGGTTTCTCTTTATTTTACCTAAGAGCTAGTGAATTGTTCTTCAGACTACTGTGAGCACATCACTGTTGGTTTAAAAAAGGTGCTCTGAGTAAAGAATTGAATTTACATTCAGGTCTTTAACATATAAATATTCCAGCTGTGTACAGATATGAACTGTCAAGGTGTATCTTACTCCTAGAGGCATTTTATTTTTGACAAAATTTGGCCAGTCACGATTCTTTCCCCTAGTCTCTCTCAAAGTCTTGGTAAAATGATGAAAGTTGAAAAAGTAAGAGCCAGGGGTCTCCCCAAAAAAATGGATTTCCTGGCTGTGCAAAGAGTGAACGAAGAAGCCTGGTGGGAGGCTGAGCTGGGGGCACCCCCCCGGCAGCAGACGGGAGGCAGGCGGCGCGGGGCTGCCGGGGCCCAGGCTGCCCCGGCAGGAGGTGGGTGAAGTGAAGCTCCATTACGGCACCCTGCGATGGCGGCACAGGGCACGGCCCGGGGTCTGAGCCACCACCCCCGCTCTCTGGGGTCCCTTCGCACGTGCGGTAAAGTGCAAGCTAAGTACCCAAAGGATTAGAGCCTAATTCACACTTTCTGGGCAATTAGGAACGGGCAATTTGGAAGTCTTTGTATTCATTTTTATTAGGTGCCAACTGCTCTTTTACAGCTATTTCGGAATGATAGCCTGCTTCCATAGGCCATCCAAAAAAATTAAAATCTGAAGACTGTGAAAAGACAGATGGAAAGCTGCAAACCATTCATGATTACATGAAATATATTATATGCCTAGATAAATTCTGCTGGTAAGACAGTAAGATACCTGGCTTAACACCTTTAGCACTGCAGATATGCTGCCTCTATAAACTTCCTTTGGAAATGTTTTGCTGCTAATCCTGCTGAACCTGTATGAACATCATTTGTAAATAGACAGAAAAGGAAAGTGTTTGAGTTTACTAAACAGTGTTTGGGTTTACTAACTAAAATTATATTAGCATTCTGTATGCTCCCTTAAAACTAATTAGTGAACAGACCGTTGACAAGCTAAAAGTAAAGCTAAAAAATTGGGAACTATTAACATAAGGCAGATGAAAGGCAGTTTTACTCCTCTCTACTATCAAGAGTCATAAAATACAACTAGTACTATGACAGTTGCTTAAATATTTAGCAGAATAATGCAATTTATGCATGAGAAAGTGCAAATATAAATATAACTGCAGTCAGGAAATTGTACAACAAGAAAAAAACTGAATTTAAATTGAAGCCMGAAGTATGGAGATGTTCCATTGTCCTCTTTTCCAGTGGGGGGTTGTTTTGCATATGCGGATGTCAGCAGGGGACCTTGGCCTCTCCATGGGTGTAGACCCTCAAAATGGGTCTGCCCCATTTTGTCATTTTTAGGCCTGGTGCCATAGGAAGTGAGCTATTTCATCATTTATGCCAAACACTTTTGATACTGATTAATGATTCAGAGTTCTCTGTCACCAAATAAATGCAATTATTTTATCATTTCACCTTTTCCAATATATACACAGACAGCTTTCCATTGTTTTCTGTTGCTATGGGAAATGCGATCATTTCATTTTTCAACTATAGGAGAAGAGAAACAAGAAATTAAAAATTGCAAAGCTATCAAAAATGGAAGGGGACTGAAACTTACTTTGACTTCTTGAAGTTAAGTAGACTTGAAATGAATATTGCCTCTTTAAGGCCAACATTTTTTCCTTATTTCAGGTAAGGAGGAGCATTAATAGTAGTTAATGTAGTGAAACAGTTCTTGGTTTTGTGCTATGTCCCAAGTGACTATAATGATCAGAGGTTTATTTTCTTCCTTACCAAGAAAGGAGTCAAGATAATACCGCTACTACCCAAACCTGAGAGACTGAGTTTGCTGCTCAGGAGACTGAAGTCACATTCCTGTGGCAAAAAAAAAAAAAGTTATTAAAAAAATTTTTGTCCCAGCAAAAATGCTTCTTTCAGAGTAAGGCCAAGGGCATTTGTGAGTCTGCGGGAGGAGGGGAATGCCAGCAGCAGTGACAACCACTGTCTAAAGCCTCTAACCCACCGTTCCAGAAAAGTCAACTTCGGTTTCCTTTGCAGCTATCTCAGGCTTCATATCTAATTGCACAACCTTTTCTTTTTCTTTTTAGAAAAACAACATAGTATTTTGTTTAAAAAATATGTGAACTGAGGACAAATTGGCAGCCTGAATTATGAACGTTCTGTCTGTCTGTTTATTGGTTTAAAATATTTCCTGATGAAGTATAAAGACATTTTGTGCCTCAATAGCATGAGTACAATATTCATTGTTTTGAATGACTTAGATGTCAGAGGATTGTCTGAGCAGCTGTAATTTGAAGAGCATATGAGAAAACACTGTCTAAGGAGTAACATGATATCTTTAGACAAAAAGGTTGTTTCAAATTAAACTTTCAGCTGATTCCTGCATATTAGTAGTCAGATCTCAAGCCAGTCAGTAGACATGAAGACAGAAAGTCCAGTAAAGACAGCAGCATAGGCACAAGTTCTTTGTAAACCCGGTATTATCCAAAGCCAAAGGAAAAATGTACTGTTCTCACTACTTATACAGCATTTCAACTCTTAAAAAAGCTAAATAGTACTGTGGTTCAGATGCTGCACTATCATCAAACAGCTGGGTTTGCAGAGTTTTTTATACTGAAGAGAAAGAGGGAGGTGTTTGCTGCTGTTTTTAGGAACTCCCTTTCATGTACTGTTTGCTTATAGACAGTTGTTGAACTGCAAGTTCTCGAAAGGAAGAGGTTTTTGATGGAAAACCATTGAAAAATAAAGGTAAGGCTAACATATCAAAAGAAAATAAGAAAAAAACCTTGGTATAAAGGCAGAAACTGATAACTGAGGAATTACTATTTACTTGGTCTCAAACTAGCAAAATTTATTCTTCTCAAGCCTGATTATGGACTCACTATATTAAAACCTTTGGTTTAAGTAAGAAGGGCCATTGGTGGCAGAAGGGAGCAAATCACTGACACAGAAACAGATTGTTGACCCTCGAGCCAATTCAGGAACCCGTTACTGTGACACGAAGAGGAGGAAGAAGAAGAGAAGGAAGAGAAGGAGGAGGAGGAGGAGGAGGAAGAAGTGGCCGCCATGTGACAGAGTGCTACTCTCCAAAGGTGCGAAGAAATGAGAGCTGTTAGTGGAAAATCGTGTCCTCTAAAGGCACCAGAACCCCTCTGTTGCATTATGCTAAGCCTCACAGCCTCATACTCAAAAATTGTATTGAACGTGGATAGTTGTTAGATACTCAAAGACAAGATTTTCCAAGGTGCTAAGCTCTTACTGCTACCAGATGACTTCACAAGACTTGTGGATGTTACATGTTTAAGTGAGAAGGAATATCAAACTAAGCAAAAGCATCTATAAATAATAAAGCATAAATAATCCCCTCTGAAAATGCAGTCTTTACCTCTCTTGCCTCATTTTTCCACGAGCATAAGAGGAATCATATCTACTGCCCTCTTTCACACATACTAGTATGAAAACAATTACCAGAGGTGTGCTTGAAAAACATTTGTTGTGTGAAGAATGTTTTATTTCAGTCTCAGAGAGCTTAATTTTGTCTTTAAAATTCCATTAAAATATTRCCAAACAATGGTGCTGGGGAGTGTACAGGAACTGGGAAAAACAGAGGAGAGAAAATGAGGGAAAGATTGATAAACAGGCAAACAATCACACATTCATTATTAATGTACTTCTTGTATTTTTAATTAATTTACAACTTATTATACCACCAAGTACCATTTCCTCTTCTTTCAGCTAGAAGTGCCATTCTCACTAAATGGATTGAAGGAGGGGGGTATTACTTTGCTCAACAGTATTCAGTCTTCTTGCATTTACTAACCTCTTTGATTATTTTCTTAACATATTCTACCAAAACCAGTTCTCTAAAATCATTAGTTTAGGCTTCAAATATTGCTTTAAAATGCCAATATCTGAAAAAATGTCCAGTCTGGTTGTACTGCCTTTCTGTCAGAAGAGTAATTTTGAAATTTATTTCCAAGTATCTAAAAATTAACTTTTCTATAAGGATTAAGTAAAGCAAATATGAGGACATTATTCTTACTGTAATTAATAAAATACTAAAATTTTTCTTTTCTTTTTTTAGTGTCTCTTGTCAAAGAGTTTTGCTAGTCATAAAGATAGTAACCACACATATCTGCACAGATTTAGGCAAAGCTGCCTGCTGGCAGATAGTATACAAGTCTATCTATAAATTGTATAATTTCTGCAATATTCTTCCATCCTAAACTGATTATTCCAAYCTGTGTTATTTCTGAGTAACATTGTTACCATGGTTTCTTTTCTTTCCCCTTGTGTAGCCGTGTGACTACATAGCCACAGGTATCCAGGCACACTGCTTACACTATTGAATGACATTTAAATAATTACATTTTAAAATGTACTTCAAACTGTCTTTGCAAGCAGTAGGGAAGAGGAAAAAATGCCAAGCCAAAAGCCTTCTCAGGTCTTTCAAAACTATATGCAGACGTAAAAATTTTGTGAAAAATAGCTGACATAGGAATTCCAACAAATAAGTTTGCCAAAGAATCCCTCTTATAAAACTGAAATATTTAAGCTGCTTAGTTCAGACAGAAGAAACTATTAGACATACAAATTCTAACTATTCTATTACTGTAGCTCATAGTATGCATCTTAAATAATAGTAGATTGATATTCGTTCCTGGGACGTTACCAGATTCCCCAACTTAGCCTAGCAAGATCACCTATAGAAGTAGTAATGTGGCCCCTACCAATACTTTGGGGGAGGCAGTGAGGAYATTAACCTAGGTGTGGAGCAGATACTGGTTTCTATTTAGCATCCAGGAGCTGACTGGACACTTTTAACATAGAGATGCAGAAGAGGGACTCCATCTCCCCAGGAAGGTGAGTGATCTTCTCAGTGGTACTTGCACTCACTGAGATATCAGACCCTTCATAGCTTCCCCAACCCACTAAAAATGGTTTACTGAAAAGCAAGAGTAGCTCCAACTCAGTCTTTCTGGCTGGGCAAAGCTTTAAGCAATGTCCCGGAAATCAGGGTAGGTAATCTTGAGTCCCATCAAACTGAAGAGCATAAATCTAACTTAATGGCAACTTCATGGTTCCCAAAAAAAACAAAAAAACCCAAAAAAACCCAACCAAACAAACAACAAAAAAAGGCCTAACTTCTTCTAACCTCTTGTTGGACTCAACAATATCTCTCAGGTTTGCTCAGAGCATACCTACCAGGCTGGGTTTCCCAGAGACACGGGAAGACCTTTTTCTAAGTGATGGTTGAGTTTTGGCATGAGCTAAATTTTGAGAAGTCACTTCAACCAAGGATGTCTCTGCACAGACAAAGCACATTCTGAGGTACCTAAGCAACTTCTGTATGTTGCTTGGTGGACATTTTATATCCATAGTCAGATAGGGTGCTAGCCATGACAGGAAAACCAGTGTGAATGTCCCCTGCATTCAATTCTCTGCACCCTCAAGACCACTGATGTAATCAGATTGAAGAATAAAAACATTTTCTCTTTTCCGAAAAGCTAGTTTCAGTGAGCTATTTGACAGTTTAACAGTATGACCAGTTGCAACTCCACAACTGAAGAGACAGCACAGGAGAGGAATTAATGAGCAAAGGCATTACACAAGGGGTGGGAACTTCCCATGCTGGTTTTGCAGCTGTGGCCACCATCTCATGAATCTATAGTCTTGTTCCTTTAGTAAACTTTGACCTTAATGCTATCCATTTCTGTTCAAATGCCTCAAAGTGCAGACCCCAAGTGCCCTATGAAGATTTTTGGCACAGAGCAAATCTCTTCAGTGCTCTCTACATGCTGTCACTGCTAATTAAAAGAGGAAGATAACCCTGCTTTCCCAAAGTAAAACCAAGAATGTATCCTACAGCTGCTGATATTCCAGTTTAATCAAAAAAGCATACATGCCATTCAGTTTAGCCCGTGTTCTTTGCATTAATGCACAAACTATCTGTCATTCAAACTTCAAATTTTGTTTTCAGAAATCTCTGGAATTCCCATCTGCCATGTCCACATGTATGAAAACCAAATTTCTCAGCCACAGCTGCAGAATAATTTTCAGCAGTTTTCTCATTAGTTTTTAGGTGTTAGGAACAATTCACACCCTGAAAGTGGACATGTTTCTACAAGGAAAATTATTTTAAGTAAGGATATGTGAGATTTGAGAGATACTATGTTTATTTCCCAGGTGATGGTTGGAGTACGTAACTAAAAGTAATTATATGAATTACATTACCTTTAGGTTTAACACGCTGGAATATGAAGAATTTGGCCACAAATTCTATATAGGGACAATCTGGTCACAGTTTGGCTTTTGGAAGAAAGTAACATGTTAAAGTTGATTGCTGTAGTTTGGGATTTTCAGAAGCTGTGAGACTCTAAAAACAAGAAGATATGTGGGAAAATTAAGGAGCTCAAATTCCATTATTTAAGATGCTAGCAACCCTTTAATGTGAAGAGATAGTGATAAGTGAATAAAGCAATGTGGCAGGCAAGCAAGCAAGGGGAACAATAAAAGAAGGGGAAAGTCTGGTTTAGAGGGATTAAGAAAGCAGGAATGACAAGCATGATGTGATTGAGCAGAGGTCCACTAAGAGAAAGATGCCAGAGATTTTGGTGAGGAAAGTTTTAGCAGAGTGGAAAAGGGAAGAAAGGAACACTGAATAAATGCACATCACCTTAAGTTCCTCTTGCTACAGGGCGGTAGCATTTTTGGTTGACCTTGGCTAATTTTGTTTTCACATCAACTGCCTTGGAGTAATTAATATTTAGTGTCCTTGTTGTTGACAACTGCAGATTAATTAAAATTTTGCCATAATTAGATACAATTTTAGTGCATCCACTGTTCCTGCTGTATGCTTAGCAACTCTTGTGAAGTAAAATGCCCACAAAAAAGTATACAATACAGGGTATTTGCAGGTACTGCATTGCCAAAACCACATTAAGCACTCAATTTATAATCATCTCATAGTCCATAAATGGAATACTTATACCATGTTCTGCACCTTTGCCCAGGTCTGGGTAGAGACTGTAAAATGCCAGAGGTCTCCAAAAGTCCCTACTTCTCAGAAAACTGTAGGTTTGAACATAGGGAAGGGCAGTGCTGCAGGCACCCACAACAGAGCAGGCTTGAGGCTTCTCTGATTCCTAAGGCGCATAAAAGCACCTCTCTCCCAAACATTCTCCACCTATGCTGAGTTGGGGGTCTGGCCTTTATTTGAAAAACAAAAATGTGCTATTTGTTGGGGTCTGGTAGAATGCCCCAAACTGTCTGTTTTCTCCATTTTAATACCTAGTTCTAATCTCAAATATACTAATGTATTGAATCAAAGTGATAATATCAAATATACCRGGCACTATAACTGCATGCTATTTTAGCAGTGTAGCACTATACTGCTTTTCTCATGTAACTTGGCAACAAAGGCACTGTGTGAGAGAGGGCTCAGCCAGTGAGCCCTATAAATCCCAATAGCATTGCCTGGATGTTTTGGTTAATATATGCCTCCCTTGAAAACTGAGAAGATCACTAGACTGTTCTGTAGGAATGAAGTCATCACCAAACCAAGGTTTCTATGGTTAAAAAATATTTACAGTTCATTTGCTTATATTCAAAAATACTACTTCTTCCCAACCAGTAAGAGATTCTGAACTAAATGATAACTTTTAGTACTAACTCCGAAAACCTGCAACAACAAATTTATTAAGAGAAGGGAAACTGTGGAAAGTGAACTTCCACATTAAGAAATATGCTTGGAAAATTATCTTTTCTATTATTTCATCGTACCTAACTGCACTAGCCATACAATAAGATACCCAGAGGGACTCTGGAACTGAAAAAAAGATTGGTTTCCTGTTTATTGATTCCTTGTTTATTTATGTGTTAGCAACAGAGAATGACTATACATTAGCATCAACTTAGAAGGCAGCCCTAGAAGAATCACAGCTGCAGCTTGCTGCAAAAGGCATCTACTCTAAACAGGCAAGATAGATAGACTCCTGAATGGGCCTGACACCACAAACAAGATCCCTGGAGTGGCAGCAGACCTCAGGCTGGTGGTAACATCAGGGAGAGGGGTGATACTTTGGAGAAAAACACTAAATAAAAGGAAAGATAAGGAGAAAGGGGACATTGAAAAGAACAGGGGATAATGAAACAGGGTAAGGGGAGAAYGCAGTAGGAGAGGCAGCTGTGGCTTAGATGGAGGTGAGTCAGCACATGGTAATTACAGGTCCAAATCTCCCCTAGGTAGGAAGTTCTCCAAATGTTCAAAGAAACCTCCTTAGGCTGCATCTGGAGCTGTCCTTGTAGCTGAAGTTTCTGACTGGATCTTCCCTCTGAATTTCACCCTGGAGGATGGGTAGGAAAGGAGGAACATGACCTGAATTTTAGTTTTCCCAAAACTCTCTCTTGCATGATTCTGGATCAGAGGGATACTTGGGAGAGTAAGAGTTACAGCTGGGCCCCATCATATCCTGTCTCCTCCAGGACAGCTGCCCATGCCATCTGGTAGAAATGTGGTTTCTACCTCACACAAAGTCTCTCTCTCACCACACAGTTACTACAAGGCCTGTTTATTCCACTGTTGTAGCATATTCCCTCCATTGCATTTTTCTGTTCCCACCCATCATTTATTCATAACAGATGACATCGTTGCTGGACAAATATATGGTGAAGGTGTATTCAGGCTGTGTAAAAACTCTGAAGCATTTGCAGAAAGTCCATTGACAGACTCTTCATATTTATTAGTCTAGGTTTGTAAAAAGCCCTCCCCTTCTGCCTTTTATTGTTTCCTTTTGCTTTCCTTCCAAATAACAAAGTCTACATAGATGTAAGGCAAATATTTAGGACCCCAAGCTCTCAAATGCAATCTATGCTGGTTCATTTTCTTTGTGGAAAGTAAGGCTGTGATTAGACATGAAATAACTGTAGCTAATAAATCTGCTCCCAAGGACTGAGTAATCTCATTACAAGTGGGAAATGACGGTTTATTCATCAACATATGGAGTGCTTTAGAAGTGCTGGAATAGCCAAACTAATGTGGAGAGGCAGGGAAAGTCAGCTTGAAGAAAGGAAGGAACCKCCGGTGATGTTTTACATATGTAGCGACTTATGTGGGAAAGAAGAATAATGTATCTCATGTCTATCCTGGAAAATACTTCAGGCTAATTGTAAAAGTAAAGATCTTTGGGGTGCAAGGCCTGCATAAATGTTTCCCATTAATATAATAGGTTAATTTTAATGTTCTTAATAGAGATGAGAACGTATATGTGGTGGAAAGGAGGTATAAGTGTCATTTGGAAGTGCATTTTCTTTCTGCTTGGAAAAGTCAACAGACCTCTTTTCTGGCACTGCAGAACTCATGGTGAGGTGTCCGTCTGGTGTTATGTGAAATGCAAGATTTACTTCCAAAAAATGAGATCTCTTTTGAGCTAATTGTGTTTTTGCTGGTTTAATTCAGTTTACGAGAAAAGGAAAGCTCTTCAGTTTTCCAGAGAGAGAATCAATCTTTCTTCAGAGTTCATTTCTTCCTTTCATGATTCAATACAATGCCTATAACGACAGCTGTTTCCACAGAGATGGAAGCAGCAATATCAGTCCAAAAGAACTTGTAACTGTTGACACTCAGCATGGTTCTAAGAACCTTGATTGCCAAACTAGAATGTTTAATTATCACATTTTTTTCTCTTTTCATCTGTGAAATGTGTGTGCAATTTTTTAATTCACACAATGAAATCTGAACAAAATATCAGGCCCTAGCTGTCTTTGTGTAATTTTTTTTATGACTGGCTGTGAGAGGGTGTTTGCTTTTGGGGGTCAGAGGTGGTATTCATTCATCAGCTGTGCATGAATTGAAATGTTTAACTTTTCCATTGGAAAATAAAGCGTTATGAACATCTCTCTTGGAGCTAAATTAAATGTCAGCTTTATACCTGTCAGCCTATGTCTTTCATACACTAATCACAAAGATGTTCTGGAAAGCTGACAGCAAATATGTTTATAAGCCATGAATATGTGAATTGTTCTTCATTCTGGCCAAATGGAAGAAGCTGTTGAACTTCTACCCAGAATAAGATGACTGGCACCCTCAAGGCCAGAGCTCCAGATGTGGGCAATGTCTCAGCAGAGGTTGAGTAACATGGGTGGAGCTGTCTCCACAAACTGATGAGAGTACAGAACTGGGCATTTTTTGGTTGAATCTGGCTGCTTTGTCAGAAGCAGATAGAAATTTAAGTTTGGAAACAGTAAGAGAAACAAGTGTGGCCCTGAGAAGGTGCTAAAAGAGAAAGACTGAAGACTTGGAAAAATTGAGCAAAGAAATAGTCTCCATTTACCTCGTCTTTTCCAAGCAAATGGGACTTGGTATTCATTGTAAATAGAATAGATTGTGTTAAAGAAATTTCTGTCTCATGAAATCATGTTCTCTTTACTGGGAGAAAAAAACCCAACCCAACCGAAAACTATGTAAACTAGCCTGAATATTGGCTAACTGCTCAGATTTCATGGGACAATAAATGTTTTTACAGAAAGTAGTAGAGTAATGAAATGATGCTGCCTAAATTCGTACATAGCATTTCTTACACAGCTAGCATAGGAAAATAAATAGAATGTCAAAAGCCAAATGAAATTTAGGGAACAACCATCAAAGAAGTTCCAGTGAGCACCCAACTGAATTTTAGGAGAGAGAATCATAGAATCATAGAATCATAGAATCATTAAGGTTGGAAAAGACCTCTAAGATCATCGAGTCCAACCATCAACCCAGTACAAATGCCCACTAAACCATGTCCTGAAGCACCTCATCCACACGTTTTTTGAACACCTCCAGGAGAAGGAACAGAAAGTCTTGTCAGGAGGGAAAGGAAATTGTTGTCCATATTTTCACAGAATCACAGAGTGGTTGAGGTTGACAGGGACCTAAGGAGATCATATAGTCCATCTCCATGAAGAGCAGGCTGTTCAGGGCTGTGTCCAGTCAGGTTTTGAATAACTCCAAGGATGGAAATACCACAACCTCGCTGAGCACCTCTGCAGGCAACCTCTGTGTCTTAGCAATACAGACAGACTGAATGAAGCAGATAAGTGTCAAAGTGAATATTAAAAAGGACCTGTGACCCAGGACTAGGAAAGACAATTAAAGATGTAGGAAAAAACTTAGTCATATCCATACAATGAGCTCAAAAGAAAGAAAACTTCATTAAAAAGGTCATTTGATGACTTTACAATATAAGGATATAATTAAGGCCACAGAGAATAGGGTGTACCTTTTGCAAAATCAGTCTAATTTTATGAAGCTTCAAGGTAAATATGAAACTTTTGTTCCTCTGTAGCAAGCAGCAAAATTCTCAATTGCTTCCAGCACGGAAAGAAATCACCCTAATGTTTGAGAAAAATATACATAAAAAGGTAAAAATCAGTGGTAAGGCAAGTACCAAAGAAAAATAATCACCAGAAAAAGGAGTTCATGCATTAACAAATTTCAGCCAACTGAGATAAAACTAAGAATGGGCCAAGGCAATATTTTAATAGCTTCCCATTAAGCAAAGAATCAGGGACACTTTAAAGCAAGGAAGTAGACAAGACAATGTCACCACTGTGGCAGTTCTGAAACTTGTCAATATGAAGTTCCAGAGGAAGCAGAAAAAAGAGTAACTCCAGGGACAGAAGGAAACCCTCTAAGTTGCATCTCAAGATCTAGACTAGCTGATTGAGCTAATACTGCAGTGAGGCTGCTTACAGCACTGCATGTGTTTGTTTTGTCCATGCCATCTTCTACCCCAGGTTAGGAGAGGGTAGAACTCAAGCACAAGGGAGAGAGCCATGGGGAACTGTGGCAAAGTGTGGATAGCTTGTGTTAAGCCACAGTAAGATGGGTTTGAAAGAGAAAAGGCTCATTAATGCCATTGCATAAGGAAGTTCTTATCAGATCCAACCTCTGAGACATCTGAATACCTGACAGTGTGTTGTCTACCAGGCTTTTATGAGGGGTGGTCATTGTGGTATGACAGGTTAAGATATCAAAATGTTCCTGAAGGGTTCAGCTGTGTTCAGTTGAGCTAAAGGTGAAGGGAAACCATAATATATTCCAAGCATCACTCCACTCTCCTTCAATGGTCCATCTCACTATTCTTATTCCTCATAGTGTTGAGAACTATTGTTAAACCTATTTTACTACCAGCAAATCCTCCTTTCCTCCCTGTTGCACATATTGGCAGGGAAGTGAACATTGACCTGAGTGACCAAGTCATTTAATGCCATGGGAGCACGGTTAGTAATAACATAAATCCAGGAGGCCATGAAAAAAGCTGGATGGAACCAAGCTTCTGGCTACCTGAAAGGCCTTGATAATAAATGTATTGCTGCTGAGACTCCAACCCTATTTCTAAACACGAAATTGCCAGTGAATTGATAGATACTAAGAGTGAGAAGAAATCCAAAGCTGGATCCACATTTAAATGTTTCAAGTCTCACAATTTTGCATGTGAGCCTTGAACTAGCACCCACATTGCCTGTGAGTCCAATAGATGGTTAAATGTCCAAGCCTTAAACGAGAGGCTGCTGTTTATTCATAATATATGTGAAGCTGAATTTGGAAAGACCACCCAAAAACCACACATGTCCATAAATGCCTTGTAGAAACTGCATATTTCATTGCAGTGTCCTACTGATAAAATTTAAATTTCTTCTTGTTAACTTTTAAAGAAAAAAGTATCATTCCCATTCTCAAGGACATGACTGTAAAATGGCTGATACCACATAAGAGCAAGGAAACTGCAGTGGAGACTCAGGGTTCACAGCCATAATTTTTAAAAAGAAATACTAGCTCAAACTTTTGCATTCATGCTATCCTTTCACTCTTCCTCTCTATCTGACACTGCAGTGAGTGCAAAGTTCCGCTATAAAATGTCTTAAGCACAAATTCAACAGGGGGGAATATTTTATATAATTTATTTTTATTTCCTTTTTTGGGATGTATTAGTAATCCCAAACAAACTAAAGAAAATATAAGACCTTTTACTCCTCCCTAAATCTGAAGTACTGGGTCCTTTTTTACACCTACAGAAGTTTCACAAGTTTGAAGTTAGCCAAAGGCAGTTTGTGACAACAGAGTAGTGCTGAGGCCCAGACTCAAGCCCACTGAACACAGAAACAATGAAAATTAAAAAAAAAAAAAATCATATTCCACATACTGTATGAACAATTTTCATTGGTGAAAAAAATCCCCAAAAGAAAGATAGGGCCTCTGCCACAAACAATTCCTTAAAGCTTTTCATTTACAACAGAGTAGAAAGCAGAAACTAGTTCAGAAATTTGGAAGGTGTTTTATTTAGTAATTTGTTAAGAGAATACTGAACCAGTACAGAGTGCAGAAGGATATGCTGGCAATCACAAATACAAACTCTCTTGTTTATGAAATAGAAAAAATCCTATAAATAAATGTCTGGGAAGGCCTGGTGCTTACCACTTAAATGCTTGAGCCAGTCTTGCCAATAAATAAATAAATATTGTTGCTCTTTGCCAAGCTGACGGGTAAAATGCTCTCACAGTGTTTTCAGTACTTTATGCCTATGGCTTGGTCATAGACCACACGTAAAACTTTTCCATGAGCATTTTGGAATTTCCACTTCTGCACAAGATTGGGAAATGCAGAGCCACCATCAGTGCAGGAAAAAAGGAGTTTCAAGAAACTTCTACCAAACTTCTGCACCACAGAATTGTTTGAGTCTTTGAATCATTTTGTCTTCATACAGTATGTGTCACCTAAAGCACTCCATAACTCATTATTGTGACAACACAGCCACAGCACCATCCATAGCAGGGCAATCCTGAGGACTTCTACACAGGTGAGATCTAGAGACTTCATGAAAAGAAAATGTCTGGGGCTGTTCCTCAGAGGCCCACAGGATCTCAGAAAGTGAAGAAAAGTGGAGTCTGTGTGGGGAGCGGAGGGTGGCACGTGAGAAGGCTGGGACAGCTACGGTGGCACAGCAGGAACAGAGAAGGGTTTTGTTTCTTCTGGCATCAGAGCTAGTGGTGGGAGCTTTGGTCAGACTTCTCAGATGGCCAAGGCAGGGAGAGAGCGGTCTTTCTCCTCCTGAAGAGCTTGCTTCTCCCCACTTGACTGGCTATGCCCAGCTCCCACAGTGCGTGGGGGTGGCAGGGGAAGCCATGGCCCATGTGGGCTCCACAGGACTGCAGGGTAACAGCACCCTACTGCTTGGCACACCTATAGCGAGCTTCACCAACACCACATACCATGGGCAGCTGGGCTGCTGTGCTGCTGGCGCTCCCTCTGATGACCGTCTTGACTGCTTTGGGTATCCTGGTCTCCAAACCCTCCACCCTTTCAGTGCTCAATCTCTGCTTGATATCAGGTAGAGTGACACCTTCAGAAACATCCTTCTTGCACCGTCAGGTTTCAGGGGCTATCCCAGTAATGTTTTCTTAGGGCAACGTCATAGAAGCAGGTGGCTGGAAGGTGCCTCAAGAGCCCATCCCCATGTTYGGGGGCAGCTTCAAGCATATCTATGCCATACAGACATTTGTGCATTTGAAAGAACATCTATTAGATGATATAAGGGATTCTGCAATTTCTCTAAGTAACTATACCAGTGCTCAGTTAATGTCTGATCTAAAGCTGTCTGGCTTGCAAAATAAGCCAGTTTCTGCATGTCCTGTTCCCTGTGATCCAGGAATCCAATCAGTCACTGTCTTCTGTGTAGCTGTCTTGACCTACCTGTTATCATTTGCCTTTTCAACTCCTTATTTCCAGGCTAAACAAATCCAGCTCTCTCAGCTTTTCCACATAAGTCTTATTTTCCAAATGTCTGTTTAGTAGGAAACCGCAGGCCAGCTTACAGGCTTAACTTTGAAATCCAGGACTAAGCTTCTATTATCTATATGCTACAAATAACAAGGTAATATCAAATATTGCAAGATAACTGACAGGAAATTTCTGAATGGGGATTTTATAGCTTGATAGCACCTAAAAAGCTCTTATGCGTAAAGGGTTTTAGTGCTCTGGATAGCCTCAGACTGGTACATGACGAACATACAAGGGAACTCTGGAAATACCGTGTTTACTATGTTGAAAAATATTATCTCCTCCCAGATTCCTGTCTCTCTCTACAGGTCTCCAGACAATTTCAGTTGCACAAAGTAAAGGAAACTTATGTCTGAAAGCAGAAAACTGAAAAGCTGGAGGATCTCATAGGTTCCTCCTCCATCTGTGCTGATGCTTCTCAGGCTACAGCAAGTGTCTTGTTCAGCATTTGCAAGGGTCACTTTACACTTTGTGTCACCATTGCACTTTTTGTTTCACAGCGGGTGGTGTTTGTCGTTGATGCTGCAACTAATGTCAGGAATTAGCTGTACTGACAGTGTAGAGCCTTTACTGTCTCATAGTCCTAATCAGGATGGGACGTTTTTCCCACGTGAGCTCTCCTTTCACTGATTTTTGTGATCTTGCTCTTGTCTAGAAACCATGTGCAGCAAATGGCATGTGTGCTCGTATTGGCAAGAGCAGGCAGAAGCCCTCAGATGGAGCCGTSAGCGTACCACCGCAGCCAGCTGCTCGCAGATGCAGGGCTGCTCGCAGCCAAGCCTGCTGTGTAAGTTTTAAAGATAGCTGCTTGCAATAAAACTGTGTGAATCCACAACGCAGCATGCGGTGTCTCCAGAAGACTGCCGCGGACAGCCCGAGTTTTTCAGAGGTTGCCAGAGAGCTTCCCCCAGCGTGAACGGAGCCTCACACCGGATGGGGGCTGCTGTGCAGCGCGGAGCGGGGAGCCACAGCCGGCTCTTCTGTCCCCTCCCTGCACTGYGGGTTGCCTCCGCTGACGGCTAGCATCAATGCTGCGGTGACAGCAGGATGGGAGGGTGTTTGCCCATTGGCCCCAGATCAACCCTGGGGGGGGATAGGGAAGGATCCCCCAAGTGTGTCGGAAAGGGATTTTCTAAATCCATCGCTGGCTGTGAAGAGCAGGATAGTGAGGAGGTACTACCGCCATCTTTTACCTACATATGGTCATGCTAAATCCTGGAAGGAAGTGCCTAGGATAACATGCTAAGTGTCTTAAGAAACTTGCAAGGGAAAGACATGTCTGATTCAGAAAACCTCATGAACCTTCTTAACAAAGTTTCCACCTTGTGCCTCATTAAAAAGAAAGTATGGAGGTCCACGGCACGGTGGGGCGAGCATTCTTCTCACCCCAGAGTGCTCAGTGAGATGGAGGAGAAATCCCTGTTCTCACTGGAAGAAAATGACTTGTTTCTCCCGAAGTATAAGCGCCTTCTGTCACACTTCTTTCCCTGTTTCTTCAGGGGTCAGAGTGCTAATCTCATGTTTCTCTTTCTAAGTCACATGGTTGCTATTGGGAGTCCTAATCACTTCTGCACCTTCCAGTACATCTTTTACTGTGGCAAGGGGGTAAGATAATAGGGAAATGCCTACATTTTATAGTTTCTAACAAGGTTTCTGAGATAAATCACAAACATGTAGAGTAAATGGTAGCTATAGCAAATTAAAATGCTTGGAAAAGAACTGTTATGCGGGGCTGCCACACTTCTCTCCAGGATTTCCTCTGCTAAAGTACAGGTGTCTGTGCTGTGTGGTGCACCCAGGACGTGTTGGATCTACTTACTACACACATTTTACACTATTAGTCTATGCAGAGTAAATTTAATGATTTCAGGACACTGACAATGAGCATAGTTGCTCATCTATGAAGCAGATACATAGTAGGTCCGGAGCTTCCCAGATCCATGTAGGTATATTGCACCATGCAGTTGCTCAGGGACATACCTGAGACTTTCGGATATATGGCAGCCTGGCTGGTGTTTCTGACTGAGAACAATCACATCTCATCTGCCAGCACTATCAGATAGCTGCTCATCTGATAGAAAACCTGCAAGATCTGTACAAATATTTCCAGAAAACTTTCATTTTCCATGAAAAATAGACATGGTAGGGAAAATACAAATACATTGTCTTTCTCCTTCTTTGTCTTTCCTTCCCTCCTCACACGCTACCCGCAATTTGCCTATTTTTTTCAGTTCTTTCCTCCATCTCCCCCTCTCCCTCCCTTGCTTCCTCCCTCCTTTTTGAGCAATGAACTCTGCAGAAGCCAGCTAGCACATAACAGGGACTTGTTCTTTTTAGCATTCTCTGTTGTGGAAGATGCTAGAAATAACAGCAGTTTTGAGGTTTCCCTGGGTTATGGAGCTGTCATTCAAGCAGGTCATGTCTAGGATATCACTGAAATGAAATCCTGTACCTTTTTCAGTCAGTTTTCTTCTCTGCCTGATCTATCTAATCCATGCACCTCCAAGGCCTTTCCCCGCTCATGATATGCCAGCCAGGCCACCAGCGCACTTCAGGTTGTCCATGCCTTACATTTAAATGACTTCCTTTCCTGAAGATTAAATCCATATGATCTTTGTCTCTTAGGTTCTTCCCTAGCCCCAATTTCTGGCTAAACTGGAGACAGGATGAGGGCCCTGTTGACCCGTGACCAGGCTCTGTAACCCAGAACACATCTGGGAAGGAAGAGCAAAGCAATCTTTGGTCCCAGCCAYGTCTGACATCCCCCTACCTCCCTCACCCACTTCCTTCCTCCTTCTGCTACCCTGAACTCCCAGCCCCCGCTTTGCCCTTTAACTGCTTCCTGACTTCTTATTCCATTTATTCTCCTCTATCTCTCTGCACAGTCTCTCCCTCTTTCCCAAAGCTGCTGCTTGATATTCCTCCACCGCTTCACATCCAGCATGCACATGTTGCACTTCCTTTTCACAACCAGCTTCTGGTTAGCCAGTAGGCGCTGATTACATTTCTTCCATCATACACACACTCCCCCCCTTCGCCTTTAGCAGAGCTGGATTTTAGTGAAACCTGCAGAGGTTTCTCAGATTTCAGCCAAGAGCAAGGTTCAGATTTACATTGCTTGGGTGTGACATGGAATCAGCAACCGAAGTATGTTCCCTTGAGCAGTTAAGTACATATAACCCCCGGCTCATGGGCAGATACTTGCTAGGATATTCTGCCTGCCAGTGCTCACTCTAATCCATCTGGTGCCTGACAGCTAGGCATACAGCTCTGCAAAGATGAATCTCTTTCCTTTTTTCTTCTTCTTTTTTCTTTTTTTTTTTTTTATTTAAAAAACCCCCATCTTTCTTAGTCTTGTTTCCCATGTAAGTGGCAGGTTTGCAGTGAACACATGAGAGTACCTGGGGTAGGAGTGAAGCCAGGCTCTGCGACTCTCCATGGGGAGTTACATAGCTGTCCACATGTACACACAGCAGCAGATTTCATCTAAGAAATGGTGTTTTATTCAGAAAGTTGTATCTTAAGAACCTCTTGCTCATTGAACCTGAGGTCTGGACCACAAAACCAATCCTGCATCATGAGCAGGCATGTGCAATTCTAAGCAAAACCAGYAAGAGTTTATGGTCTTACATGAAAAAAGCTTGCAAACATAAGGAGTTCTCCACCTTAGCTACAACAAAACTGGCAATACACTATAATAAAGCACTTGAGGGCTCTGGCAGTCACAAAGCAGAAACATAAATGCAGTCCTGCTTTTCTAACATAAGCACTTTAAAAACAGTTCTACTGTAACGGGTAAAAGAGCTGTTAGAAGAGAGCATCTTTGATTAAAAAATCTTAGACCACATCAGACTACCCTATTGTCTCGTAACAACTACCTTCAGAAAACTCACAACATGGCCTGCTTATGCCAAGTACAATGCTCAAGATGGCCCGCCACTATCACTGCCTTCCCTTTATGATCTGGGACTGGGAAGATCAGCCTCAACGGAGGCCTCTCTCCTCTTAATGACTCACGGATGACTTTGCTGGCATTTCTTGCAGTTCCTCCCAGAAGAAGTTTATGAAGTGTTTAGGGTTCAATTATTGCTGAATCAGTGCATCTTCATTCAACGGGAAGAGAGAAATACACTTCCATTATCGTCTTGCACTGAGGTTAATTAAAAGCAGCTCTTGAGCTGGTTGTGGCCTGTTTGCCAGTTGTGTTTTGACACGTTGCCAGTGATATCTGAAAGCAGTGGTTCTGCTTGTTTATCGGGGCACACAAGTATATCTGGTAAAGGCAGTTCTGCATAGAAATGCTTAAAACAAATATGCTTATGCTTATGCTTATGTGTATGTGTGTGTGTATTTGTACACATATATATATTCTGGGGCCTTATTCTCTCATGTCCTGTAATTCACCCCATCATTCATATCAAGGAAAATGTATCTAGCCATCTTTCCACAGTGGAAGTGATCTCATTTCTGGAAGAGATCATGAAAACCTTGCTGCAAAGGAGCAGGCCCTGATCTTGTGATTTCGCAGTTGTGGCACCTCAGTTACTTTCAGAAAGCCACCCCCAGTATTGCTCTCAAATGAGACAGACTGGTTTAGAATACTCTCAAATACTTACTGTTAAATGGTATGGCAAACCAGAAAAAACAAACAAACAAACAAACAAACAAAACCCAAAAGTATTATTCACCAAGTCTCTTTTGCAGGGCTACACTCTGAAGTTTTGTCAGTAACATCAAGCTGCCACAGTGCTGTGGTAGCTTTTTTTCAGATATCCTGCATGGGAACCAAAACCCCTGCTTGTATAGTTGCCCCACTGCCTTCTATCTGGTTTTACATTTTCCTTGATTGCAGTTGGATATTTGAAAATGTCTGCTGAAACTCTAATTACAACTGCAGTAAACATGAAAGACTGCTGCAGTTAAATTGCTCACATAGCACTGATTTTGGTTTGGTTTTGTTTTTAATATGAAAACAACAAACATTCCACAGCCAATTATACATACCTTAAATAAAGTTCAGAGCAGAGAAAGACCCTGATCACTGATGCTATTTAACTCCCTTCAAGTAGCCAACTCACAGAACTACAGATGCAGATAAAGAAAGGCTACAGATATTCCACAAAAATGTTGAAAACAAATGCTTGGTCAGCCCACTGGTCTAGCTTCAGTAATTCATGTCATAGAGTTAAAGGCTGCTGTTCGTTGTTTCTCCAGAGTGCTGGTTTTACAAAGGGAAGAGTGGTGAAGGTTACTCAACATGCAGACCCTCTCTTCGAAGATATTGCTACTGATTTTGGCCCCAAGAGGGGTTGATCAGCCCCTGTTTGAAAGTGGGGAAAGTCTGTTACCATCCAAGCTCATATGATGGAAGGTATGCAGAGCATCAAGGGAGTGGTTTCAAGAATGAAACAGAAAAAGATCAAAAGGACACCATTTGGATTTGTCTTTAGTTGAGGCTCGACTTGGAGATTGCTAACAAAGAACCTCTTTGATCTAGAATCTTTTATTACTGCAGAGAATAAATGCAAGGAACAAAATATTCACCTTAATTATTTTTCTCTCTTCCTCTCCCCTGCCCCAGGGAAGTGAACAATTCAGAGCCTGATGTGCGTTTTGGAAATGTAACTGTGTACTGTGTTTCAAAGTTCCTTTTTATCCGCATTTCTAGCAACCAGCCACAAAAGTTAAAGATTGTTAAAAAAAACCTGGGTTTGGGCTCATGCTAAAATGAAAGACTGATTCTCTAGAAAGCTCTGAGGCAAAGTAAACTGTGCCAAGTGTAATTTCACATCCTTGCTGATTGTCCTCTTTCTCCAGTACAGTCATTCATTTGCTCTGTCACATGTCCCAAATTATAAGAACGTTATAAAGAACATTTATCAGAAAGTTTCTGGCCCATGACTGGCAATGACTATGTGGGCTTCTCTAGAAGTTTCCAGACTTTTTTTCTTCTCTGTTCCTGAAGATGTATCGCCTATTTCTGAGGAACTGACGTGTTACTCCTGTAATTGCAGAGATTATTATGTGTCATTCATACTTCCTTTTTCATCAGAGCAAATGAAAATCGGTTTAGTAAGATAAGGCTAATGTGATCATTTAGTGAAAAGATAGCTTATGCAGAACTACCAGGAATCTATCTTTTTCTACTTGACAAAACCTTTGCCAAGGGTGGCTATAACTAGCTAGTAAATCTAAATAGGAGTCACCTGATTTTCCAGGGGCTTGAGCAACACAAACTTGCATTTGAGGCTTTGACTGGAACAGGGCTGAGGCAGATGCTCTACTCCACCCATTTTATAAGTTAGTATGATTTATTAGTAATTTTTTCCAGTATAGCTTCAACTGCAGATCAGAATTTATCCTTTTCTAGTTTTAGAAATTCCAAGAAATTGTATCTGGACCCTTTAGCCTCTGTGAGACAGAAGGCAGCTTGCTCTGAAAACAGAGTAACAGCAGATGCATGATGCTTCCACCAGGACCATGAAGTCATTATACTTTATGTTGCATAAAGGGGAAAAAATAAGTTTTTAAAGTAATGCTAGACAGGCTTTCTTCCAGTATTAGGAACGAGCTGGATTAAAAATCCAGAGGGGGACTTGATTTTTAAGTTTGAATATTTTAAACAAGCCCCAGTTGTTCTCCAAAATCATGACCTTTTGTAATCTTGTGTCCAAACTTTGCTCCTTATTTACTCCCCTGCTGACTTTTTTCTATGATAGGAGTCCAGATGCCAGCCTTCAATAAAGTCTGATCTTTTCAGGGTAAAAACTGCTGGCCTGAAGATTCTCATAAACTGGGTCTTTTGAGGGATGATCCTTGGTATCATGTAATCTCATATTCAGCTATAAATGAAGTAACAAATAGGCAAAGGAACCAGAACATTTTAGTTTCTTAAGTGTAACAGTGGAATACAAGGCATGTATTTTTACTATGTCTACTTTAGTGTTTGAATCAGCTGCTGCCATTGTAGGAGTACAGTTGGCAGAGCAGCTCCATCCCAAAGCAGACAACAAGATGACAGAGCAGACTGGAGAACAGCAGCCAGGAACTTCCTTTTTTGCTTCCATGACTGAAAGGGGGAAGTCTTGACAAATATTTGGTTCTGATTCACTCCATTTTGGTCCAGACACTGGCCAATTGTAGTACTCAAATGAAACCAAATTTTGTTCTTGTTATGGTTTTGACAGCCACAGACTCCCTCTGTAAATGCCAAACAGTAACTGTGATGTAACTAATAAAGTTTGAGACTTCATTCTTTCTGTGCTGTTTATACAGTGGATTTTTGAATAAATTCAATTTAAAAGAAAGCCCCATGGATTGATCTTGGCAGTTAATCACAGGCTGTGAGCAAGAAGGGAGCTTCTACTTCACATTTCTTTAGATAAGTTGCTGAATCCTATTTCCTAACAACTGTTCAGCTACTATTGTCAGTGTTATGAAGCAAAACTCTCTGAAGAAAATTGTTCTGTACAAGTTTTGGGGAAAAATGTGCTTCTTTCCCTCACCACGATTTTGTGAGGCTCACTGTACATAAGAGAAAACCTAAAGTCTCTCCAGAGTTGCTGTAAAGAATGTATATTTTCCTCCACCTGCAATAGAATATACAATGATATTAACACATGGGATTCTTTCTGCATGCAGTTTCCATGAAGGACTCTGAATAAAGAGAAAGAAAACACAAGTAATTTGGAGCAAGTTTTACTCAGTCAGATTTGTGTTTAGGCTTGCAAATTTTTGTGCTTTTCCAGTTAAAGTTTGATGGCATCACCAATATGTAGCATAACGGGAGACAGAGACCAGCTGTGCTTTGAGAGTTAATCTCATAAACTGCTTCCAGAGAAGGTCACATTCAGAACCCTGAGGGCTTCCAATCTGTTCAGACTTGAAAGGTATGTCAAGGACGAATTGATTTTAAACCATCCAATTTTAACATGCAGTTGGGCCCCAGCACTGTGCAGTCCCTGTGCACACAGCAAGAAACCAGTACACAGAGCATGTTTAGAAGCAGGCTCCCTCTCTCTCAAATTTTGCGTCTCCAGGAGAACATACGTAACAACCAGAGATCCACAAAACTTAGTGATTTATTTGACACAATACCTCCTATGAACTTTAAGATAAAAAGGTGCATTTCCTCTCACAAAAGCCCTACTGCTTGCAGTGGGAGTACTGTGTACAGCATGCAGGACTCTGCTCTGATTTGTTAACTCCCATGCTCCACTGCTGTTTTTGAGCAAAAAGCCCCTAAAACTGCCAGACAAAAGTTCACTTATCCTCCAAACACATGTCAAAAAAAAAAAGGGAGGGGAGGGTAGGGAAGGGAAGGGAAGGGAAGGAAAAGGAAAGGAAAAGGAAAGGAAAAGGAAAGGAAAAGGAAAGGAAAAGGAAGCAAATTAAAAGTTCATTAGAATTTGGACCCTATATTATAAAAGAACAGCTGTCAGTCTGAGATTTAGATTCACTTTATTCAATACAGACATATGTAGAAATCCAAGGAGGTGCCACCCAGCCCCTTTTTTTACTCACTTTTAGATCCCTTAGAATTTTAATAATGGTCACTTAGTAATGGAGGTAAAATATCCAGAAAGATTCACTAAAGTTCATACTTTCTAAGGCTTGAGGTGTTTCTGGAGTCAGTCCATCTCATTCGAGCCAGAGCAAAACCACTAATAGCAAGATTTTTCTCTATAAGTCAAGAGGAGACACCATTTCACAACGACTGAGAAAAATCTGACCTCCATCATGGACCATAGAACATGAGCAGGGAACTGTCCCAGCAGAAAAGTCCACTGCTCTCAATGAGATTTCATATCTTGCATTCATAGGAATAGGTCTGTACGTCAGACTCTGGCCTTTTGGTGTTGAGCAGTATTCAAATGCCYGCAGCAGATATTTACACTACAACTCTTCAAGGAGAGAGTAAATGTTCATTTTGCAGACTAAGATTGCTAGAAGTGCAGATGAGAGGAATTAACCCTTATCCAAGGGATATTCAGTTGGCATCTTGGTTCAGGTATTGCAGCAATTTAAAAAGAGAGTAATCGCATTTTCTTCTGCTCTTGAATATCATTGAAGATGCTTAAGATTTAATAACACCTACATGTTACATGTGGTTGTTCCAGGTCTGGGTTACTACAAATTAAAGATGGTAACATTGCACTATTTAAGATTATTTGACCCTGCAGATAATCGCAGGGGATTTTACTTATTTGAAGGTAATAGTGTGGAACAATCAGTGAGCCCAAAATTCACACTGTGCAAAGAAATCAAAAAAAATTATTCTGTTTGGTTTAAGTTAAACCTTTATTGTAGGTCAATTTTTAAATTACAGTTCCCAGCTGGCACCACTCCGAGTTTATAGCCACAAAGATCTTAATGTTTAAAAAGACTTCCACAACATTTCTGGGAGTCTTCACTTCCACCCATTTACAGAACTTGTCTCCCTCCATATGTCAAAGCTACATTAGAAAGATGAAAAGGCAGATTCCTTTGTCTATAAGGGATAGGATAAAAAATTGAAGAATCACAATGAACAACAGAGGACTGATGCCCCTTTCCGGCCTGTGTTGTCCCCAGAACAGAACAAGAAACTGCATATGGGGAGTTTGAAAGTTTTGTCTTACGTATCATTGCTTTTCACAGAGACCGAGATACCTCATTCACAAGTTACACAACAGGAACTAGATGTTTATTTACAGTGCTAAGGGGAGAGGACTTTCATTTCATCTAACTTCTGTTATCTGTAAGTTAAGCACCCAATGTAATCAGTTTTGTGTGCAACCTCTCTAGTGCATGGAGAGGGATAGGCAGTTAGAGGAAATGATTGACCCTGTTAATCATACTGACCTATATTAAGATGAATCCATTACCACGTGGCTATGCAGTTTCTTTCCACAGATCATGGAAGGAGCCTAGACGGCCAGCTGAGGTTGGATACCTAAGATCCATAAATCACATCCCTAAAGTACTGGAAACCCTTTAACATCTGTCCTTTGCACCATCTTGCCATCCAAACCAGCACTGCAGGGTGAAGCTATGAGGAATATTTGCTTTTTCAATATCAATACCTTGCAGCCAGGACCCCCTCCCATCCACATACTGTTTCTTCCACTTGCTGTACACACAAGAACAACACTTTCAATGAATTATAAAAGGAAGGCAGTAAATATACAACTCACCTGTCCAGGATTTCCATCCTTTACAGGATAGCTAGGGTAAGAACAATATCTGAATGAGTATTTTTGCTTAGGGGTAGTGTGAGGCTGCTACTTCAGAAACATTCTTCTGTGGGGTCAATTTACACTTGGCTGTCATAAGGAAGTGAAAGTCTGTGGCACATCTCTTCCTGGGTCAGTTTTCCAGAATACCAGTATACTGTATTTAAGCCCTATTTCAAAGCTGTGCTTTATGGGAGTCTCCATAATGAAGACAGATTCATCTGTCAAACAGTCTTCCTGAACCCAGAGACCTGCTCAAGTATTGGGCTTGCCAGATGATGCTCTGCTTTGTATTCAGACATCTAAAACATATCCTAAACCATCTTAAACTTTATATATATTGTAATCTTTGATTGTTGTCTTTAATGGCAACACACAGGATTTTGACTTTTCCTCTGTTTCCATAAAAATGGCATGTTGAAAATGTTTCCAGTTCAGTCGATCAACTTACTTTTTGTATTTTGAAATGTGCGAGCTCAGAAATACAACTGAGTGGAACTGGGTTTCTTAATGGTCCTAAGATTTCATAAATTTTCTCCTTATGCCAAAGAACAATAGCAGGAATCACTATGTCCCAGAATAGTCACTTTCTGGAGAGCTGAGGCAGTCACCTCTCATTTGATAAGCCCAAGATGAAGTATCACTTGGGACTAGCCCTGGGACTAGCATGAAGCTCTTCCATTGCAATGTGTGCCCTAACCACCAGGCAACTGGGTGTGTGAGGGCTCTCTCTGCTTCTCTCTTTCACACTTGATCAGCAATTCTATCCTGAACCTAAAAAAGGCTTTCTTAATAAATTTGGTTTAAATAGTACATTCCTGTGGAAAGACTCGGTGTCAGCAAACAGATATTTTCTGACCAAAAAAAATATCAAAATAACTGGTTTGTCAAAGAGGTTTTCTGACAGCTCTATTAGGGCAAAGCAACCTAATGCCACTTTTCAGATTATCTGGGTATGCTATTAGGAGTTTTCACTTGATATATCAGCTCACACTCCAATGGGTCCCCTCATGCCCTCCTTACAAATTTCCTTTTGGGATCCCTAACAGTAGGATTTGAAATGAACATCACAGTTTTCAAGAATTGCCAGCTTTCTCATGATATTAATCTAAACATGCAATACTTGATGGTCTCTGGGAAGCCTCAGTCCTGTGAGTTTAATATGCAAGTTCTTTGAAGTATCATCTAAGAATTGCATCCTATTTCTTAAGGTAATTTTTGGACATGTTGCTGAAGAAAAAAAAAGGCATAAATTATCACTCACGATTACTCTGAAAGCACAGAAACCAGAAGGTAAGCATGAACTTTACACCTACATCTTTCAATTTTTTTCTTCTTATTGCAGTCTGTTATGGTTTTTGACCACAAAAAATGGCAATTACGTTTGGGTTTTTTTAAAGCAGATTTTTAACAAAGGCCTTTGGGTACATTTTGTTCATAATAGAGACCACAGAGCATTTCACAATGTTTATGAAATCTAGACAAGAAAGTTTGAGGCAGATGTCATCCAGTCCTCTATGCTACTTTTCTTATTCAAACAGAAGTCTTTTCACCCTTCCACTTCTTCTGTCATAACACCTTATGTATTTAATCCTATCTCTATCCATCCAACAGTGGATGGGACACCAAGTCTAAGGAGGAGCAGCTATACATAAGTACCTGTCTATATCTAGCCAGATTCAAATATGTCTGATAGTGTATTAACAACTTTCCCATCCCAGCTCTTATCAGTTTGTCTGAGACAGTAGAGAGTTACTGCTTAGGAGTGCATGGAAATACTTCTGCAACATAATTCTGTATCTATTTTTGCTATGGAAATTCCAACAACATTGCTGTCATTGCTCTATACTGAGTCTGCCCCTACAGTGCTGGTTTGACTTTCCTGTGAGAAGACCAGATTCCTAAATCCCAAACCCAGMAAGTTATTTTTTCCCCCTTTTGATCTTCTTTCTTGTCCGTAGTATCCATCTACTATTTTATTTTCCTGGGCACTTGTCTGACATTGTGATAAGCACAGAGCAGCATTTAAGTAATTAAGGAATTAAATAATGAATGCTTTCTTATTGTCTTGGTGTTAGAAACTTCACAATAAGTGTGAGAAGGTTGCACTGGGCAGATGAAAGACAGTTTAGTGGAACAGCATACATTGCAATTTGCTTACATAGTGCCAGAAAATTCTTATTATAAAGTATGTGGTCATTGGGCATGGGACAGGCACATGTGATATCTAACCAGAATTTCCTGGACCCTTGAGCCCTTTTTTTGTTCAATCTACAGAGATGCTTTAGAAACCAGAGCTATACTGTGCAGTCAAAGGGTTCATAGTTTATAATGCATGACTTGGTTTCTTAGGATCAAAAGGTAGACAAAAGTACCAGGAGAAAATAAGAAGATTACTGACTTTAAATAAGCAGTTAAGGAAAACAGGGGCAAATAACACCTCATTGTCACTGCAGTAAGCAGTTCAGTGTTTGTCCAGATGCTTTGTGTTGGCTGTTCCTTATTGACTACTATCAAACTGTTCTCAAAGCACTTTCCTGCTATGACGTTTCTTTCAAGCTAAAATAGGGATATATGGTGCCCGTTCTCTGTTGGGCTGGACTGAGATCAGATGGACCGAGATCAGTTGCCAGGCACTAAAAGCAGTAGCAGTGAAGCAGCTGGGAGAAAGGTGCTATCCACTTCTAGCTTTGAAAACATCTATTGGAGCTAATGGTTTTGGCACCAGGAATTCTCATATGTCCAGGATGGTCAAACTCCATGCAGAAACGGAAGCAAGTTACAGAAGAGTGGAGCAGCATTGCCCTTGAATATGTCTTGGACCATGCTGTTCCCCTTCAACAGGTTTTCAAAGTAGAAGGACAGAAAAAAATTAAAATAAATTTGTTCTTTTCTTATTATTACTTATAAAGTTTTTCCAAGCTTTTAATGTTGCTTTACTAAAATGTCTTTCATATCTGTTTTCCCTCTTCATCCTGTATGTCAGGAGACCTTGCCAACTGCTTTATGTTGTCCACAGGAAGACTCAAGGAAAAAAGCAGCTGTGGGCATGGGGTCCCCTTTCATCAGTTTTGGGGCTTTCCCTATCTTTTGCCAAGATCCTGACTGTCTTATTTCATTAACAAAAACTTAAAGTATCACATTAGGGACAAAATTCTGACATTCCCGCTCTCCCAAAGACCACAGTGCAGTTAACAGGAAGAAGAAAATTATAGCCCTGAACAAAAAAGAAAAACAGAACGGGCTTCTTCCACCATCCCAAGTATCTGATGGAAAAAAAGAGCAAAGGCTGTCTTAGCAAGGCTGGTGGAGGGGAAAAGATGGGTTCCAAGTGTAGTGAGCTGGGCTGGGGAGGTTATAACACAGCACTTCACAGGGTGAGCACCATGTAAAGGAATAACATGAACCACATAAGAAGAACAAGCCAGGGAATATGCTCCTGCCATGTTACACAAGGAAATAGTCCAGCATTAGCCTGAGGATCCCCTGCAATGTGCTGCTACAGGCGCTCTGCAGCTTTGGGGAGACACCCTACACACCGTCCCATCCCTCTACCCCCCACTACCCCCCACAGCCTGTTTGTAATGCGGCTGAAACGTCCTGCRAACTGGCTTGCCAAAAGCACTGGACTGCACTGTGCGTGGGCTGGGAGGTGATGGCACACAAGCAGGCAGAGCTCAGCTTTGTGGCTGCGGACMCTGCAGCGAGCCACCACCACAGAGCGTGCTGCAAGCGCAGGAGTTGGCCACTGAAATCCCCGCTGCTGAACAGGCAGAACCGAGGAACTCGGTAACCCCATCGCTTCTGAACTCGTCAGCAGGGTTTATATAACAATGAGCCATCAGCTCTTTCACTTCAAGTACTGCCTCAATTTACGTGGCAYAGTAGCAATCTGGCTTTGATGGAGAAAAATGTGAAGGAATGTGTTCCCTGGGGAGTAATGCAATATACAGACAATGTAAGAAGAAGGCTGTGCTGTTAAATGATACACATTTCCATCCAGAACATTTTTATTACTCTTGGAACTGAATTAAAGTTTCCAGACTCATTTGCTGAAGGTTAATCCAGATTTCTGTGAGATGTGCCCAGATACAGATATAATCTCTTTAATGAACTGCTCTGCCCATTCATTTCTTTAGCTTTTCTGTTTTCTCCTGCATTGATGATACTATGGTGCTGGAGCGTGTCCAGAGAAGGGCAACAAAGCTGGTGAAGGGTCTGGAGAACAGGTCTTATGAGGAGCGGCTGAGGGAGCTGGGGTTGTTTAGCCTGGAGAARAGGAGGCTGAGGGGAGACCTTATCACTCTCTACAACTACCTGAAAGGAGGCTGTCAGTGTTGGTCTCTTCTCCCAAGTAACAAGYGATAGGACGAGAGGAAATGGCCTCAAGTTGYGCCAGGGGAGGTTTAGATTGGATATTAGGAAAAATTTCTTCACTGAAAGGGTAGTCAGGCATTGGAACAGGCTGCCCAGGGAAGTGGTGGAGTCACCATCCCTGGAGGTGTTCAAAAAACGTGTGGATGAGGTGCTTCGGGACATGGTTTAGTGGGCATGGGTACTGGGTTGATGGTTGGACTCGATGATCTTAGAGGTCTTTTCCAACCTTAATGATTCTATGATTCTATGATTCTATGATACTAGAGACATATGGAAAAAAATGAAAAAGGAAGAACATGTGGAATCAAAAAAACCTCAGACTAACACATAAAAGTCCTAGGATTGTCAGTTATAAATTCAATACAGGACTGGCTAATGTTTATACACTAAGTGTGAAATGCAAATTATAATTAAAAATCATATGACTGTATTACAGAGATATTTTAAATACCTATTTTTCAATCTCTTTTCAATCACTTAATTAAGAAACATCTTTTGTCTTTTAAAATACTATCCTTTAGGACTTAAAAAATGTAAATAAAATATTTGCTACAATCCAATTTCCTAGTGTAGCAGCTGATATTATGCATTTTGTATTGTTATTGTTTTATTTGCAGCTCAGAAAATCCACTGTTCAGTCCTTTCAAAATTTCTAGGTGTATATCATTTTTTTTTCTTCTGAATTTGTTAATTTTTTCCATCATTCTTCTTTTGCACCTCATTGATCTCATGCTTATTCCCTTAAAACAGTATGTCACAGGCAACATCTCAGCTGAATTATCACTGGTAAAAACAGATGTTTAAAAGCCACCTATCAACTCCATAAACTTGTTCCCCTCCTTAAATGTTTATTAAGATTCCTGAGGCTCCAATACACCCGACTATTCTCTCTTAGACTTCCTGATTCTGAGACTGAAATATTTTGGTTCAGTGTCTTCAATAACTTTCTTAAACCCTCTTTATTTTCATCAGACATTTTATGTCTTATGACATACATTCCATTTCACTGACTTCATCTGATGGGATTTCCAATTTCTGGAATATTATTACTTTGCCTCACTGAACGTGTTCGGTGTTCCCATTATCTGTTTTGGATTTGGTGCGCTCCTTTTGTGTTATAACACTGAGCAGGCAAGCAGCATTTATTTTGCCCCCCATCAAACAGAGCTCAGGACTAAACCAGCAGGGTCACTCCAGAGTTCAGCACCTCTGCTGGTAAGCATACATCAGCACAAGAAAAAGAGGGAAAATATTTCAAGAAAAGTCTGACTAACTAAAGAAATTAGATTCTGGACCTTTGACAAGTCACCTGTCTGCATGCTATTTGCACAAACTACCACAAGCAATCTGACAAAAACACTAGTGCATTTTGAGTTTACTGCCCCAAATCCAGAAAATAAGTAGCGTATGAAACGCACTAAGGATATTACAGTTCCTACAACAATATTAGATCCCTGCTTCTGGTTAGTTTTTGTAACCCACAAGATCCTGTTAAATCTGTTGTTATTAAAGATGTAACTGAGATTTCAGTTTACCTAAGTGTAGGTCTCGTCAGACAACCAGACCACCGAGCGTTTGCAGCTGAGTCTTTCCCACTGAAGTCAATGGTATCTTTGCCACCAACCGCAGGAGACAGAGAATCAGGTCTTGATAACAGAGAAAGGTATTTTGCCTATCTGAAATTTATGTGCCATGTTTGAGGTGCCTTTTACATTTTCACAGGGCCTGATATTTTCATTAAGAACAAGGTGGGTATGCCATTCAAATGCAGCTGTAGAAAAATCAGACCTCTAGTCTAAGTTAGTCATCTAAGTTCTTCCTGTAACCAATGCAGACAGACAGAGATTCATCCCACCTGTCTTAGATAACTATCCTAGAATACAATAAATCTGGACCTGGTCTCCCCATTGACCTTGAAGAAAGCCCACATACCTACCTTTTAGATAGCTAAAAGAAATGATCCCACCTAACCAAAAGTGTCTAACTTGAGCAGTGCTACTGCTGCTGTAAATCTAAGTGTAAAGAAACAGTTCAGACTTGGCTTCCTGTAACCCCAATGGAGAAAAAAAGAGTCCCAACTGCCTCAGCTGGGCATCTATATTAAGTCGCTTAAATGCGGCCTCAAAATTTCAGCTGGTACAGATGAGAATAATACTGATGGCTACACTGATTTCTGCCAGATACACACTGGGTCTGGGGCATGAGCAGGGAAGATCATGTGGGCTCTATTCCTAACCAAACTCTCATGACCACTTCTGCAGTTGAACAGAAGGGCCTCTTGATGCTGTTAAAAGGCCCCTTTGCTATCTCCAGCTTATTTTTTCCCCACATATTTTCCCTTTTCTCCCCACTCCTGTGTTGCTACCTTCCACGGGAGGGAATACAAGACCGCTAATGAGCTACAATGACACTCTTCTGCATCAGAAATATCCCCCCAAAATCCCTACTGGTCTCCATTTCTTCGCCACGTATTTTGCGTCTCAACTTGAAGTTTCAGCTACTACAGAAAATGTTCCAAGGCAGCACTGGCTTTAGAGGCTGTATCTGTTAAAATGGGCCATAGACTGCTCTATGGGCCTACAGTCAAGTGGCATGGCAGCTGTAAAATATGTTGTAGTCATCTGTACTGCTAAGGTCATGCAGCTAAACCCGCTCCAGCCCACCGTCCCAACACTGTAGATTCATGCAGACTATTTACTGGGAACAGGATTTGGCCCATACTGTCCCACAGGCTCTCGCATTGTTGGAGAGGTGCTGGTGAGCTCAGGTCAAAACTGTGCCCTAGAGACTGTCAAATAAGCAGTAGGAATGAGCACCTCTTGCAGAGGTTTAGCCAGGAGCCTGGCTCTATCTAGTTTACTAGTATAGATATAGCCAGAACATCTGGTAAGGCCAGTAACACGCACTAACCCAACTTCTGCTGCCAGATATACTCCTGAATCCGCTGCCTAAATCTATGAGCATCATGTCAGTGTGAACAAGAATAGCAGCTGGCTCTAAAACTTTAAACCCAATGTTTAATACTCATACTAAAGAAGGATAGTCATCCTTTTATTCCAAATCATCACTAAGACATAGTCCAATACGTTCCTTACCTTGATACATGTATTTTTCCTTCAGTGTGCCATTTTACAAAGATGGATGATCAAAACACTCCATCCAGAATTTTAACATTAGAGGTACCTAATGTCTAGGTGGGTCAGCTCTTTTTAAAAAATACAGAAAAGCAGAGGGAAGGACCCTTTACTCAACAGGAAGGTAAAATGGCCCTTGCATTCTTGCATTGTAGAAGGAAAGTGGACAAAATGAAGTGAAACTTTCCATCAATTTGAAATAAATGTCAGGTTGTATTATGACCAACAATTTCTGTTCCTATTACATCATAATTTCCCTGCCCTAGCTTGACAGACTACATTAAAAAAGCCAACCTATTTGTCAACATTACCAATTTTGCCTTATCCATCCTCTTTTCCCATTTGGACTTCTTCTCTTTCTGGAATCTGATCAACCTCTGACTCAGAAGTTTCCCCAGATTTTCAAATAATTGACCTTAGGGTTTAATCAGGAGTGAAAGCAGAAGCAGGTGGGAAGAATCTTTGTAATTTTGTTTACGAGAACATATTTCCAGAAACCTTGACTGAACTCAGTGGAAACATAGCTTTAATTTTCCTCCTATAAAGGATGGATTAAGTGAGGTTGCCAGAAAATGCTCCACTTCAAATATTTGACTGCATGTTCTTGAAGCCTGTTAGAAGTCTGTTAAGGTTATGACAGCAACGTGACTTTGTGTTACAGTTTTTGCCTTTGAATCATGAAAACAATGGGCTGAAGTCAAAGTTGGGTCATCCTCAAACAGTGCCTGTAATGGTATCAGGGCCTGGAGAAGGTCACCCTGCTTGCCATCAGAAGTCTCACAACCAAACAATAGCAAGAATGGCTGATATGAAAACAACAGTAGTTCAGAGAGTAGTGCTCCATTCAAAACTCAGTGTATGCAGAGCTTTTTCATAGGGTTTGGTATAAAAACAGGAAAAAAAACAATGTAAGAGTTTGTGTCACTTAAAAAGGAAAACTCCTACAGTCCTAGCTAGGTATTTTGTCTTTATTGTTTCCACCAAAAACACATGCTACAGAATGATTCTCATCGACTTCAGTACGGTAAGCAAGTTTTCAAAGTTTAAAGTAATGGATGATTAGGACTTACTGGAAAGGTGACTGTGGCTGAATCAGAACAAAAAGGTGTATTGTACTTAGAAAATACAGAGGCCCTATCAAAAGAATCAAGGATAAGCTTTGGATAATCAGGAGACTTTTAGATGCTTGCATTAAGACTGGGCTTTTGAAGTTATCCAGCTGTTCTTCATGCATCTACTTAAAACACAAAAATACACAAGATTTAAGAGAATAAAGAAAAAAATAATGTTCATTCACTGCAATATCCCCATAAATTATTATTTTAAATAGTCTAAAGTATTTTCTTGTATTGGTATATTTTGCTATGTTTTGTCTCCTCTACAAAGTCATTCTCCTAGGGCTATTTACAGAATATTAGATTAAAATGTCATAAAAATAACTGAAATATGTTCCAAATAGTGGTAGAGATGCCAAAGCAGCACAGAGTTCTTCCAGCACTCTTGTATTATGATTACTTAAATATCACTAGCTAGTTGCTAGTGTTGTGAGTCATTCCTGTGTAGGTCAGTGGGATTATTTGTTGAATAAGGCATCATAAAGTACCCAAAGGGCGTTTTGAGCTAACAACAAAAATGAGCTGAGAACATCAGTAGTCTCAAATTAGAGAAAATGAAAAAAAAAAAAACTTTTATAGTGTTGCACATATCTTTTATTCCTAACTATAATAAAGCTTTTACCCTTACAGACCAAAATATTTGGCTTTATAGGTGTTTTCCATTTGCCCAAAGAACTGCCAGAGGAACAGGTAATGAAGACCTAATTTATCACTTCATTAGACCAACTGGGATCAAAGATTCCCTCTGTGGTTTTCTGAGACATGAAAAAACAGTAACTATGAAAACTAACTCTCAATTTTTCCTTATTTTTACAGTTGCTTTTTCTTGTTTTCATTTCTCAAATATGCACAACTATGCAGGTGATGAAAATAAAATAGCTTTGGTACTTTCATATTCAGAAAAAAGATCAGTATTTTCCTATTTTCAAAGTAATTCAAAGGTAGAGGAATATACTGAACATGAGCCTTTTTTATTTTTGTTGTCATTGCTGCTGTTGTTGCTGTCACTGTTATTGATCGTTAGCCAGTCAGTGAGGTGGGTCTATGCCACTTACTTGAAATGAGACCTCAGGACTATCAGAAGGACTTTTAAACTCAGAAGACAGATTTTTTTGGAAAGTAAAAATGAACTTTTTCTGAAAAGAATCAGAAGAGGGAACAGAAATAGAAGAACATAAATCTGTTCTCTTTCTCCATCCACTCTTTCCTTGCAGGGCAAGTCTTTTCCTCCAGACCTCAGTACAGCAACTCAGGGACCACCAGGGTTGCAATAAATTCTACAAAGTCCCTTTGAGTYCTTAGAAAAAGTCTAAGGAAAAACCTAAGGATCTTCTGATTCCTCTTCATGTGTCTGCTTATAATTTAATCATTTTTGTCTGAATTTTTTCTGTCCTTATATACAGTTTCTTACTAGTTTCTCTGTGTTCTCTTTCCGTTTTGTCCTAGATCTTTAATTCAAGTAGTGAAATACCCAAGAAAGAAACACTGAAATAGATGCACAACAGCCTAGAGTCCCTTTTTTCTGGACACCTCATACAGCTAATTGTCCAGTCCCCTGTGCAGGGGAACTCTGTACTAAGATGGCTATCCAGGCATAGCCTGTGTGGGAGAACAAAGTAGATGGAAGGACAGAGGTGATAAAGGAAAAATGAAATTAATGCTTCCYAGTTCATAAGTGCCTAATATTATATTTAGGCAAAATAACCCTAGAGAAGCCTACATCTCTTGTAAGAAATTATGAAAGCTGGGAACATCACACCTGCTGTAGAAAAACTGAAATTTAGCTTGTTCCTTAATTTCTCCTTTTTAGCCCTGCACTGGGCAGAAGAGTACTGAGCACCAAAGAGAAGCTGGGACAAGGTGTGCAGCAGTGCCTCTCTGTACCTCAGCAGAAAAAACGAGGACAACTGCTCAGGTAATGTTGTCTGAAAGGCTTCTCTCCCTCTTTCACTGGGTGCCTAATTGCTTCCTCTCCCCTAAAGCACTAAGGAATGCGAATGAATGGGAGACATTTATGAAACTACCAGCTTATCTTGGAATAAGATAAAGTAAGGTGACTTCTTTTGGAAATATAAATTGCGAGCATGTAAGACTGCTGTTTATGTAATTGCTGACATACCTGCTGTGACAGGGAGAAGTTCATGGAATAATGCATATTCTGTTTGGGTGAAGGACTTGCCCAGGATCCTGTCTAAAGCTCATGAAAGTGCTGAAATGCTCTCTTTTGAAAATCACATTTCAAACTTGCTTTTTATAATGAAGAAAAATTAATACAGTGCACCTTGAGCAGTGGAAGCACTACTGTTGTCTCCTTAACTCACTGGAAAATACTGACCAAAGAGCATATAGAGCTTTACATAAACACTTTGTTATTTTATCTTGTCTATGCTTAGACCTGCTCTAGACACAGTCAACAAGGTATTTTCTCTCCACATTGCCCATTGGGATTAATAATTTATGCTCACAGTCTCACAGTATAAATTATCCTGAAGTTTCTCACTGTTTGCCTCTTTTTAACCTCCTCACCACTAATGCATGCACTATCATCTCTTACTTTTTGGAAATCAAAAGAGAGTTTTTTTCATAGGTACAGATACAAACTCATAGGATGTGAGTGGTCCTCCTGCTCTGCTGTTGGATACATTCACTATCCATGCACATTTTGGCTTGCAGAGTTGAACTCTTATTTACACTTTAGTTATAGTATTGGACTTCTGGTTTTCTATCTTTTTGGAGTAGATTTACCCTATATTAGCAACTAAACATTAATTGCATTAGACAATAAAGAGCAAGTCTGGATGGTGTGATTGGGTGTAATTGGGTGTATAAAGTCATAGTTCAAGACCTTACTCTGCCTGATTGGGCAAGCCCATTTTACCACATACCTGCAGAATACCATAATGCCCTCTACCCCACAACCACAGGAAATTTTAGGATAACTCYCTCTCTCTCTGATTCATCTTGCTTTTATTAGAAATGTCATCTAGTTGAAATACATGGCACTATATTCCTTTTTTCAGATACAAATCCACTTCCCAGGAGGCTTTTTTAGCAACTTTACCAATTAAATACTTGTAGTAATAAAAGAGATAGATAAAGATAAAGATAAGATAAGCAAAAATAAAGATAAAGATAGATAAAGATAAAGATAAAGATGAAGATAAAGATAAAGATAAAGATAAAGATAAAGATAAAGATAGATAAAGATAAGATAAAGTAACCCCACACACACAGTTAAGACAGTTTAGGAGTTTTTCAGTTGCCTTTAATGGTAAGAAAGTGAAGGTTTATTTTTAACTGAAGCTTTTACTGAAGCAGCAATTCTTTTTATTTTCAACCAAGATGGGAGTGTCTGGAATGTTACTTTTTATTTTTAAAATAAGTCATCATTTTCACCATCAGCACTCAGATAGGAGTCACACCGATCACAATACTAGTGGTTGAAAGGTCCAAGCATTTTTGTGGTTTCTTAAATAAATAGCAGTAATTCAATTTTTGTGTTCTCAAATTTGTGGAATGTGATATTTGGAAGGGTGTAAGAACTGAAAATCATTCTAGCCTCCCAGAAACAAATGCTTTCAATCTTATAACACGGGATGGAAGAAGGGCTTTTTGGTTTGCTCTGCTTTTTCCTGTAGAGGCACAAGAACAAATAAAGTCTCTGCAACACTTAACAGCAAGTGATTGATAAAAATGAACTCACTGATTAAAAGATTTTGTTTCTTTTAGATATCTGATCATACTTAGCTCATCAATACTCTGTGTTTCTGTCCAAGGGTAGCATTCAGTCATGATATTGTAAAAGGTTTTCTGTGACTCAAATGAAACAGGCTTACAAAGCTCCTAATTTTATTTTAGTTTTTCAGGAAGGGGACATGGTGGTTTCCAGGCTCACAGTCTTGATTATCTGTTTCTGCTCAGTGTCTCCAGTTCATACTGCAAAAATCCAGTCCCAGGAMCTAAGCCAATACTACAGCATTTATTTTCTCTGTGAAGTCTCTGAAGACAAAGAAAAGGTCTTTTCAAAATGTTGGGGAAAAAAAAAAAAGGGAAAAAGGAAAAAAAAGACCACAGTTAGCCAGAATTGTCCTTACAGTTTATGCTGTGAGGCGTTCTGTATTTTCTGTTACTCAATTGGCGTCACAAGAACTCACCTCTGCTGCTCTACCTATTGCCAAATGGGACGCGTTCACGAGAAAGCCACATTTGAAGAAAACAACATCTGGGAACACTACATACAGTAACTGTGCTGGTCAGAGGCAGAGTTTCTTCCCTTGGATGATAATTGTCATGTAAGTGCCAGGAATGCCTGTAGCTGGAAAACTGTCATATTGCCACAAAACAGGGTAACTAACGTTCTCTTTGGTACTGTTTAAAGGATCCAGGGCCCTTGAGACCCTATAAACCCTGAAAACTACTATTTCTGGAATACTGTCCATAGCATTTGAGTCTTTAATTACATGTCACTATTAGAAGTGTTGCTTATGAGGTTTTAGTTTGGCCTAAACTTCCTAAAACTGATGGCCCAAAGGAAAATCAAAGATGACTGGAAGGATCTGCTATGGTCATTGTGTTCGGTCCCTTGGTATCACTGGTTACTCGCCATGCAGTCACCTCCGTAAGTGTCTCCAACTACATTTAAAGAGTGATCAGGCTTTGCAGCCACTTCTACACCTCCAGAGCATTGATTCTTGTGTAACTATTCACATGGCATATTTTCATGCGCTCTTTTTGCAACTTTTTCTGGTGCCAAGAAACAAAGTGCTGAAGCACGGGAAGAAGCAGAGGAAAATTAACAGAGGAGACAGACTCACACATGCACACACAAAAGCAAATAAAAGAAAAAAATGGGGAAAATGCAGAAGGAGAAAAGAAAACAAACAGTAGAGAGATAACAGGGAGACCATTCTTTCTCACTGAATGAGACCAAGAGCTGCAGGAAAGAATTTAGTAAATAGTAGCAGTTAAATGCTCAGTGGGGTTTGCACTACTCACATCTGTTCTCTTGCACAATGTCCAGATCCCTTTGGAGTCTAGAGATGGTGTGGGAGACCCAGGTGGGTGTAACCTACCCTCCTACCCACCAGCCCTCACTGATGTGGCACTGGRCACCCTCTCCTGACCGGTGAGATGATCTAGAATCGATCAGGACACTAGACCCGTCAGTACAGTGGTACTAAGAGTCAAGCTCTCATCTGTTCAGCCACAAACAAGCACCTTCCTTCCCCTCCCTGTCCCCACAGGAAGATCAAGGGGGAAATAACTGCTAAGAGCAGATTAGACAGCTTTTAAATTGCATCTAACACCTTCTTTCATCTCTAGCTACAACTTTGCAGTGTAAATATCATGCTGTGAAGACTTAAACAGACAAAAATGTTGACCTGACTTTTCTTTTTTTTTGCAAAAGATGTGAATTCCTTGCAAGAGGAGGGGTCCCCTACACATCAACCCAAGTCAGTGGCTTTCTATTTCAGTACAAGAACTGACAATGCAATAAGTAGCTGCCTATATCCATTCCAGCTAGGGGCTACTGGCAAATAAGCAAGTTAAAGGATAACAAACTCAGAAAGCAATAAGGACAGTTATTAAAAAAACCCTGAACATTCAGCTTATGTGTTGATTTTTATATAGAAATAATTCAAAACAGAATGAAACAAAAGCCTGTCTTTGTGTGTGGTAGAGCTGAAAGATTTGTGGCAGGACTTCTGTAGGAAACAAAGAGAAGAAGTAACCCACCTAGCTGCATGGATTGCTGTAATTATGATCTTAAGCAGAATTTATATGCAACAATTCCCTCCCAGGTTTTTAGAGGAAAAATATTAATCTGGCAGAAGGTAAATTTGGCAGTTGGTCAATCAGTAATAGTGAGATGTGTGAGGAGAGACAATTACAGGTGATGAAAGACAAGATGGGAGAAGTCAAGGGGTAAGAAGGGGTTTTATAGTTTTTGAATGTTAAACAAATTAGGTTCCAGAAAAAGGGGATGATTGTGTGGATGGATGCTATCTGGAACTGATTTATTAATTACTGGAGCAAACACCAGAGGGGGAGAAAAAAAGGATAATTTTATAAATTCATCTCAGAATCATTTCTGGAACTACTATATGTTTCATTTTAATTACTGTCTTCCTTCTCAGTTTTCTAATTGGTTCTCCTTCCTCATCTTTCATAATAGACAATGAGAACCACTATAAGCAAGCATGACCAAAGTAAAAACTTGACCTAAGAGTGGGCTTGGTATGTACTGAAACACATTTATGTGATTACTGAATTAATCCTGAGGAAAAGATTAGGTTACAGGGGTGTGGGGAGGGAGAAAGGGAGGAGCATCCGTTCATACATGGAAATCATGGTGGAGGGGATACTCCTGTTTTCAAATACAACCTTCAAAGTCAGCACACACATTCAAATTACAGTTATTAGCACTCTCGTTCATAAACAGAACAGATGTCAAGGTCCTCCCAGCCCCTTCAGTCCCCCAGACAGACAAACAAACAAAATTTGCAGAATTTCACAGATATTACACAGGTTCAGGATCCTCCCAATGCCCTCAAGCCCCCAAACAAACCAACAAAATGTGCAGAATTTCACACACAGGTTACACAAAATTACAAGTTCTCCTTTCCTCCAAAAGCTGCTTTATTTGCATGAGGCGGCTGCACTGGGCATGAGGTCTGTGCATGCCACCGCAGTGAAGTATGAACCTGGGTTGTCAGTTGCTTTGCACCACTGTGAGAACAGTGTGAGGGAGAACAACAGCCCGCAGTACACAGCTCCTGGGACAAAGCCTGCACCTCCTTCTGTGGCCAGTTTCACAGTAGCACTCTGGTAGAAAATAATGTGCTAAAGGTAGCCACTGCTACTATTATTGTTGTAGAAGCAGTAAGCGTGATGTGGTTTATTTTTGTTCTGTTTAAATTTCAAGATTCAGAACTACATGGCTCTGATGAATAAACGGTATCTGTGGCTATCGTAGCCTTTACACAGGGGCTTCTTTTCTGCTTTTATTTTAACAAAAAACCTCTGAAAGTGATATTCCTTTGGTAGCCCAGTTATGCCTGTGTGTATGTGTGTGAGTGTGCATGGAACAGAAGGGTGGAGAGGAGCTCTGGGCTGCAGTTACTACTTGGAGTATATCTGTTTTGTACTTACTAACCTTCTGCTGCTTCCAAGAACAGCTCAGTAAATCATGTCTCTTCCACTGAAACTGCATGTACACCACTGTACGTTTTCAGCAGGGATCCAGATGTGAGCAATTAGGCCACGCTGTGCTATTATGCTGCCTCCCATATATGAGACATGGCTAAATAAGAATAAACCAGCTCCTTCTTAAAAATGTGCACAGTCCTTCCCAGACAGGCAGTGGTTAGCCCTTGCTGGCAGTTCCAGCAAGCACTTTCCAAACTCATGGTCTAAATACATGCCTAGACGCATGTCCTGACTGCGTGTTGGGACAAGGTCCTATCGCCCCCCAGCCCTCGCTTCTCTCTTGCTCTGCCAATGTGAAGAGCTCTGGCTCCGAGGCTGGCGGGCAGCTATGTCGTGCAGCACCGCCGTCCTCCTCCCGCCCCCCGGCCACCACGTTTGGACAACCAGGAAAAAGGAGCACTCTGAAGCATAACGTACCCTAGAGGACAGAGACAGATATTTGGACTGAACCCACCAAGAAGCATGTCCAGGATTGCTCTCAGTCCCTCTTGGACGTGAGGTTTGCCAGGCACCTCGGAGGAAGCCGTCACTTCCACTTGCTGTCAGTTTGACGAAATCCCAGCAAAAAAAGCACAGCTAGGGAAAGCCGGTCTGCTGGAGAGAAAGGTTTAGGCCTTCAGTAATGTCTCAACAAATGGCAAAAAACCACTCGGGTTGAGTTTTGTTTCCTCAAGAGATTCCAGACTGCTCTGAATCCAGTAAACAAAAACTGCCACTGAGGAAGGCAGACATATTTTTCTTTTCTCTTGAGAAATTGTAGATGTTTTTCTATGTTCTCTGGTGGAGAAAAAGTTTCTTGAAGCAACTGGAAGGTCCTCATCAGTGAGATGCTGAGAGAAAGGCTCTAAGAAAGCAATCCAGCTGCTCTTTGAAAAGACACTAGAGAGGGATAGGCATTACAGAGAGACATTACAGACAGACTTTAAGACATTAAAAATAACATTCCAGCCCACTTCCAAAACTGTGACACTGGATTAGCTACTAGTTGCTCACTATCATATCTAAAATGTTGTTCTAATATTGAAGTATTTGACAAGTCCACTGGACCGGGCTGAGCTGACCTTAGCAGATGGCTATGGTGAAGGTAATCAAGTCATCCTGCTTTTCTGTCCCTAGATTTATTTTTGCAGCATGTAGATACATAATGAACTATGAAAGGGGAAAAGCTGGCTACAATAAAAGAGGGTAAAGGGAGAGAGAGAGAGAACTGTTTACAAGGAAGTTTGACACTCTCCAACTCTCTTCAAGCTGTGAAAAAACCCTTGGAAACCACTGAGAAGAAGGGAGCAGTCACAGGCTGGGTGGTGCAGCTCATGACTGCTGCATATTCGGGGGGTGGGGAGAGAACAGCAATCATTTAAATGGATGTAATGGCTTCAGCATTYTGGAAAAGCTATATTTATTTACTAAAAAATATCATATATAGAAAGGGTATATTTTGCCTATCCAAAAAAAATAAAAATATTAGTCTTTTACTTCCCAGTGTGTTTATGTCACTTCTATACAGAGTCTGACACACACTAACATCCTCGAGATTTCTGGAATTCAGACATCTTATAGCATAATCATGCATTTTTGCTAAATCTTCAAACAATTGGCTGCAGGAATGCATTTCACCGTCTAGCTTGTGAAGGTTTTGGGCACCCTTGACAGCTACAGAACAGAGGTTTGGCTCTGCCTGCTGGCTAATCCGCCACCTGTCAGAAAGCCCTTTCCTTTTGGTGCAGATTCCTGGTCGACCCAGCCCAACAGCAATGTTGAGTGCGGCAGGGAGAACTCTCTGCATTTCAGTTCCCCCACAGGAATGTCTGGGGCTGCTCCTCGGGAAACATCCTGCTCTAACCCTGCAGGCGGCAGAGAAAGCAGGGAATGTGCTCCTGACAGCCAGCACACCCTCAAGAAATGTTCATCTGCAGGTCTGGGTGTATTTGTTTACTACTTCGACCAGTCTGTGACAACAGCAGAGCCTTCTCAGTAATGGTGGATTTCTTTTACAGCACCCTTTCCCTCTCTAGACTCCTCTCAGCTTGTCTCAGCATTCCAACCCCCAGGCCACTCAGAACCTCCAGCAACATTTTTTCTTCTTGTGCTCTTTCTCATGTTTTCTTTTTTTTGTCTTGTGTCTTCTCTTCCAGATAAGGATGAGACTGCTATCCAGGGGAGGCATAAGCAAATAACATCTAATTAATTAATTTCCTTTTCTTGAGAAAGTGCAGGTTACTGATGCCGGGCTTAGAAGGAAAGAAATGTAGCCAGCCTCTCACTTTGGCTACCATGGACAAACAGTGTTTGCGTGGCTGTAGACAGCAGTAAAAGGTGACTTTTCAAAACTCCCCATGCTAAGATCATGGCCAAAGGCAGTATGAAGATATATTTTCTCCAACTATTTCAGTGGACTTTGAATCAGACAGGTGGACCACATGACCATGTCCACGGACATGGAGCACCCACAGTGTAAGACAGCGATGTCTACCCCTACCTGTTCTGATCTTTGAACTTTCCCAACATCCATCATGTGACCAGTAAAGAGATCTTCCCTTCCTGACTGCTGCACAACACACCTTTCTAAAAGTCCTGTTTTTCAGCAGCTACTTCCTGGGCTAGTTCTTTTGTCATTGGGTCTCTAATTTCGGTTAACTTCCCAGCTACCCAGAGTTTTACCTTGCAGTGGTCCCTGAGATGGATTCACCAGTTTTTCATCATATTCACTCAATTCCACGAAGCCAGTCCTTCCTCCCAGCCAGATACTCTTTTTGAGACAGAGGAATATTTGAACCCAAACTTCAGGAGTGAGCTCTGCCAAAAATTCTTCTTAAGATAAACATGACCGCCCCTCAGCTTCTGCTAACAGCTGTTACAAGAGAACAGAGTTCCTCATGCAGGGTGAGAGGACAAGCTTGTGTTTCGACTCTTCTGGCACTATGATGAAAACAGGGGTTTGATATGTTGTGGAGGATTTGTAAAACCGAATGTTTAATTACAGAGTCCTTTTTCTTTTTCTTTTTTTTTATTTTTTATTTCAGCTGCAAGCTAATGAATAAAGTGGTAGTTTCCAAGCTCTCCAAAGCTGAATGCATGGAACATTTCAAAGAAAGAGTATATAAGAAAGCATCATATTTATCTCATGAAGTTATAACTTGGACAGTAATTTATCAGAAACCTTCCTCTGTCATTTCATGCACAATTCTTTCCAGTCCCTGCTACGTGGTATATTAACAATCTCTTTCTATCCAAAGCAGTGGTAAGACATGCTTCAATACAGTGCAGCTTTGTAAGACTTTGTGTGACCTTTCCATTCTGTAGGTCTTCCCAGAATAGGATGATGAATATAGTCTAGCTTGTTTGAATGTTGCAAGTGGCCAACAATGTTTTCTGTGGCATGTGGTGACTACAAAGCCTACTGTAAAATACGTGGAAGGTTGTTGATATGCGAAGTTACAGTGCTGGTAAAGCTGGACAGCTGTAGCCCTGAAGAAGTCTTCTGCAAAGCCACAGCAGGGAAAAAAACACACATCAAATCCAGTTTAAAGCTTTCTGAGACTGGCTTGAGAGCCCTACCTGCAAGAGTAAGTGTATAGCTTAGATACCAATACTTTTAATTTTTGACCTGACTCCTAGACTGCCAACCTGGACACCAGGCAGCTGGGGAGGATGCCAGGGATGCAGCGAAGGGGAGGACCACCACAGCTCCCTGCCCAGTGCCCTGCAGAACCCGCACGTGGTGACCGTTTCCCGGTGCTCGTGGTCCAGCAGCCTCTGAGCTAGAGACAGGCTGCTCCTGGCCACCAGCCCCCCAGCTGCCTGTGCCCCCACACGATCATTGAAACAGATGCTGCAACAGCCTGGGAAACCTTGGCATTTCTTCAGACACCATAGTTGTGCATCCCTGAGTTTTAAGTAAGCGTTCTCTCCTCTTTTGATCAACATCCATGTTCTCTATTCCCCCTCTCCATTTCACTTCAAGATCTGGTTTTGTTTAACCCTGAAATGCAAAGGGAATTATCTAGGTTAAAAAAAAAAACAATAAAGGACCCCCTGCCCACTCCATCTTCAGACACTTCTGCAGCAGCAAACCTGAGTGTGTTTTTTCCGTTCAAAGCCACAAACTGGCTTGAATTTGCTAAAACCTGGGCTAGCACACATGAAACCTTCAGCGTGCCTGTGAAGTGCCCTGCGGCTCGAGAAATTCATAACAGGTCTGCCTATTTTCCCCCAGGAGTCCCCCAAATTTGCTGTCAGCACAGCCGGTGCCTTTGCGAGCCCCAACACCGCCCCTTCGTGGCTGGAGCCAGCGGCTCTGTGAGCTGCTGCCTCACACGCTAAAACTGGAAAGTACTGGTGTGTTTATGGAAAGGGGTGGGCTCCCCCTGCCATCCCGCCCTCTCCCCCTAAATTCCAGTCCGAGCAGGAGATCAGACTAAACGGGCTGTGTGTCCCCCTCCAAAACAGACTTTGCCTACTCCACCCTGCATCCATGCCTTAGCCCTGAGCAGGCAGGAGCTCCAGCTGGTCACACAACTCTTTTATGACATTTTATCAGCTTTCATTTTGCTCTCTGAAAACCAAGGGTCCGCTTATGTGTGCAACTGCTTTCTCCTCCAGGCAATATGGTACAGTAGACTCAGTGCACATGTGCGCAGGACAGGGGAAGAGGCAGCAATGGAGCAGGGCAAAAGTGCCTGTAGCACACCTTTGCATCTCCTCACATTCCTGGCAGGACCACTCTATAAATTAGAGCATTTGCACGGTTGCTCTATTCTGCTTTTTGAGCAGCCAAGAATATTCAGCGCACAGCCCCCTCCCAGCCCGAGCATAACCAACACCCAATCCCTACTCGAAGGCTGCTAGAGGTGTGGACAAGAGCCATTTTCCTCACACACCCCTGCCTAGGATCCCACTCTCCCTTCATCGATCCAAGTGTGAATCACCAAGGGCCACCACAAGCCGTGCAGTCCCTTCACTCTGCCAGGGTGGTAGAAACACAGAGCACTTAATCACTTGTTCGGGATTTCATTTCTCCATTGAAACTTGGAACACTTTGGCACGAACAGCATAACCAGATGTGGCCAGGCTCTGAGATCCTCACATATCCCAGCACATCCCTTTTTAATGTAATGACAGGATTAATACCTGTAAGGCATTGGTCTGGCTCACCTAGGTGGGAACATCCCCTGCTCCTTAGTGCCGAAGTGAGGATGTGTTTCATGACTTCTCTGCTTTCTGCAGCAGGCTTTTTGTTATCACATTTACTCTTTTCCAAGCCTTCTACCTTTTTTCCCCCCCTGAGAAGCTGATGGCTCCTTTATCAGAACCAGTCAGTGCAAACTGCTGGATGACACAAACCAGACGGCCTGCATCCGCTGCAGACTAGGACAAAAGATGGAAGCAAAAGATAATAATGAAGCACAGCTGGCTGATAAACATGTTTAAATTTTGCAGAGATTAGCTGTGAGAACAGGAAGGAGTTCTTTCTCTCCCTTCTGTTTGTTTAGCTTTCTTTAATTGTTTATTTTTAGGATGAAAAACATGCCCATTCAGACTTATCAAGCAAGTTAAAGCAAGGCACAGGGAGAAATTTGCCTCATTAGAAACATGAAAGCCCCATGGCAGCCAAAAGTAAACAGGACTTTCCATTTCCCAGAGCCATGTAAGCTGGCGAAGGGCTGCTCGGCTCCTGGCCGTCCTCGCTGGCGTTGGCCGGGCGCTGGGGCCGGAGGGGAGCAGCGAGCTCGGCCCGCGGGTCCGCCTGGCTCCCCTGGCTCCGCGACAGGCGGCGGGAGGGAGCGGGACTGCGCAAGCGCCACCTCACGTGCGGACGGGATACGGCAGCGCCGGAGGTTTCGTAACTCCCCTCCCACGGCAAAATGCTCCCGTTATTTACCTGGGCCGTTGCAGCGTGCACTGTAAGCACAGGTTATTCAGCAGCGAGCCTCTCCTGAAGTCCGCGAGTGACTGTCTGTGCCTGGTTTCCACAGATGTGAAAACAAGCTCTGGAAAAGAAGTGTTTTTGTAAGGGGAACAAGCAAACAAAACACGTTTGAAGGAAGCGTTGCAGTCAGAGGGACTGACGCCGCTGCCGCAGGATGACATGGAAGTTTTCCTGATGTGCTGCAAAGCGGGGAGAACCAGGCTGCCACCCGCAGCTAAACTGCCATTGCAAAATGGGGTGTTTCATTGCCCTTCTTCCTCTGTGTGCCCTGTGCTGAAGGCCAGCCCCTAAATCTGAACCAGCCTCTGATCAGTTCCCACACCTGCAAACCTGCAGCCCCTTCCGTGGATCCCTGCTGGCRCGAAAGCTGAGGGATCAGATCAGTGATATACAACATCTCACTTCTCCCCCCTTTCTGACCGACAGCGCACACAGGAGGTCCGGTGTAACACACTTGTACAAAGATTGAAGCAGAAACTCTATCCGAGCTCCCTGTTCGCACCTGGTAATGGTATGAATGAAGAAAGAGGCAGCAGGGTCAGCTGTACTCTGCGTGCCTTATGCCACCCCAGAGAGGCAAAGCTGTGGTGGAGCTGGGCTTCCCCTGGCTGTGCATCCCTGGGGCCCTGCCAGGCAGCCGGACGCGTGCCACTGAATGTCATCACCCTTCGCTGGCACCACTAGAGCTCGGACACTCATAACACTGTGTCATAAGACTTTGGTTCAGGCCTTTAGGACTATTCCTTTGCTGGTCACGAGGGGCTTGGACAGTACCAGACCAGGAGGGTAATTCTGTGATGCTCCCCTCCTACCTTACCTTTAAAATAATACCAGCACGAAATGGAGAACTAAACAGAGCTGTTGAAGTCAGATATGCTCTCTCACTAGTCATCTTCAGTGGGGAGAGGAGGGGAGAGAAGTTTTGTTCTGTTTTTCAGACTATATTAAGAGACTATTACACTATTATGTGGACAAAGATGATAGAAACAATGTGCTTCTTGTGTTTTAAATGATGTGTTTTGTTCACATGAGCCATCCTTTTGGAGAGCTACACAAACTTGTTTGCAAGACTCACAGTGCAAATGTACAGAAACCAGCTGTACGCATAAAACTTGTTAGTTATGTCGAAGCCTGGCAATCCCCATGACTCAGCTGAACACCGACCTGCTGCTTCCCCTGTTGTCCCCCCTGTTCTTGCCACCGCAAGACTTCTAGTTTCACGTACATTTATGAAAAACTATCATTTTTTTGCTAAAAAAAATCTCTAGGAGTTGAATAATATCTCTGAAAAGCCTGTCCTTGGCTCCAGAAACCCCTTCAGCACACTGATGTGAACTTTTGTTAATCCTAGCGGCACTGCAGCCTCCAGAGGGCTGTGCTGCTTGGGCTCTGCCAGCCACATTGCTGGGCGGGAAGGCACGGGGTGGCTGGGGGCCGGGGGGGACAGCCAGCTAACGCCAGCACACCCCCCAGCTGTGCACAACTGCCTGGACGCTGCGAGCACTGCAGAAATGTAGCACGCTGTTTCTCTGACTTAGATTGCAAGAAGGTGATGAGAATGTTGATTTATTTCAATAGGTATAGCAGATGAGGGCACCTGTTAAGACTGAAGCCTCCTGGGCAATTATAATCGGCAGTAAAACACAGTGTTTGCCCTGAAAAGCTTCCTATCTAATTATACATATTACTCCAAAATTATTACAAAGCATTTTTTACTGTCTGGGTTCATTTATATAAATGACAAGTATTTTAATAAGTACCTGAAGTACGTATCAAAGATTCAGAATGACACAAGGACTTGCAGGTGCTTTGTAGATGTCTATTTTCTGCAAGATCATGTTTTTATGATAGCTTATGTAAGATGGAGATATGAATATACCATATAAGTCATTTGAAGGCTTGATTACTCCCAGTATGTGTTTTCCCATTTCTACATTTAAAAACGTAAAACAAGCTGGATTAAATTCACACACTAGTGGTACTTGTGTGCTTCGCTGCAGTTGCTGTCTGAGAACCCAGAACATACCAATTCACTTCTATGAAATGATCTTTTTCTTTTCTAGAAGGGAGGATGGAAGGAGCAGATTTCAGGTGCCAGAAGGTGAAGAATAGGCACTGATGCAGGAAAGCAAAGCTTCAACCAAGAAAAGTACCAGTGGGTCCGTGTGGCTGCTGTGAGACCCAGTTTATTACCTTTGTATGACGTGTGCTTCCACATAGGAGAAGCAGTCATAGGAACCCCGATACTCCACAGCCCAGTGTGTTGTAAATAAATAATTGGATTGGCAAGATAATGAGGTACAATACCTAATAATTGCCATTTTTTCACTGTTTTAAATAGGTCACATCTTTCCTCTCTGACTCTGAATCGAATTTTCCTCTGTGCTGAGGGCCAAGCATGTGACTCTTTGTAGCTGTAAAAAAGAAAGCAGCAGCAGACCCTTAGGGTATAGAGATATTACAGCAGCCACGCAACACATTTCTGCATTCAGAAAAGCTTCAGTATTGGGTCAGGCAACAGCTACTAAGCAGGGACATATGTTTTTTTTTTTTTTCATGTTGTCAGAAGAAAATGTGGAACTGATAAGAAACACCTGTGGAAATGGAAAGCCATCTCAGAAAGTAGGGTTTGTTTAGATGGTGAAGAGATAAAACCTAAAGGCATGTGTTGCAAGGCAAGATAATTTTGAACAGAATGTCTGTTTAAAAAAAAAAGGAGGAAGCACCAGTAATATGTTTCAGGTAATCGGCTTTTTGTGCAAAGAAAGGTCCTAGAGGATCATAAGGCAACGTTGGTGCAGTATGTAAAGCTGCATGAGCTGCACAGATGTTGTTCATTCATTTTTCTTCATGGAAACATGATTCCATTTACATTTTATTTGCATCTTGTAAATATTTTCTTAGAACCCCAGCAGGACACTGGAAAGCATAAAAGCACACATTACCAGCTGAACATATGTAACCAAGGTTTTCTCTTTGCTTGCAGCTCAGCCTATTCCACGTGCTCTGATTTAAAGCCCTGTAATACACTTACCACATAGGAATTCTGTTTAGCTACATTTAACTTTTTTGAGGGAAGATTTGTCAGATCATTTGTTTTACTCAATGCATATATATTTTCATGCCTTTGTCCTGCCTGATGTGAAATAAGCATTTTTAAAGGAAGTCAAACTCAGTATTTCTTTTCATAGTCTGGAATGAATGCAGTAGTTAAATGATAAAGACTGGGAAATGTGCAGTTCGGTGTGGATTTAATGGAAACATTGCCATGATTCTATGCCTCAGTCTTGTGRCATTAAATCAGTCAGAAGACAGAGGCAGACTGCCGGTGTGTGCGATGCCCAGAGGAGGAGACTGTTCCAGTAATAATTTTAGAGACTGTAAAGTGACTCTAAAATGGAAATCTCAGCAGCAGTTCTAGGAGGGCCCAGCTGAAAAAGATACACAAGTGCATGCCCAGTTTTAAACACACAAGTAGTCCCGAAATCAATGAGACCACCCACAGACTTACAGTCCCTTGAAGAATTGAGCCCTTAATTGCTCAGTAACTGCTGCAAAGAGACATAGTTTCCTTTGTATTACTTAATATTAAAAAGGGCTTTGCCAGCATAAAACACTGGAGGAGCCCAACCCAAAACAAATGGGTAAAGTTAGGAACCAAAGCAGCCTTACAGGAGGACTGCCTTTTGCTAAAATTCTCCCCTGTTTCAGCCCATGTTGAGTTGCTCCTCCTGTTGAGGTCCATGCTCAGCAGCACTTACTTTAGGCAGGACCCCCAAATTACAGTTGCTTCCCCCTTTCCCCCTTTGAATGATGAGCAATTGACAAGTTCTGGAAGTTTGGGGATTTTTTTTTTTTTTTTTTTTGGACACAAAGTCCTAATCAACCCCTTGTTAGCAAAAAAGTTATATCTGTAGCAAAACTTTTTAAGACCTACTTGGGATGCCAAGCTTCTTTGTCTGCAGGGGCATTTCTGCAGCTTCTCAAATATGAGTGGTAAATGAACTTTAATGAGCTGATCTTTTTGCAGTGTATGAGGCAGGGAAGTGTTAATATCTCTGCCTTACAGATGGGCAACTGATCTGCTAGGGGTCAGAAACCTCAGCTGCAGAAAATCTGGAAAGCTGAGCTGACTTTATTGGAACTGCACTGATTTATACCAGCTGAACACACAGCCCCAAAAGATTAACTAGTCTGTGTGAGAAATCTGTGGTACATCTGGGACACTCAGGGCCTGAGTCACAAGATCATCCTTCCTGCCCATAATGCTTGCAAGCATGCCTCTACTACGCAGGAGCCTCTGCTAGCTATTTCTCTAGTCTCTTGGCAAAGCAATAATGAAATCGCTTGAATGACTGAGCCCAGGGAAAATTGGGGTTAGCTTATGCTGTTGACAAAACTGCTTTCTCTGGTTACTTTGTGCATGACATTATTTTGTTCAGGTAAGCCAAAACCATATAAAACATTGGATTATTGTATTTGCAGTCATATTCTAAACAGAGACATAGCAGAAGGAATTTGCAGTCCAGTTCCCATTTGCATGGGGAAAGAGTCTGTCAAAATCTTACAACATGGGATCTGTGTTTCCTTTTTGCCTCAGTCCTGTGCCATACTGTATATATGAGTAGCTGAGGGCCAATACGCCACTGCAGAGGTGTTCCCCTGCATACGCTTTTTTTATCATCAAGGGTTTTATGTAAGCCCAGCACTGGCATATGCACATTTCTCTAGCAATCTTTTGCCCAGGCAAGAGGGAACTTTTGGAAATACAAAAGGTCTAAATAAAGTCACAAATTTACTTTAATAGGCTATTAAAGCACAATCRTTTTGTAACTGGGACAGCTGTTGTAGCCACAGCAATATTTATTTAACTATTGCTCCAGGACAGAAGAAAAAAAAACAAACAAACAAACAAAAAAAAAAACCCAAAACAAAACAAAAAAACACACACACAAAAAAAAAAACCAACCCAAACCCAAACTTATATCATAAACCCAGTCTAAATCTTTTTCAAACAGGTTTCCAAAAAAATATGTTGGGACGAAGCCTGTACAGTTTGTGGGAAAAAAAGGGTGAAGCTGTTCACGTGCAGGCTTTGGTTGATATGTGGGTTCTTGTGATACTCCAGGCATGGCTTCAAAATGATATGATGTTAACTGGTTACAATGTTCATGTTACAATGATAATTTCAGATAATGGYACTGGTGAGAAAGGTAACAGCACCAATCAGTCAGAAGTAAAGAAAACTCATTTAGAACTTGGTTTATTACTGCATTATATTTAATTAGCAAAAGGTTTCATATTGAGGGGATCAGTATTGCAAATGACATGAAACAGTCATTGACAAACAAGCAACACTGCTCAGCGTCCCTAATTCCCAAGGGGAAAAGTAGAATTTAACTGTATTTTTTTAAAAAAAAAAGGGGAAAAAAAAAAACCGATCTTCTGGAACAAAGGAGAACAAACACATACCCCACAGCACTAGTCTGGAAAATGAATGAAAAATGTAATCAAACTATTCCAGAAGTTAAGAAACACAAAACTTCTTTATCAGTTTTCACAAAAATATGACAAACAACTTGCAAGATTTTTAGAGGATTAATAACATCTTATACTGTGAGCTATATTTATCCCAAACTTCAGAGTATTTATTTTAGCAGGATTTATTTTTAAAGCACACTTTCAAACATTTGTTAAACTACCTACTGAAAAGGGGTAAACATTAAGTCACCCTCCAATAATAAGGAAAAAAGAAAAAAAGGAGAAACGTTTGCTTAGCATCCATTTCCAGCCTGTTATTCAACAATGAAGCAACATCTGTAAGCAGTTTCTCAAGCGCTCTGCGTAACCCAGCACCACCACCTGCTGTTTGGGAAGGAAGATTCAATTTCCCTTGTCTTGCACATTAAATCTCCAGTACCATGCAGGCAAAGAGAAATCACCCATTTCAGACATTGAAAGAAGAGGAGGAGGACAAACAAACAAACCAAAACAAAACAAAAGAAAGCAGAATTTCCCACCCCCAGTAATGTATGGGAGAGGCAGCTCTGCCCATTTTAACCACGGGGTGATCCTTCCTCAGATAGGGRGTGAAGAAGCTGAGCTGGTCGTGCCAGCCGTAACAGCATGCTGCTTCTGCTCTCTTGGCTCGGGCTTCCCACCAAGTCTTTATAGACTTTGGCAGTGCGTATGACTTGCCTCCAGTGTGCTACCTGTCTTCACCCAGATCCTGCAGCTTGCTAGCAAAATAGCTTATGTTGGCAGTATTTTGGCTCTTCTGCCTGCGGGGGCTGCTGAAATTTCTTTACATGATGCTTCCGTGGGGAAGGTCAAATGAATACTGGCCTCTCAGGTTTATAAACATGGAACACGGTAAGGTCCAAAGCTTTTCCTTCAGAAAACTTGGTGAGGAAGCCCCTCATCCCTTCCCATGGATGGGATGGAAAGGAGAATCTGTGTCATTTCCTTTTAATCAGTAATGTACCAAAAAGAAAGAAAATTGTAGCTGAGTAGGCCCTAAGAAAGCCAAGGGAAGATATTCAATACCATTCTGTTGCCTGTATCCAAAGATGCAGCTAAAAGCTGTGTCGGCTGCACCTGAGAATTCGACCTGCCTCCGGACTGCAAGAGAAACTGAATTACAGCCGATGGGAACAACTGCAGGGGAGCCACGCTCCATACGGGCTGTTAAATCACAGCCCAAAGGCTGCCTCTTTTTTTCCACCAGCTTTCCCTTTAGACAGGTAAATCTCCAGCWAGCCATTTAGGTCTGTCTGCATATCTAATTCTTTCCAGGCCCGATGCTCTGTCCTGTATCTTGTGCATACAGGCACAGAGCATGTTTAAAGGGCATGTCACTGATTAATGGCAAATGGTGCAATCTTTAACAGATAGTAAAACATCCCCCTGCTATTAATCAGTACTGGGAATGAACTGTGATGTTAAGCATGTGCATTTCTGTGTCACAAGTTTGGTGAAACTCCATGGTTTGGCTGTGGTGTCTGCAATTCTCATTCACTCTGAAGAGGAAAGAGTTTGGGGGTTTGCAGGGTGTGTGTGTGTGTTGATTTTTGTTGGGGTTTTTGTTGTTGTTGCTTCCCCCCAAAAATGAGAAGTCTTTCAYGCTTTAAGGCTGCTATTTCTGCATTGTCTGTTTCCACTCAGTTCCTACGTCGAGGTGATTAGGTTTTGTTTTATTTGCATGCCCAGCGCACACCTGGAAGTTGTAGAACTAAGCTCATTATCAGGTTGATGCAGGTTTAATTTTTCTCCTCTCCTGGTCTGCAATCCTAGAGCTGTTGCATGAAGCACAGCACAGCCTGATTACCTCGGAGCATCCAGACTTTGGAARAGCTCCAGTTTGCAGTTTTTGCCCTCCCTAATTTTTCCATCTGCTTAAAACATTAAAAGACCTGAAGACAATTTTAAAGGTAGAGAGTTTGTGGGTTTTTTTCCCCCAAAATGGAAGAAACACATACTCCGTATCAACAGAGCTGAAGGTACTTCAGTGGGCAGTTGGACCAGTTAGGTGACACGAGAGCTGGCAGAGGAGGCACAGAGAAGCCCACCTGCCCTACCACCGCGGAGGACAGCCTTACAACAGGAAAGCTCGACCAGGTTGAGAAGTAAATACTGGACACATAGGTTGGAGATCTCTTTCCAGCTCTTTTCTGTACCTACCCCTGCAGCAGGGATGCACTGGGAATGTAGTTTGCAGCAACAGCCATTGGAGTGAATTAGCATATGGGAAGGGGAAAGGCTTTATATCCACCTGGTAGCTGAGATGTGGATGAAACAAGGATTGCTTCCCTCAAACAATGTTTCACATCACCCAAGCCCATGTTCACCTTCACTAACTCTAGGGACTTCTAGAAGGTGATCAGGTTTTAAGTACTAACCTGTTTCTGTTGGCTGCAGAAAGAGCTAAAGGCAATTATGTTTTAAATTTAGGTGCCCCTGTGCAGTCCCCCTGTTAACTGCCCTGAGGTTGAAGGCTACATCACTACTGGCACCCCAAATGACTACAGAATCAGAGAGAACACATATATGTTGAAATTGTTGTGTGTGTAAAATGAATATGAAACTAATACCTAAAAATATATCTAAATTTTTATAAGCTCTAAATGCATGCAGGAGTGGTCTGGAATATTTCTTACTATAACCAGCAGTGGTTTTTTTGTAGTGGAAAAGCTGCAACATTACTTAGAAAATATATAGCAATAAAAAAATCTGATGAATCCCTGCAATGACATACTACAGCACTGAACTTATCAGTGACTTTCAATCTGGGTATGCTGGGAATTCCCCTTTTGACTTGTTTAGGATTTTTTAAAGGAACAGGACATCTTTTAACTGCAAATATACGAACTGTCAATTGCATAACATGGACTGTAAACATGATGGAGTTCTTACTTCACTGAGCAATTAAAAGATCAAGGTATTTTCAGTTTAGTTACCTCAAGGAGGCTTTGAGTATAGAGATTTTTAAAAACACTATTGCTAAATACTTTAAAATAAATTTGGTGTTGTCCAACTCTTGGGTCTGTGATTAACTTTATTTATTTAAACTGTTTATCATTGGATCAGCAGAGGTCAAAACCTGACATCTATCCACCCTTTCCGCCTAAGTGAAATTCCACTCTGATGTCTCTATGTGTTCCCCCTTGCCTTTTTAAAATATTTTTAATAAAAGTGGGCCTCCTGATAGCCTTACAGACATCTAAGTGCACATATATCAACATTATCAATGTTTAGTTATTCACTAACCATGCAATAAGAAGATGACTCAACATTATGACTGCCAGAGTCCCTTGGCATAGACTGAATATGAGTATTGAAGAGAAAAAGAGACTGTAATGTGATAGGAAGTTGGTGATGAATTTCTGATAACTTGTTGTAACTTAAATTTAATGGAAAGAGACCTTGCAGTCCCTTAAATGTTCCATGCTATACGGAATATTTTATTGTTTTAGAGATCAATCTGAGTGAGATTTTCTAGTTTTAGAAATGCTTCTTGCCTCACTAAAAMCACTAGGTTTTAGTCAAGCCTGAGCTCTTTCGGAGATGAGGGCAAATGCCGAGGTACTCCAGTGAGCAAATCCGCTGCCAAGTTCAGTTTTTCCAGTTTAATCATGTTCCTAAAAGCCGCCTTCTTAATGCCCTTCTCAGTAATTTGATTGTGGCTGAGATCAAACTTTTCTAGCTCTGACAGCTCACTGAAGACATCAGTGGGAATTACTGATACTTTACAGGCCGCTAAATATAATTCCTTAAGGGTGATGGGGAGAATTGTGGGAATGAATGCTCCTCGGTTGACTGAAGTTCATCACATGCAAAGTTGTTAGGGAGTGAAACGCTGCTTTGGGGAAGGGTTGGTGGGTTAACCTGTTACTGCGGAGGCTCAGTGAGTGATGCACTGAGTCCAAGCCCGCTCCGCCACGCTGTGGGTGCTGCCGCTGCCTCGCCCCAGCTCCGCGAGGGCAGTGGGCAGATCTGCCAGGATGCTCCTGAGATTGCTGTCATCCACGTGAAGGTGCACGATCCTTTGCAAGCCTTCGTAGGCTTCTTTTATAGCTCCATCACTCAGATGCTTGCTCTTCAGGACTGAGAACTCTGCTGACAAATATTCCTTCAGGAGACAGGATGAAATCTATCCTGTTATTCATAAGCAGTAAATATCTGGCACTAAAGTGGATTCCTTCAGGGATATCTGATAGCCTTTTGCCTGAGCACTAAACCACTCTGAAAATAAGATTAGAAAAGTGAAACCACCACTGTTGTCAGCAGAAGAGTTTCAAAACTATYTGTGTGTAAATTCCTTTCTAATATCCATTTAGCAGTAATAGAAATATTGTCATTTACTTCTCTGTATCGGTAGTATGAACATAAAATTGTTACTATTTACACTTAGAGCACTAGTCACCTGTCCTCAATATCTTCTATAAACTAGGTTCTCTAGGGTTACATCATTTGTTTTTATTTTGAGCTGATTTTCTTCTTCTCTTTTTTGAGTGTATATGATGTATGTTCTGACACCAGTATCCCTCTCTAATGATCTCTTTGAGCATCTGTTTTTTATGTTTTTACAATTTTTTTCAAAAAAGGGGAAATTATTAACTCATGCTTTGATGTACGCTGATGTACGATTTGTTCTTTGGTAATCACATGCACGTGATGTATAACCACACAGGAATTTTATATTAATGTGGCTCTAATTATTTATATCCTACAGTATGATCATTACTCGCCCATGACTTTCTACCATACATCATCAACATATATAGCCACATACCTTATGATAACTATTTTTAAACAGCTTACGCTCAGAATGTGACTAGATGACTTTATCTGGAGGGCTCAACTGCCAGAGCAAGCACACTCTGGAGGGCAAAAGTCATCCTCAAGAAAGGCTGGTAATCTGATTGTCTCATCTTCCACATCCCTATAGCATGATTGCTTTTCTTTGTATTATTCTTCTGCCTTTCACTCCCTTTGCTGGCTTGTTTCTGAGCCCTTTCTCTTTGCTTTTGCTATTTTAATAGTTCTTGAACCATAAGTCATTTTCTTTTCTATTTTTTTTTTTTTTTTAACTCTTCCCTTTTCTTCCCTTTGGTAGGAGGAATGTTAGTGATCCTTCTCCTGACATTTCTTTCTGGACTAACAGCCTGACTCTCTGGCATGAGAAAACACGCATCCTTGCTTGATTTGTGACCTACACTTCTGCCAGTTGGAAGGTGCCTTTGCCTGTCCGTGGARATGCTGGGAGAGAAGGCCCGCCCAGCTGTGCTTGGATGTCGGTAGTGATGCTCCTCCCCAACGGGCTGGCCTTGGTCTCTGCAGGGGACGCCGCAGGGGCACGTGAGGTGTAGCAACAAACAGACGATCGCTCAGCATCGCACAGGCTGTGCCCGCGCGCCCTTCTGCAGCCGCCGTCCCACCCGCGCGTTTCAAGGCTGAATTAGTGCTATTACGTTTCAAAGGCAAAACTGCATTTTTAAACTTCTCATTGAACTTAGGAACTGACTGGAATGTCTTCACTGGCATTTTTCCTGTTTTCAGGATTTTTYCTGTTCCTCCTACATTTGTCTCTTTTAAGGAAAGACACAAACACTTCTGGAAAAAAGACAGGAATACATAAAACCATAAACCATTAAACTTACTGTGTATTAACAGAAAAGCCTGTGGATTAAATTTTTAAATGACATAAATTTAGAAAACTTTGCTTGATGCCTCTGCTTCTCTTCTGATTTATACCAGCCCTGGTGACCTGGATCCTCTGGTAACAGAGAATGTAATTTCTTCTTCCATTATAAACGCTTGTGGATTTTGAACCTATTAAATACATTTGTTGTATTTCAACATGGGTCAGAATAACATCGCTCTTTAAACTGGAAATTGTATTTAACCCCCATTTTAACATACTGTCAAGACATTTCAGTATCTTTAGATATCTGGCACATGAGACTTCCTGTGTTGGGGACACAGATATCCAGGGGAGGTGCAGAATTAGTAAAACCTTGTCAGATCAAAATCGTTTATCCACTTCTGTTGGAACTGTGGTTTTTAAATACTGAATTTTTTTCTGTCTACTCCAGGAAAGTAGAAAATGATGAAATATTTATGACAGGTGATTATTTACATCAATACAATTATAATTACAAAATTAATTTCTGAAATTGTTACAGTCTTTCCTATCTCTTTGTCTATCTATTCATCCATCCATCCATCATTCACCAACAGACAGTCCACTAGGCTATCCTTGCAGTTAGCGTTCTGAGTCTCACAACTGTTACTCTGTTTTAACTCCTTGTCCCCTTGTAACTTCTGAAAGTACTCTCATCCCAAGTATTCAGTAGAAAACCTATGCTGAGAGGAAGAGAAGTGATATAGCCATAAAGATCATTGATAGCTTCATCCTCACCAGGTCAAGGAAAGCTTCTATCTTTTGCTGAAATAGATATTNAGAGTTAAAATATCAACATTTGGAAATGAAATTAAAATAATTCTTGCTACGTTCCTTTAGTTTTACTCTGACTTATATCCTGTGAGTATAATCTCCCACAGGCTTTCATTTGAACACGGAAGTCAGAACTTAGTATTTTAGTATTGTAAGAACTTAGTATTTAGTTTTCGATCATCAAATTTGACTGAACTTGGCCAATGGGATTAGAAGGTGTAGGGTTGGGAGACAGACAGACACTATGACTGGGTAACCTTAGTTTGTTTTTTGAAATAGGGTGAAAGTAGGGTGAAAGTAACTTAAAAATAGTGTGTCTTATTATTAGTTTATGTAGTAGACCATAATTTTAGCAGAAGTTTTCATCCTTTAAGAATTATGTGAATTTTCCAAGGGAATACCTTGTGAATAAAATTAATCTAAAAGTTAGGATGTCTATGGTAAGCTAGACATTTTGAATCTGTCTATCATTAATGGAGAAAATCAAAATGCTTTAAGTGCATTATTTATCTTTTTTTTTTTTTTTTTTTTTTTAAAGATTAGGACATGGGATTTCCAACCAAGCACAACATGAACTGCAAAACTTTCATTTCTTCCATCATAATTTTGTTTTACAAACTCTTTCCCTTAACTACAATGAAGGTATGGTTAGGCTTTCTCTCACCTTGTAATGTTAGTACGTTATATTGCTTCCAAGGAAACAAAGATTATTAAAAGAACAGACTAGAAAAAACTTTTGAATTAATAGAAATTAATATCCTTACCTATAAGTAAGAAGGAGGTTAATTTTGTTAGTCACTATGAAAATTAGAAGGATTTTCAATGACTGTTTTCATTCTTTTAATCTAAGATACACATTTCTGGTTGTACAGTAACTGCCTAATGGTTGTGTCAAATAGATTTCCTACCACTACATTTTCATAGAGATTTTTCATCACCCTGCACTGATGTGTGGCTCTACTTTATACATCTGACTCGAGCATTTTTTGATACAGCAATTTACAGAAATATGCCCATCCCCATGAAAAATGAGAAAAAAAAAAATCCCCAAAATTTGCATTTTCAGAGTGCTCTGAAATTTTCAGCCATAGTTTCAGTAACAGGACACCAGCTTGACAAGAAGATAGTACCTGGCACGTCCTTCACCTGCAGTGAACGCAAGAGCTGTCACTGCCGTAACACAGACCCCTGCACACCCCAGGTACCGCCGCAGCCCACGCCCACGCCAGCCCGCCGCACACCCCAGCAGCACCCCACCTGTGATGCCGAGGACAAGGAAAAGGAGCAGGAAAACGCTCTTGGCAGCGACAAGAGCACAGAGACTTCTTCTCAGCTTGGGCCTGTACCTTCCCAGACGGAGCCCCTCTCCGTCGGGGGGTGCCCCATGAGAGCTCTGTGCCCACAGCCCCGTTGAGCTGAATTTGCCCCTTGCCCTGAGGGTCCGCAGGGGTTCTTGTGCTGACAGCTGTCTACAGTCTTCAGAGGATTTCAGAAAAGCTGCTAAGTGCAGTGCTTTGCCAGGAAGGTTTCCTCTTAGATTCAACAGCATCTAAATGTTTATACGAAGAGGGGGGTGAGGGTGGTGAGTATGGTTTTGCAGCGAAAGCAGAGGCTGGGAGTCAGACCTGGGTGCTGTTACAACCCAGGCAGGGGCTTTCTGTGAAGCTGTAATGAGAGTGTCCTGCTCCTCATGYCTGGAGCAAGACCTCTACAAATGCACACAGGCAGCACCAGACCCACAGGTACCAGTGGGGCTGGGTAGGGGAGACAGAGCCAGGCAGGTTCTAGCCAGAGCCAAACCCAGGGTCAAAAGCATCCCCTAAAACAGAGATATAATCATAATGCTTGCCATTTGTACAGTTTAATTCTGTAGTCCTGCAAACTGTTCTGGGATCGCTGACCAGAAGGTTTGTACAAGCACTTCGATTTCTGAGCCATCTTTGCACAGATTGTCACTGAATTTAAAAAAAAAGGAAGGAACAATGTTTTTATCAATTACACATCTCCATTAAAAAACCCAAACATTTGACTGATTGACTGAAATAATTAGAAAGTAATTATATCACTGTCTAAACATTTTGATTTCAGACAGGTAGGATGAAAATCCAGCAGTCATTTTCCTCCTGAATGCTTGAAATAGGAAGGATTGCCTCAAGGCTTTACATTACAATTATTCCACTGTGTGTTATTTTTATAATCATTTCCACTCCAACTATGTGCTGACATTTACATATTATGTTATAGGTTTCAGCATGTTCCCAGCTCTGACTGTGTTTTGCACTGTAGGCAAAATTCTTCTGTTATTACTGATGTTATTTTTCTAATGTGTCTGTCTGAACTGTCCACAAGGAAGATGCTCTGGTCTGATAATATGCTTTGTTAGGATTAAAACTGGCACAATTAGTAATGGTCAGTGATCAGAAGCACCTCGCAGTTAGGTTACATAGTTTAACATGACAGCATAATTCTTCTGTCTTCTTTAACAAATCACCTGTTCCCAGAATGACATTGTTCATGATATAAAAAAGACTAGAGAAAATAAATACATATTTTGGTAATGGTATCATTAAGTAAAYGTACTTAAATCCCATGGAAGTCTTCTCTGTTATCTCACACACCAGCACAACATTAATGTCTACAGAAGTCCCAGATGTGAAAAATAAAGTGGAAATTGAATGGTCACCCTTTAGCTTATTAAAGACAGAATATCCCACTTAGTATTGCCCTGAGGCTAGAACAGGATAAAACCATGTGATGGTATGGTGGCATTTTCACACAGGGCTCTGTGAAATGCCATTGACCCATGCGGCATGGGCTGCTCATGCAGTACCTATTCTTCGTTCTTCCTCAGAGGGGTTTCCGCCAAGGTACAGATTTGCATGTCACTGTGCCTACAGAAGTATGTATCAAGCTAGAATAGGACCAAATCTGGAAAACTCTACCAGGCCTTCTCATAGACGGAAAAAGCTGGTGCATTGTCACGGTACATCAGAAGTCTGACTTCCTCTCCAGTAGCGCTGGAGGAGCTTCAACTTAAGTATTAACTATCATAAAACTCTTCCCTTCAAGTCTTGAAGTCTTTCCTTGTAAGATGTCATTCTCTGAGATCAGTTTTAGCCTCCGTTGTAGGTCTGTTGAGTCACACAAAAAATAGGCAATATTACTGGGTTCTGGGAGGAGGTGAGAGGCAGGGTTAGGTTTGCTGTGGGCAGTAAGACTACCACAGAAATGTTACGTCCAGCTCTGGTATTCACAAGTCATGGTGAAAATCTGAAAGGCAGAGAAGTCCAAAAAAGTTCATGAGAATGACTGAAGGACTTGAGCATCTGTTTTATAGGAACAGATTCCAAAGGATCAGTCTAGTGAGAAATACTTAGGTGACATGATCACAAATAAGTCATAGACATGGAGTGAAAAAAGGTGATAAAAAAACATTTTCCCACCTAGCAAAAGAGGTCAGACAAGATTAAATGGCTGAAAGTTGCTACCAAGACAGTTTGCAGGGAAAATGCAATACCCGTTGATCTCAGAAGGTAACTAACTATTGCAACACCTCATCAACTGTTGTGGCTCATTCTACAGTAACAGTCTGACTGTGGTTGGATGTTTTCCTAGAAGACATACTATGTTTCATACAGGATTTAATATGGAAGTCCCATTGCTCATGTAATATAGTAATTCAGAGATTTCCACAATGTTTCTATGTTTAGAAACCTGATCATATGATCCTTGGCCCACCAAGCAGTTCCTTGGAAGCCATTACTCATTGGTACAGAGGAGGGTTGTGCCCTATAACCCCACCTCTGACTTGCTCTGTTTCTCTGAGATGTTGAAATATCACCATGTCCACTTTCAGTAGTTTTTAGATAATAATGTTCTTCTATTTTTATCAACAATCGCTCTCATTTTCACTAACTCTTAATTTACTTAGTAATTATGCATAAATGTATGTGTGTAATTCCCAAAGGATTTTTTTTCTATATAAGATGATATTCAGCTTCAGACAGAGATACTGAAATTTAGGTCTGGATGTGTAAACATCTGCATCTGAGCTGGACTTAATCTTGAACTGCTTTCCACCCCTAACATCTATTTCCAGGCAAGCAGGACTCTGCTTCAGGTTCCAAGCTTTCCCTATGCGTATTTTACAAAAGATGAGCGAAAAGTGCTTTGCCGTGGAAAATTGCACAGGCTGGTATGATCAATACAGAGATCAGCCAAGTGACTGATGGCCCTAGGAGGAAGTTTTGCCTGTTCGGTGTCTTCACTAAGGTTGATCACACGTCTGGATTAAGCAATAGCACTTTCCTCCGGCACCTGAAAAGCTGCTGCCTTAAAAGAGGAGGCAGAGTTGCACAGAGGGTCTTGAGTCACTGCTCCTTGCCAGTACAAAGTGGGAGAGCATTTGGTACATGTGGGAGGCGGTGTGTCACCTGAGGAACGCTCCGAACAAATATTGCCAAAGCAATGTATTTTACTTTTTATTTGTAAATGCACCCTCTTGTTGCATCTCCCCAGGCTCATGACCATGTTCTCTAATAAAGGTTTCCTTTACTACGTCTTAGTCTACCTTTATACTGGTAGAGTAGCTGTGCCCAAGAGAGCTCATGATTGTCAGGCCATCAGTCACAGAAATGCCCAGCACCATGCTGTATAAATGTTCTTGTCTTTCAAAGCAGGTAAGACATCCTTCCACATTCAGGCTGCCTGGAGGAAGGGCTCCTGGCCCCTGCTATCACCGGGGCTGGGAATCACCTGAGACAGTGTGAGCTGGCCTTGGCCAAAATTGTGCCAGGAACTGCTCTAATTATTTACATAGTCTACAGTCTAATTTCAGCTGAGAATTTAGAAAATAAATAAAAGTGATTGGGCTGAAGATGCAAAAAATCATCTAGAAAAGGTGAGGAAGTTGGGGTAATTAATGCTTTGAGAGCTTTTGCTCAGCTTAGCAGGGGCTCTTTTATAGGCTGCAAATGGAGGAAGGAGGCCAGGGAGGAGGGCAGGGACCAGCGACCACCAACCACCACAACCTTCATCTTGACAAAGGCTCTGCATCAGGAAGCTTTAGCAGAACGTGTCCCATAAAGCATATGAGAAACTTCAGTGCAATTTACATGGACTGAACTATACTGCTGAAAAGGGACTCACAAAAAAATTATTTGTGACCCAGCACTTCCTTTGTCTAGAGCATTGTGTTTCCAGGGAGAGTGGGGTGGTAGACACAAGTTTTCTGCTGATTTTCCCTGAAACTTAATTTTTGGCTGAGTTCAAAATGCAGTTGAATGAATCAGAGATTAGTCAACATGTGTATCTTGGTGGTGTCATTTCCTGAGCATTCCTTCTAAAACCAGCCCTTCAGAAATTTGTTTATTTGGATAGAGTGCTAAGGTAGCTCATATACTCAAATTTTAAGTCAAACATTTGAGGCTTGCTGCTTGAGTGAAAAGTTGGAAAAATAGCCTGAGCTAAAACTTCTTACTTGATCGGTTTTCCTTGTGTCAGCCACCCATTGCCTCCAAAATCTGAATCATTTGCCCTGAATATTTAAAGCATGTCTATATTAAATGCATAGCACATGAGCAGACCCAGAAGCGGGTAGCAGTACTTACTGTACCTTGGCAGTCGCTTGTGATGCCTAACACATCTTCAGCTGTTAGCAGTGCTGGTACCTGAGTCTCTACGTCAGGTCATCAGAGGGGTGTGAGAAGCCATGAGTGGTTACAAATGACACTGCCTCATCTCACCATGAAAGCACCCAAAGCATATCTGCTTGCTGAGCTAATAGCGTTTCCCGTTCCCATCTCACAATTTCCTGTTGTCTTACCATCTGGCCACACAGCTGAGGTACAGGGGTTTGTGGTGCATCTCCAGTGAAAGGGAGCCAAAGACAGGCACAGGAGTCAGACAGAGTCCTAGTCCAAAGCATGGGAGTGTTGAGTAAAACTCATTTTACAGCCCATTTATCAGCTAGGGGAATTATCTCCATGTTCTCAGACTTGATCCAAGTGCAGTAATAGAGGCACAGTGAAAAGCAAAGCTTTCTGTTCAAAAGCAGTTGCAGAGTTTCCACCTTGCCTGCCAGTGAGATAGTACCGCTCTGTAATTGGGGAGTGCTGTAAGATTTTCTGAGCTGTGAAAAAATTTCAAGTTTCCAAAAAGGACATGCCTTTCCTATTACTTGGGCAAACTTTCAAGCACAGTTATATACCTTCTTTAGGTTATATCCCTGTTTGAAGCAGCATAAAGATCCCCCAAAGTATTTTTTTCCCTGAGCTAAGGGGCAATACTCTTCCCACGTCTTTTTATGAGCCTCGCCACAGTCACAGAAAGAAGTTCCACTTTCACCAGTGTCTTTTTATCCTTCCAAGCTGTTTTCCCAAGGAACGGAATGCTAAGAAACCCCATGGTTTCCATCCCCCTCTCCATGTCAGTACGTAGCCCTGTTCCCGACACACTGCTTTTGGGCTGTCTGCTGCCAGCTGATGCTCATCTTATTTGAACCTCTTGCCTCCCCTTACAAATCCTCCTTCCTTTTACTTTTCTCCACTGGTGGTGGCAACTGCACCCTTTCCTCCCTCTCAGACTCTCACATTTCCTGTAATCTTCAATCCTGCCTCCCCCAGCCTTTACCCTACATACAAGTTCTGGCAAAATATTGCTCAGATACTGTTAGGGTTTTGTTTTGCTGTGTTGTGTTCTGGGTCTTTTAACATTACAAAAAAAGTGACTCTTCATTGAAGTCTTAGGATAATAAATTGCATACTTTTTGACAATGCTGGCTCCACATGTTGTAACTTTGTCCAGTCTAATTTTGACTATACTGATGCCAATGCCCTCCAAACAGCTCAAGAGTTCAAACTTCAATCTTAGCTTGTCAAACAGGGCAAGTTACCCTCCCCATTGACTTTGTGGTCAATTCAGTCTTTCATGTTACTCCATTTAAGTTTAAATTTCTTAAACTTGAAGGTCAGCATATTGCATGGCAACTGCAGAGTTCATAACCAATTCCTTCAGTCCTCATGCTACCTCCAAAACTTCTCTTAGTTTCTTATCACAGCACACTTTTTTAGCTTGTTTTCCAGGATGTGCTAAAGGCTCACAGTAAAATCATGTCTTACCATTTAGTTACAATGCACAGACTTCTCCCTGGCTTTCAGAAGGGACCTCTCTGACAGATGCAAGCCTTCTGCTTTTGCATGTCATGAATAGTCTCAGATTGCACAGAAAGGATTTAAGACCAAAGCTGGGATAGGAATCCAAGTCTGCCAGCCTAGAGGCTCCAAAATCCTAGAGGGATCTTCTAGCTGAAGTCATGAGCACTCAGACCCACCTCCCCCACTGATCAGTCCTCAGAGAATAAATTTTAGGCCTCTGCTTGCTCACTTTCCACTCAGCACTGACTACATCATCCCTGGGGGTCACTCAGGAAAGTGAAAATAAATATAGTCCATGGCAACTCCTCCTAGATCATTCTGTGGCTGCTTTCTGCATCGTTAATGGTGTGTTTTACGGCTTTTTTGCCACAGCTGTCTTTTCCAGCSCTGAGTGCTTTATCACTGCACCTATTCTATCCCATTAGGCCGAAGTTTGCATCCAACTGATAAATCTCATAAAAGATTTTCTGGGATTTAGCACCTCCTCAAGAGCCAACTGAGGAGAAATCTACTGCTGACAGAAAGACAGAGATACCCAGTGCCACTATATGGGGATGTCTGAGAAGAAGACCACCTGTATTCCACTTTCGGTTACTCACTCCCCCCTTCTTTGAGCCAAAGAGTTGTGTAATCATGCACATCTGTGCAAATACACCATGCAGAGTCCCTGGTACTCCGTATCAGCTCACTCTCTCCTCCTTGTGGTTTTGGCTGGAATGGAGTCTGATGAAGGACAGAGTCAGCTTCAGATAGAAGAGATTTATCAGACAGCCTTGCATGGAAAGTATATGCTGTCTATGGGCTTTCAACCAGCCAGCTGAACACATGTCTAATTTTGTTTTCAGTTCCAAATCTAAAGTAGTTTTAGAGGTCATACCAGTGTCTACCGTTCTTTTTTTTACAGCTGTGAAGAAGTCACTGACATAGTGGAGGAAAAATAATATTAAGGATGACTCAATGCTAATATGAAAAAGTACAGAAATGTATCTAAAAACTCAAGATTAATTTATTTTAGCTGTTTCCCTTCTGGGACCTGTGCATGTGTACGCAGTAGGTGTGATGGGGAGTGGAGAGGGAGGTTGAGGATGGTAACACGATGACCTTTAAAGGTCCCTTCCAATCCAAACTATTCTATGATTCTATGAATGTGTGAATGAGTGAGCCTACCAGGAGGTACCTGTGGAAAGTCAGCATTTTTTCCATATGGAAAGAAAAGTCTGTGAGAATTAGGTTCATAGTATGGGCAGGTGAGTATATTCTCATAGCTGTCTGTGCTGGTATTTGTGAGGGAAATTGGCCTCAAGAAGATCAGTTTGCTTCCTGGGGACTGGAAATCTTGTTTCTTTCTTTTATAGAAAAGGCTGTAGTCTGGAGGTCCAGAAATATTCCTGGGGTGTTTGTGGAAGAAAGTATTATCCCTAGGACCTCTGCAGTACTGTGGCAGGTGAGTCATAAACCACAAGTCTCCAAACTGCAACTGAAAGCATTAGTCTGTTAAGCGGACAAAAGTGAGTGCCTCCATGTGTGAGATACAGAGATTGACACAAGTTCATACAGTCACTCCACTGAAATGATTCAAGTGACCCATCTTCACTCTTGAAGCCCCTAATGGTTTATCTCCGTTCAATCCATCTTCTTCACCACCTCATCAGATGTGATGTCCTTCCATTGCAGTCAGTCTCCACTGCCCAATTGAAAATTTTTCAAGCAAGCATTTTCAGTTTTCTCCTATCTGATCCGCATCCTTGGGAAGAGCTACATAATCTACATAAATATACAGAAATCTACATAATTTCCCTTTCCCTTCCTCCTAGAAGACTACTACCTCTGCTTCGAAGCCAGTTGAAGCACTGGGAATGCTTAGCTTGCTGTGTGCTGAGGCCACTACATATCACGTTAACAGGTAAGGTCTCCTTATTTCTCTCCTATAAATCTGTTTATATTCTTCCCTTGACTAGAAATGCCTTTTTGCTTGGTGTATGCTGTGCCTAATGTTGCGGAGTCCTGGTCCAGGACCGGGCTTTCATGCAACATAGAAACACAAATAACTATAAAGAAAAGTGTGAGTGTGCATGTGTGAGAGTGGGGGAGCACACTCCCCCACATTTCTTGAGTGTAGAGCAGTAAAACATATGAATAGGGCTAAAGATAGTAATTTAAATTTAGTTTAATTTTGTTTTTCTCTGTCAGATAAAGAAACTGTCTGGAGTTCAAATTTGTTCCATTTGCCCAATGTCTGTCAATGTCTTGCCAACAACAAAATACAGGATGAAAGATTTTATTTTTCCTCTTTCAGGTGTAACAAAATTGGTCTCCAACAAGTAAGAAACCAGAAATTTAACTCAGTTTCTTCCCAAGAAGGCAGCTCATTAAGCTTCCTGACAGGACAAAGCAGTCTGTTGAATGTTGCTCAGCAGCATGCCAGGGCTTCAAAGAGATAGCACTTTCCTTCTTAGTGGGGCCTTATTCTTAAAGTATGCACTCATAAAAAAATGAGGATTTAACACAACGAGCTCCTGTGGTTTAAGAGTTAGTCGGAGCTAAAAATGTAAATAAATTCTATCTACTAGACTTTGCTTATCAGTTAGATTAGTACTCTCACCATTGAGAACATGTGTTTAAAGCTTCTTTATTTATCAGGCATACAACAACCAGAGATACCTTCTGTACTGATACTAGAAAAGGATAATCTTACAATGGGCTTCTTTGCATCTATCAAGTTCAAAGGAGAAAAAAAAACAAAACACAACCGAACTCACATCATAAACAAAACCCATAAACTCCAGGTTGACTAATGAATGTGTGCACAGAAACTTATCTGTTAACAGTATCAGCTTACAAAATCAACTGGTTTAATGCATGTGAAAACATGTAGGAGGGATCACACACCGGCAGAGCTATTTAAATTAGAAAAAAATTGTGCTTCAAGCAGAGAAGTTTTTGATCTATGATAAAAAAAAGATTGTATTGGCCATAATTAGACTTATTTTGTTATCAGACCTCAGCTCAGCTGACATATTAAATCATCTCCCTTGTACCTACTAGACATGGAACAAAACCAGATCCAAGCCTTAGTCCAAACTCTGGGCAACTTAAGTTTGAGATACAGACTTTGCAATTTCACCRTTTCTAATTATTTGGTTTTCAGGTTTTGGCTTCAGTTTTTATTAACTGTAACAAGTAGTTCTGATTTCACCAAAGTCCTCATCCAAGTCTATTAAGCCTGTCCTTGAGTAATGATTAAGGACTGCTAAACTAATTCACTCTGTCTTCCCTTTCAGTCTTCTGCTTGATCTCATGTACTCTCATTGATTTTTTTCTTTACTTACTTTATTCTCATCTTCTTTTTACCACAGGAAAAGATTTATGGATGTCTTACAGAGCTATATTTACCTGTTCAGTGTAACCTTTGTACTGACATCCTGAAGCTTCCCTCTAGGCACTGACTTCAGGTATGAATCATCATGAAAGATCTGAGGAGCCATCCTAACTCAGCCCTCCCTTTCTCCTCTTTTTTTCCCATCTGTCAGCTGACCAGTAAAAATGGCACATAGAGAAGTCTACCAAGTAATTTCATTTTTTTTGTTTACTCTTTGCCAAATGTCAAGGCATAACGTTGGATCATGCCTACCGTAGCAAGGCTGTCCAAGTCAGTTACCATCCAAGAAGTAGAGAAGATTTTGAAGCAGACCTGCCTGAATTTTCTCAAAGGATAAACGCACAAAGTGTCTGTGAACTACTCACACAGCCATGGGTTTGCCAATCAACTTTCTTTGGTCATACATGTTCTGAAAGATGAACAAAATACCACAGGTATCCAAACGCGTGACTGCAATGGCACCTCCCTGAGACTGAAATGGCTGATACAGCTTCTACAATTGGAACCACCATGTAACTCCACCAATGGCGTTACGGTCAGTAAGTCATTTGACTTTCAGGAGCACCATCCTATATTTCAGCCATGGTCAAACAGAGGAATTTACGGAATCTATAGAGATATCGATCAAAATTCCATCTTACTAAGGAATACCATGAGATATTATGGTAAAGCTAGAAAAAAAGTTATTTTAATTATGCCTTTCCTTTAGATCAGATATTTTATTCTCTTTTTCAACAACATTTTCTAAGGACTATAGTTGGATTTGTAAGGGCATACATAGTTGTTAGTGTCTTTGAAGTTTGAGTAAAAACTTTCAGCAGCTTTCCATCACTCTGTCTTTAATCTTATATTGTCTTCCCTGAACAAAACGTCAACTTAAATGCTGAATGCTGCATGATTCATTTTTCCCCTTTGGAAGAGTAAGTAGTGTGTTAGTGCCAAACAAAAGGTGATGAAAGGTCTGTCTCCAGATGGCATTGTAAAAGCTATAAGCTCTGCTTTGTCAAAGACAAGCTCATTTTGCCAAATCCACCAGCTGCACATAATGAAGAAAATATTGCTGTACCAGTTTTTTTTAACCTGTATCTTCCAAGGTGGGAAGGATTTATTGATCCTTTCTTACTGTTCCAGTCTGTTTGTCTGTTTAGAATCCAACTGATGAGAGCACGTGTGCTATTTTTCATAAAAAATAACAGAGGCACAACACTTCTCTGGACCAGGGAAAAATCATGCACCTTTCTTCAGTGGTATTTTGCCAAATCACTCCTTCACATTCTACCCATTTTGGAGACTGGTAAGTTCAGGACCCTCAGAGAGACACTGGACTACAGATCATGACCAACTCTTTGAATGTGATCAGCACCGCCTCTTGCTTGTGCAGGCCATAACCAATCTCAGTGTTTGTGACCCGACTTTTAGGAGGTTATTTTTAATGAACCACATAAGTGTAAGTTAAAGAACATGAAACTTCTGCCAATGTTAAGACAGCCAAGAGGTTATCTGTTTCCCTGGACTATTTTCATAGTCTCTGTCAGTTCAGATTGGGGTACATTTCTTCTCAACATCCTGATAAATTGGCTATCTCTGATCCAAGTTCTATTTTAAATGAAATATTCTTGAATATCTTGATGCTAATTTTTCAGCCTGTTCAAGTGAGGAATCTGGGTGGTTGAACAATAACCTGAATCTTTAGGACAGAAACTTCAGAAAATAAGCCAAATAAATTTATGAAATAACAGTGATACTGATTTTTTGGTCTGGCAAATACATTTACATGGTCCTTTTTCTTATATTTCTTCTATATGCTTCTGTTCAATGAGACTATCTCAGTCCACAATAGCTTCAGCTTCTCCCAGGATAATTACTGTGGAAGCACAAATGCAAATACAGTCATCTTTTAACAATACCTGCATAAATCTTCTCTGAGCAGCACACGTTGTCCTACTGCTTAAAGGTAAAGCCATCAAGTAAGCAACTATTCCACTGTGTCTTGGCTCATGTAGCAGGTCATAAAGAAGAAGCATGAGGGAGCTGGTGCTGGTGTCTCCTTGGATGGAGATCCCACTGGTTTCCTTGCCAATGCCTTGACGCTGTCAGTTGCACTAGACCACAGGTGCATAAAATGATAGCCAATGTCTGGAGCCACTTCAGCATTGCTAGATCCATCACTACACCCTTGGAAATATGAAGATGTCATTAAAATACATAAATAGTATCAACGGAAAATTATCTAAAAAATCCATCCAACTCTGACAAGAGAATTTGAAATCCTCTTTATATTAATGGTACATAATGAATTGAACATACCCAGTACAGGCAGATGGAAAATTAATGAGTAACAACGTGTACATATTTTTAAGATGGTCTTGAAGACTCTCCAACATAAAAAGGAACTTCCCAGGAGTGAACTCCTTCTTATTTGTGAATAGCATACCTGGGCAATAAATCACGCACAAATTTCCAGCTTGTGATGGTCAGAATTTTAAACAATTCTGACTTCAACTGGTTTGGTTCATTTATTTCTCTTCTAAGCTTGGGGACAACATTTCAGTGATTATGAATTTGGACTTAATTTCTATCTTGTGTTCTACAGACTGACTTCCAAGAATTATACTACAGCTGCAGCGCAAAGGTATGACTCCTGTGTGAGACAGGTGCTTGTAAAACCCTTGAGCAAGAAAATCAAGGTCAGTGTTACTTATCCAGTAGGAAATTCTGTTTTGAATGTTTTTTCTTTCTCCTAATGCTTTCTCATAAGTCACTTTACAGAATACAAGCAAACCACAGTTAGTATAGAAACCAAATACTCTGTAGAACACTTTACACACAGAAAATTACTATCTATGTATAAGTTTAAAATATTCCTGAAAAAATTAATTATTATTTTGGCTGTCACAAACATCATGTCTGCCACATCTCAAAAGGTGATTCTCATTTTTAGCTGAGTGACTGATTCACCTTTAACAGACTCTAAGAACCAGAAATGGAATTAAAAAAATACATTGCCTGGACTCAAGTGCTCTTGTACTTCTCAGAATAACATTCTATATTTACTTTTCAATTGAAAAATCATGTCTTCTCCTCTGATTGAAAGAATATAATCTCCTACCATGCCACACAATCTGCTTCAATTTCTGTGCACAAGGCGCAGACATCTTCTTCACATCATTCCAGGCCAAATGTAACAGTTGCTCAGTGGTAAAACTACACAAATTAAACAAACCACAAGAAATGGATTGTGTTGTGGGGAGCACAGAACAGGGGAAAGGAAAGCAGGGGCTCAAGGAAATGCTATGTTTGCTGAAGTGAATCATCTAGAGGAAGGTTAAGTCATGGATCTAATTTCAGGAAGAACAGGGAACACAGAAGTCCAACCAAAGAATATCAACATTTGAGAGTTTCACATAAAGCAGCAATTTCTTAACTTTCTCCAAAGCCAATGGATTCATTTCACTGTGAAAACAATATAGATCAGCTCCGTGAATTGTTGGAAAGACTAAGGCACTACAGGATGAATATTTTGGAGGACACTTAATTGGTGACCCTCTCTTTGCTTCCTGACTCTCTTGCTCCCTTTCCAATGCCACAGAATATTAATTCCACTGACATATTAATTTCTGTCCTTTTCCTTTCTTAATGTTTTTCCTTTAACAAACTGTGTTGGTTTTTCACAGCACCTTGCAGCAAGAACCCTTGGGAGTACAGAAGACAAACAAAACCTTTGCTCAGATAGCATGTGGTCTATGATATTTCCCAGTGCATTGTATACACAGGACCATGTGGCTGGTCACACCCCATGGACATTCCTTCCAGTTGCAGATGTCATAGCTCTTCCATCACCCCAAGGCAGCGACGATTCAGGAAGATTCATGCTGCCTCCTGAGTTCTACTTTTCCCCCGTCTCTCACTGCTGCTTAAAACCCCTCAGTTTCATGGCTTGAAATTAATTTACGTCCATTATGATTAAGATTTATAGAAGCAGCTTTCATTCCTTTGATGAGTAACTTTTCTCTAACCAAGAACAGAAGGTAAGGTTTAGTAATGACAGCTCAGTCCTTCTCCTCCAGAGAGCAAATCTGGGCTTCTTGTCTGCTAATCTCTATAGGATATCTGCAGAAATGGACACATAGTCCATAGGCATGGGGATGACTGATAAAACAGACAATATGTAAGACCAATATAGAAATTAGATCTTTTCTTACTTTCTGAAGGTTTACCAATTAAACATGCTCAGGTATTCATATTAAATTTAGATCACTTGAAATTTCTGGCTACAAAACAGCAGTGTTATACTGAAAGAGCTAATGAATCCGAGTTCTAAATAGAATGTTCTTTCAGCTGTAAGAAAGTTAAGGCATCTGCACCTTTTGTGGTTTATAGGTGAAAGTCAGTTTTGAGGAAGAAGTTGTTTGCAGCCAAAAAGGCTGAATATCTTTCAACTGTGATCCACTGTATGAGGTTAGTAACTACGGTCATGGTTTAACCCCAGCCAGCAACTAAGCACCACACAGATGCTCACTGGGGAAGACAGCCTCAGGCAAAGGCAAACCCATTTGTGCTCAAGGACCTGGGTGCACTTGGTGGGTAATGCGGAAGGATGGGGAAGTCCAAAGTGTACCTCAAGGGGATTTGATTTAGCATGAGAATAATGTGATAACACACTGATGTTTTGGTGCCCAATGTGGGGCTCGAAGGGTTTGAGATAACAACAGGTTTGAGTGGAATGTGCTAGATCAAATTTATTGCTGTTATTGCTGTTCAGCTATTAATCAGCAGGCTCCTGTGCTTGCCATGGGGCTTGCTTGCCTTACTGTATATTAGAGTCCAGTGCTCGTTAGTGGCTGCTTTTTGCTTTTGCCGTTTGCTGTACTGCTGTATTGCTTATCGTGTTACTGTGCTGTGCCTGGGAACATTTTGATAACAGCGATGGCGATGTGCCTGGGCTGGCAGATGGCCAGGGCACTGCTGCTGTTTCTGTGCTGCTGTACTGGGCAGGTTGGAACTCCAGTGTGAACTTGAGTCAAAGGGACTGTGATTTGTGGATGAGTCCACGTGGGAGCAGGACACCCCAAGGTGTCTGTGGCCGTGGATGAGCCCATGCCTGAGCAGGTACATCTCGAAGCGTCTGTGGCTGTGGTTATGTCTGTGCAGCAGCAGGTATACCTCTGAAGGGATTATGGCCCAGGGATAAGTCCACGCTGGAGAAGGTACACCTCGAAGCATCAGTGGCTGTGCATGAGGTCATGCTGGCGCACCTCAAAGCGTGTGGCCATGGATAAGCCCACAAGAGAGCAGATACAGCCCTGGAGGGACTGCGGCCATGGGTAAGGCCATGTTGGAGCAGGTTTACTTCTGAAAGGACTGTGGCTGCGGGTAAGGCCATGCTGGAGAAGGTATATCTCTGAAGGCATTGTGGCCCATAGAGAAGGCCACACTGGAACAGGCCACGCTGGAACAGTGACCTCAAAGCGACTGTGGCTGCGGATAAGTCTATGCCGCATCAGGTATACCCCTGAAGAAACTGTGGCTCACAGATAAGGCTCCACTTGGAGCAGGTACAACCCTAAGGGACTGTAGTCTGTGGATAAGTCCAAGCGAGAGCAGGGGCAAGGGGAGGAGTTCATTGTAATGTTAAACCCAATGGTCTGGTCCAAAGGGACCAGGAGTGGAGATTGTAATGGAAATACCTTTAAATTGTTGTAACCCGGGATTTGAGTTATGTGTTATGGGAATTACTATAGCAAGAACCCCTTGTTGCTAGCCAGTCTAGGAGCAAGGGGAGGAGTTCACTGCAATTTTAAACCCTGTAACCTGGCCCAAAGGGACCAGGGGTGGAGATTGTAATGGAAATACCTTTAAATTGTTGTAACCCATGATTTGAGTTGCATGTTATAGGAAATACTATAGCAGGAACCACCGGAACCAATGGAGGAGAAGCCTCACAAGAAGCAGTGCAAGTGCAGCAGTGACCTGATCTGAGCTGGCTTTGGTGCCCAATAACTCCATGCAACACACCACCTCTCCTGACTTGAGTGACCACCATAATAGATGGAGTCCAAAGCCATGGACTAAATTAACTCAATGGACAATTTGTGGACATTTGTGGACATTTTAAAGACATTTTATAGGGGTGGTCCATAGACTAAGGGAATGATATCTGTGTATTGTATCAAAGGATGGGAAGGGTGGTGGTGGGTAATGAGGTTGTATTGGATAGAGTGGGACCTGAGCATGATGTAAATGATATGGAATGAGGGGTGGAGAATGTGCTGGGTTTGGCTGGGATAGAGTTTTCTTCACAGTAGCTATTATAGAGCTATGTTTTGGATTTGTGCTGAAAAGTGTTGATAATACAGGGGTGTTTTCATTATTGCTGAGCAGGGCTTACACAGAGCCAAGGCCTTTTCTGCTTCTCACACCACCCCACCAGCGAGTGGGCTGGGAGGGCACAAGAAGTTGGGAGGGGACACAGCTGGGACAGCTGACCCCAACTGACCAAAGGGACATTCCATACCATATGACGTCATGCTCAGCATATAAAGCTGGGGGAAGAAGAAGGAAGGGGGGGACGTTCAGAGTGATGGCGTTTGTCTTCCCAAGTCACTGTTACGCATGATGGAGCCCTGCTTTCCTGGAGATGGCTGAACACCTGCCTGCTGATGGGAAGCAGTGAGTGAATTCCTCGTTTTGCTTTGCACAGCTTTTGGTTTACCTATTAAACTGTCTTTGTCTCAACCCACTCTTCCGATTCTCTCCCCCATCCCACTGGGGGAGAGTGAGCGAGAGGCTCTGTGGTGCTTAGTTGCCGGCTGGGCTTAAACCACGACACTACAAGGCCTGAAATATTTCCATTACATTTTAAGGTCTGTCACCAATGCCTGTTTGGCTATCCATGGATATTCCTACAGAAACTCATGTAAAACTAGTTGAGTTAAAGTGAATTTGTGCTGGAGCAGCTGAAAAATATAATGTAGTCCTTGATGCCTGTGATCTGGAATGATGAAACAAAGCCACCCTGTAACTTCACCCTTGAATGCCGGATTTAAAGCTTGTAGTACCATCTAGTGGCCAAAGAAAGAATTGAAGACTACACATAAAAGTAGCCAGAATCCCGAGAATCTAAGTATTGTATTGAGATTTAGGAAATATAATGGCAATAGATACCGCTTATAAGAGTATATGATTTATAAGATTTCACATTAATGTGACAAATATATTTAATGGAAGACATTTAGGAAAAATGTAAAAGAATTTAGTACAAATTTTTCATTCCCAGTGACACACTTCAGCTAAGTATGATTGCTCTATAGCTTCTTTCTCATAACTGTCAAGCCCTATGTTCTAGTCCTTTATCTCTGTTGGTTTTGGACTGTCCCATAAATCTGCATAGACTCGTTTAACTTTCCTTCTTCTCTTTCTTTTCCAACAACTACATCACAGTTCTTATTTCTTCATTCTTGTTTTAATGTAGCTCAAGAGGAAGCACAGAAGATTTGAGTTTTCTTTTCGAATTTATACAGGATATTTTGTCCTTTTATCATATTCTGGCTTAGCTATTTTAGATTGCCACATTTCTGGGAGGTTTCACAGCTCCTGGCTATGTACAATATGTTAGTCTTAAGAACCACTGAATTCTTACAGTATGGGCTCCTCAGTACACTTGATACTATAAAATGGCATGGTAAAATGCTATTTCCAATTCTTCATCTCACTCTTTGTGTCACTTTGGGTAATMAAATTTATAGATTGTTCCTCTCTTTCCCTGTCTCTGAAAACTGATGAACCTTTTTGTCTCTTCTGAGAAATCAGAATTAAGTTTTGATAAAATTTATTCACAAAATAGTTTCCATTTTGAATGACTTCTGCTTTTCTTCCTTTGTAAAAGACATTTATGTTTATGCATACAAATCACTACATAAAAATAACATTCTTAACAACTAGAGTGCTAGTAACTGATAACTAGTTTTTCACTTCTGACATTGTCCCACAAGCAAGGATAATTGCAGTATTTCACGAACATTTCTGTGTGCCAGCCAATATTCTTATCTGATCTTTCATTTCTGTCTTGCTGATGGTGAGTCACCAAATTACAGTTATCTCAAGAGGACCATGCTATGCTGACAGGATGATTTATGAGTGAAGACTATGAGCAAAACTCTCCTTGACAGCCCATCCCTGTTTGCAGTCAGGCTCAGGAACCTGAGAGGACTACGCATTCCTGGATATCTTCAACCAGCCAGCAGTGCCTGCAGATGTCTCAGAGAGGCAAAGTTTGTACAGGTTTACTTAATCTTCCTGGGGCAAGTTCTTAGCTCATGTTAATTGTCATCTGTTCATCTCAGATGGCGCTAGGTCCATTTACAAGGGCTAGGTATCATCCTCTTCCTCCCTCTTCCCCCACACATCTTATGCAGTGAGTAATAATGAACATGTAGCATATGTTTCTGGGGTTTATGGGACTTTTCTTGACAGTCATGAAACAGTAGTCAGTTATGAGTAAAGCATAGAGGAGTGACAAGGGTAAAACTTATTTGGAAGGATGCCACTGCAGAAGTTGCTGAAACAACTGTGAAACAATCTGGATTACTGCTATCAGACAGTATTTGAATTTGGTGGAAATGGCAAGAAGGTGGCAGACACAGCTTGTCCTATAAAGAGCTTACAAGCTATTCACCTCCTTTTATGTACATGAAACTCATTTAACTTACACAAAATGCAGAAGTTTCATAAAATGCAAAATCAGTAGGTGGCAACTCCCTGTGTTGAACTGCAACTTTTACTTGAGTTAAAGTGGGTTTTACAGGCTGCAACTTTACAGTGCCACTTTTGGAGGGACTAGAAAAAATTCAATAAATAGTAGTCTTGACCTCAAAGAGTTCTTCATGTAAAAGGTGATACAAGCCTTTAGTAGCAGACTTTTTCATGTGCCAGTATATAAATTATCCTACAATATCCATTTTCTGGTCATAATCTGCCGTTTACCACCTCGTAGTGTATCCAGGACTTTAAAACTGCATTCTTCGTCTTTTATTACTGTGTGTTTGCTTCAGGGGAGAGCAAGGGTGACATCAAGTGGTCTGTTAAGATATCTGTACAAATGGACTAAGCCTTCAGTGAAGTGAGATCTCACTGAGGCCTTAGAGACACAAAATTATACCTATTAAAGCTTAGATCAAATTGAGACTGCATGAGTTCCCACGTGGGTCCCAAACTACATCCTGTAATAAATCATTTCCGTTTCTCCATACATTTTAATTCAGAATTAGGAAGCAGAGAGCATTAGTAAACAACAGGAGGCTAAAGGAATATTCTGAAAACTGGCTTTTGCGCAGATGAAATAATAAGTTCCGCCCCCCTCCCTCCTCCCCTCCCCCCAAATTCAGCAGCTTCCCTAGGGTAGATGTTCAAGCCAGAACGGTCACTGATCAATGGTATCATCTGTGGATGTGCCCTTTATATCTGCAGGGCTTCCCCTCCCCAGCTTTGCAACAGAGAAACGGTGAGAAAAACTCACTATTTTCTTTGTTTCCTTAATATTCCTGCTGGTTTTGAGTATTTCAGTATCAGGGCAGGTATTATGTAGAAGTATGAAGAGGGCAGTGTTATTTCAACTTAAATCACTTTTAAATTAAATCTTCCAAACAATTTATTATAGAAAGCTACTTCCTCAGTCACTCCATATTCACAGAGCTGCTATAACTGCAGGCATTTCACTGGCCAGAGATATGCAGTGAATATATTTCTGAAACTCATGGCAGCATGTATTCAACATTTAATTTTGGGAACAGAAGTAAGCATAATGTTTCTCCTGATTTGCCTGCCTTCCAGCCCTTTATATGCCTCAGGGATAGCCCGCAGTATCCCTAAGGCTGTTCAGGCATATATTATGGTATAGACAAATGCCATACATGTGGGGGTCTTGTATGCTCTGCAGGGCATCTTCCAGCTGTATGTCAGGCTGTGTTTGGGATGTGCTCGCTGTAGATCTTGATGATCCACAGAAGACAGACTAGATATCATTCAGGGGAGGGAGGTTCCTCAGTATTAAGTAACTTTCAAAAATGAGACTTAGGCCTAAAATTTTGGGCTTATATGAGAGCCTGCCTTTCACTGAAATATAATATAGTCCCACCCAAATATTACAACTACTAAAAGTAATCCTATTACTTTCCCTTTAGTGGACAAAAAAAATGTTTTTTATATCTCAAACAGTCTTTGAAAAATTTACAGTGATGCCATAATAGGAAGATTTAAATTAAAAATTAAAAAATCTTTGCAAATAAATTACGACAGAAAAATGGGAGTAAAAATTATTGAAGCATATCAGTTCATTCTAATATTTCTATTTATGTCCCCATTTCTGTAGTTTCAGGATAAGAATTTCTGACAAGTGGATTAACTCCACCTATCCTCAATGTACTTAGAGATTAATTAATTCATGAAGATTTGACAGTTTGTACATTCATTCACTAATAACCTGGACTGCATTTGCTCTATCAAAAATGTCTTTTCTGGTCATATGACATCATAATACAGCTTCTGATGACAGGGTTAACAAAAAGCAATTTTAATAAGGTCCGTAAAACCAAACCTCCAATAAAAAAAGTGATTTTGCATGCACCTTCATGTACCATTTCTGTCTGATACTGGCAATGCAAGAGTATTATGATCCAGATCAAGAAAATTACCTCTGTGTCCAAACTGCCTGGTGGTATCCCGAGCCCTGATTTAGGCAGGTAGGACCCCGATAAAGTGAGGAGGGCTCAGAGAGTGAAGTAGCATCTTTCACTAAAGCAGCTGATGCCGTTAGAAGAAGTAGATGAGCCTCTGAATTTATGACTTCAGACTGAATTCAGTGTAAAGATTGAGGCATCCTATGACCAGGAACAGAAAAACCCATGGGCTGAGTAGGGATATGCCTGCACTATAGAAGTTCAGGTGTATTATTCAAGCTGCTTCTCTGAGAGAAGGTGTTACTCGGGGCTGTCAGGAGGTGCTGGTCTCAAGATGATGATTTCGAGCACTGACCTTGATCTCTGACCATCACACAAAGCCGAGGGGGAGGAGGAGTACGCCTCCTCCTTTTGCACCGTGATTCACTGGTTAGCTCTCTTGTCCAGCTGGAGGGAGACCTGGGCTACACTCCTCTTTGGTGCCTGTGGAGACCTGAAGGTCCATCTCAAAGGCCCCAGGCGGATGCTCCAACAACAAGGATATTCTGAGTTACAGAGGATAGACAAGGCTCCTGCCTCTGCTCTCGCATCTAAGTATTTTACATTTAGTGTTCAATAGAGCTTGTGCAGGAGTCAAGCCACCCCCATCCTTGTCCCCTGGCCATAGACTCATGCTTTCTCTGCCCTAATAATTACTTAATTATTGCCGCATGGAAAAGTTTCAACAGATGGTCTGGAGCTGAATAAATTCTATTCCTGCAGGCCAAGGATTCAACAAAATTTGGACCCCACACCCCAGTGAGCCCTCTAGCAGCTGAGCCTGTGGAGTTGGCAACGAGCCCTGAGCTTTTTACCGGATGATGTATTTTGTGGGTGTTTTCTGTGAGTGCCTATCAAGACCATAGATAAAGGGGCACAGGAACCTGGGCAGCAGCTGAGCAAGCATTTTAAGGATATAAGTTTTAGATCTACATACCAGTGAGGTAGTTCATAGGCACCTGTGTCCTTTATTGGTCTAACTGGAAACAGCTAAGGCGTGGGCATATTTATAGCTTAAATCCAACTGATAATATTTAGGATAACTCCTTTTTACCAATGAATAGGAAAGGTTTGCCTCATATCTGATCTTATCATTACTTTGTTTCCCCCACATTCCCCCTTGCCCTCCCTACAGTTTTGCCCCTAGTTGCTCACAGCCTTGCTGCTCCTTCCCCAAGTCCTCGGTTTACAGCAATATTCTGCATTGTTGATGCTGAATGATGCTGTCCACTGAGATCATTTTTCCTTTTCTTTTTTTTTTTTAACATTAGTATCTGAACAAAGCAGGAAGTAATTTAATAGATTTTAAACCAAGAGGCCATTATAATAAGCTGCTTTGACCAGTTGTATAAAACGTGCCGAGGAACCTCACCTGGTCCTTTCCACAAAGAAATGCACGGGCCAGAGACGGGCATGTCACGTAGCACAGATCGGTCCTCAGCAGCAACACAGGAATACCTCAGGAGGATCTGACAGTGCAAACAAGGCTGTGGGAGGGCACCGCAAAGCTGCCAGAATAATACCTTGTGGCAGCTCAAACAGCGACATTTATTTCAGGACTGGCATACTCTGCTAAAGCCCTTCCCAGAGCTGAAATAAGCAGGTGAGATGTTTGGCTCTATCAAAGAGACTTCTGCAAATGCCACTTCCACGAGGGGTGAGGAGTGGCACACCCAGCAGAGGACAAGAACTTTGCTGCAGTTGGCAGGAGGAGCAGCCCCAGGTTCTTTATCCTGACCTGTGCTGCGTCACAGGATTTTGCCTGGTAGATGTTACTCCGCGTTTCACTGCTTAACATTATTTAAAGAGCAATGTTTGGGGCAGGTCTATGGGCTGAAGCAAGGACAGCTATCAGCGCCTGCTTTGTCATGTGGGGTCTGGTCAGACGGTGGGGACCAGAGGCAGCCTGTGCCACCTCATCCCTGGTCCCCACCTCCCTGGCCTCTTGCTCCCGCTGAGACCCACTGGTGACGAGGCCATCGGCTACAGCGGAGGAGGGACAGCACAAGGCAAACACATCTGCACTGAAAGGCTCATCTCTACCAAAGACCTTCTTCCACAGGACRAAATTAATGAAGGAAGAAGAAACGAAGCTTTCAGGGCCTGTTAATCAGTTCAAACACTTGTGTTAKTAAGAATTTCAGTTTTAGTTGTTGTTGTTTCTGTGCAAAGTACCTTTTCCAAATAACCATGATCTAACGAAAGATAAACCATCCAGATGTGCTTGTCTGACAAAATAAAACATAAGAGACACTTTGGACTCAATAAACCTTCTAACAATAACAACAACAGCAAAAAGTTGACAGAGGAACTTAAGAATCATTGAAAGTTTTCCAAAGGAAGAAAACAAATCTGGTAGGGTCAGCCTGAAATATTTAAAGTCTAAAGCAATCATCTGAAATGTGCTTTTCATACTACAGATTTCGCAGGCATATCTTTCCACATCCTGCTTAGAGCTACCTGCATAAGTAATGCATGCATTAATTAGCTAGAGCTACATAGGCAGTGATATATGTATATGAATTTTATGTAAATTGTCTATAGCACACAGCTTGACTCTTGTGTCTTTGATCTGCTGATAATCTCCAAGTGTGTGGATTTCAGCAGGCCAAATAATTTTTATCTCTGCTGGGAGTACTTTTGGCAAGTTTTCCATCAGTAGGAAATGAGCTGGAAAACTCTGGTGAAACTTCAAAGCAACAGCTTAAGGTGATCTTTCATTTCATGAATTTCAGACTGTCCCTGCTGTTTAACAACATACTGAGTTCCTTCTCCTTAATATACTTTTAAAAACTGTGAATAAGATGAATTTATGAAAATCATACATGAGATATGTGAGAGATCCTGTCACTTAGGAATACACGGCATTGTCCAAATTATAAAGATACTAGGGGACGTATTAAAGCCTCAAATGGTGTCTCTTACTAGTGTATTCATTCGTACAAATAAATGGACTTTAAAACCTTTTACATCTCAGAGTCATATTTGCTGGGGCGGGAGGTGCGTTGTTCATGTGTTTGATTGGTTTCTGCTTTAATTTTTCTCCCCGTTCTATTATAAATATCCATCCTTCTCCATCCCACATCCTATGATAGCAAATTTCTGAGCTCTAGTAATGCCCTCAGGTACATCTCACATGGCTACAATAAATTAGGGACAACGTGAAGCCTGCTGTAACTCATACTAGGAAGGGGGGCAATCTAGCTAAAAATCCAAAGGGCACAAAAGCAATCTCTTCCAGGGCTTAAATTCTAAGGTAAGGCAAGACGCAAGTAGATATAATTAGAGGGAGAATGAAATCTCAGTAGTCATCTCTTCAAAAATATCATAAAAGGTCAATTGGACTCAGAGATGAATGATGTGCGGAGAGCATTTAACTGTGCCTTCTCTTGGAGCAACTGATCCAGTTATTAATTGTCCAGTCATTAACTGGGGCTGTGCAAACAGCTTCACATCCAAGTGAGGTCAGGATATATTTGACTTCTTGAACATTATTTGCAATTGCATTTCTCTCACTTTTAGTGTAATCATTATTCTTAAAACAGTCTGCTTCCTTCTCAGAAGTAAGTGTCACTTCACAGCAAAAATGCTACTGAAAGTCACAGAAAAGAAGACTGCATTTACATAATTATTGTGCCAATTCTTGGCTAAACACCTACGAAGCAACACAACAGGGTCTGAACTAATTGGTCGCCATAATGCACAATCCTCCTATCCCAAGAGAAAGCAGAAACCAAAAAAGCTTTAAAAGTGACCAGTTAAAAAAAGAAACGGTATCAATATGAGCGGTTTCAATGTTTGTTCACTTGATGATGGTAATCTTGAAGGAAAAACAAGAAGACGATGCAGCTCTGGGAGACCATTTATTTTTTCAGAGTGCTGGAAGAACGTGGGATCTATTGACCTGGAACAGCAGCAAGAACAAAAAAAAAGTCCAATGACAGTGCCCCTGGCAGCAGCTATAAGCTGATGTTTCGGGGAAGGGGGAGGCCAGGAGCCAGCACACACCAGCRAGCTCACCAGAGCCACAGCACCCCTGGCGACAGGGATGAATTTGGGCTTCATCTCAGATGTCACCCTTGGGGGCTGTCAGTAACCCAGACTCGTTAACTTGGGTAAGAACTGACACTAAGGGCAGGTTAGTCAGCCCTTGGACGTGAGCCATGGCTGGAAAAGGATGGGATCAGTCCCCATCTTTACATTGTTCCACTACCATGATTGTACTGTAAATGCTATTGAACTCCTTCCCAGTCCTTAAGGCAGAGCACATTACCACACTCTCACAAACCAGGAGAATACGAAGATGACCAGATCAGATGATGTAGCCAGATCTGTTGGTTGTGTATCAGGCATGGGGACTGAATGTGGATCTCTGGATTTCCTCAGGGGATGCGCCTTCCCCCCAAAGAACTGGTTTTCAGAAGTGGTTCAGATGTAGAACAGAGCAGAGGAAATTTCTGTTTCTAGTATCAAAATGAATGCTCCCAAAAGATCAATCTCTTCTTTTGATAAATGCTTATCAGTAATGCTTCCACCATTTGAGGTTGCACATGGGTAGGGACATCCTGCAAGACAATGCTGAAAATGAGTCCAGTTTGGTCAGAACCACATTCAAATACTAATCTTCTCCTAAACCTGCACTAACAACTGCCAAAAAACCACCCTGTATTCCCTCTCTTCTTCCAAGGTCCAGGATGCGGCCATTAATAAGGTCTCATGACAGGCTGCGGTGGCTCAGGGCTAGGACTAGGAGCCATTGCCTTGCCAGTTCACCAGGGACTCCATTAGAGAAACCACTTTCCCTCCACTGACATTTTAAAGGCAAACCATCATAGGTTTGTACAACAAATGCTGTAATTAAGGGTAGGCCAGGTTTATTCATCTCTTATTGCTCAACCAGGAACAGCAAATAGGTGAGTTTGTCCTTAGATGACTGAAACAATGCATTTTTGCCTGTGAAAATAATTGCTATGCTTCCATTGCAAAAATAAAACAATATCACAGATTGGCACATTAGTTTAAAAATTTTGACACATAAATATTTCTCTGAACTTGAAGTCCTTTTAAGAGTGGACTGGAGAAAAAAGAAAAGCAGCTTCCAGAGTGTTTCACTGGCACATTAAGTTATGCATTCTAAGTCCTGGAGGTGAAACRTTTTTAGTATTTATGGGAGCTCTGGGCTTCCAGTCCTTGTGCTGAGCCGGCTATTAATACGTGACAGAAAGCATACTGCTCATAGGGTTCAAGCCCCAAAGCATCCAGAAAGCCTGTGCGTAATCTTTCACTCACACGGCTGACTGACCAGACCACACGTAAGTCAATGTGATGTATATGCTCTGATGTGACAGGTCCAAAATGTAATATACTCTGTAAATGATTTGATCTTAATTAGAAGAACAAGGGTCTTTTACATGACAATTTTCTTTTAGAAAAAGGCATAGGGCATTGAGAGATATTAATGTCAGCATCAGTCATCATAAAACACAGAGACAAGATCTATTTTAAGGCTTGTGGATATGAAGTACACTTTAAAAATGGGATTATGCTACTGCTAATGGGAAAATGATTGCCATTCTAACTTCCCACTAAACCAGACTGGCGTCATTATGAACATAGTAGCTCTCTACAGAGAATAACAGCCCGGTCTTCTGTTGGAAAGTGCGTGGCCCATTTCTTTGATGTCCAGGCTTCTATTAGTCTCAATGTGAGCACACAGGCAAGTACATCGGTGCAGGACCAGGGCCAAGCAGCTGGCCCAAAGTCAGGCGGGAAAACAGACTTTTCTGAATGATACAGCCTTTGTCACATGAATGTTTCTACACTGCACTGTTTGGTTGTTTTTTTTTTCTGGAGGACTGGATCAAAGCTGTCTAGCTGGAAAGAGATTTCATTCACTTCAGTCAGCATGGAAATATGTCTGGTTTAAACCTGAATTTTGAGGAAAGCATATTTTCACCACTTTGGTCTTCCTTGAGTAATATGATTACTCTTTTTTACCTGTTGTGGCATTGGCACTTGCCGTCTAGCAACTTTTCCCCGTTGGTGCAGTTTCTGCAATTAAGATGTCAAGCTGATAAGCAGGGAAATTATGTAAGTGGTGTCTACGGGAATTCTGACTGGATGAAAAAAAGGGAAAGAAAAATAGTGTTATGATAATACCTGGCAAAAGTAAACATCTTGTAAGTAGAAAAGCATGTCTCCCTTTGCCTGCTTGTCTCAGAGCACTGCATGGGAGAACAGGCTGTGCTCTACGATGCTTTGCCCAAGGAAAGCTTTGRGAAGGTCTGCGGCACAGTCTGTGAAGCAGCTCGTCACACTCCTGCCGCGGGGATGCTCCCCTGCGGTGCCTCTTTGCCTTTCTCAGGCAGCTGCTCGCTTTGGGTGGCGGGTGGGGCGGGGGGGTTCTTCTGTAGGAGAGCTCTGTATTAGGGAGCTGTGATTGCAAGACTGAGCCACTGAAAAACTTAYCTTGCTTACGTCTCTGAAGTCACGGCATGGAAACATGGATGTGAGACCCCATGATCTGCAGAATGATTTTCCCAAGGACGGTCATTCCTTGCATTTCAGGAATGAAATGACTCTGTGATTTTCCTAAATGTAGCTGCAAAACTGGGTGGGGGAAGGAGGAGGGCAAACTCATGCACACTCTTCCCCGAAAACAAACAGCTAATGTCCACAGCCAACACATGCTCAGTTAAATACACCACACACACTGCAGTGCCAGTGGAGGGGGATGGGGATGCAATCCCCTTAGCTCGCCTAGAAAATCTCTGCCTGTTCTCATGTGCTGGAAACACACAGTCTGAAACACAAGCCAGTACATCTGGGAACAGACCACAATAGCAATTTCCTTTACTGACTAGATTAACAATTGTGGGGAATGGACATTCATATCCCAGGACCTGTTGAGGATTCACAAGAGAATTGTGGTCAATTTTATCATGTTTGGGCTAAATCCTCTAATGTGTAGTCATTTTAACTCACTTGACATGGAAGAAGCCCTTGATTTGACTCTTTGCCTCCACAAAAACACATCACATCATTGTTTATGTTATTTTCACCAATTCCAGTTCACCTCAATGCACAAGCAGAGCCTTTGGGTTGGGGATTGATAGAAACGGCACTAAAAAAATCATTGATACAATTCAAAAAACCTTCTGGAATTAAAACAGGAAAAACTTGTAATTTGGACTTGGAGTGATCAGAGTGAAAATTGGGGCGCTGCCACCCGCATGTTCAGTATGGCCTCTGTGTGAGCCAGAGGCCATGACATTTGCAGAGAAAAACGCGCATCAATTCCAAATAGTATGTTAGATCATTTTAAAGTCCACAGCTATACACTGCAATGGGCTGCAACTTGTCCTAGTGACAATCCAGGAGTCCAGTGCTGTTCGGGCATTTTAGTCTTGCAAATGCATTTTTCTCCAAATGGGTTGCTCAGCAGTAATGATTATTCAGAGGAAAGTGGCAGACAGGGTCAGGCAGCAGCAGAATGAAAAGTGAAAACTTGAAAGATGCTAGATGAATATTTATGCAGAGCAATCTTCACTCTCGCATTATGGTGCATAATGGGATCAGCAAAGCTAACGGAATTCACGCTGCGTGAACTTCCTCTGTGAGAACTTAGTTTAATCTGCACATAAGACTGACAACCCGTGAACACAGAGAAAATGTTCAATGGCATGTAAAAACTTCATTGAAATAATGTTTCTGACTATATCAATGTTCTGGCAATGACAGAATAAACAACCATTTTTTTTTCCAGGCAGATTTTAAATCCACAGGCCACTTTTTTGAAATGGCATCCAAACATTGTTGCAGCAGACTTTGTTCTTTTGTTTCGCTGCCGATTTGGTATGTCCTACTGGCAACTGAAAAGCATCCATGGGGATCAAGTAATGAGGACAAGGATTTCAGAACAGCCTGACACTGACCATCACTTAAGGGCTGGTGACGACAAGGAGCAGCCCGGCAAATTTCTGTTCTGATACTGCAAGATTTGTCAGGGAATACTTTTCATTGCAAAATGAAAGGCTGTTGGCTGACTTTGGATAGTTTGTCTTATTTTGCAAGATTTTCTTCTCAAGGTGTCCAAAACTCTGTCTCGGTGCACACGGGCAGTGAAATCCATTCCTGCGCTGTAAGGTCAGCACAGGACCTGCAGATCAGTTTACTCGTTTTGAGGGCTGCAGATTCGCTGCACAGATATGTCTGCATTTCATTCACTCTCTGTATTTTTTGTGAGCAGGTCACTACAAAGCCCAAGAAGCTATTATGGTCAATCATTATGCACATACCTCCAAACAGTTGATCACCTGTGCCTAAGTACCCATATATTTAGACAGGTATCTAAACTCTTTATGTTTATACAACGGTCTTAAAAACCTGCTTGGCAAGACCAGTTTTTTTCCCTGACATTTCTACAATATACAGATGTGGTTACTGTTTTAAGTCTTGATTTAAATACTAGAAGGACAGTTTTCCTTACTGTACTTTAGCATTTCCTTTTCTAAACTAAGGGCCCTGCTTCATCCCTGTACTTCACTGAATGCTTCAGCACATGTCTAATCCTTCTGAATTCAAGGATGTATGAAAACGCTCTGTTGAATCTGGACCTCTGTGAGAAACTGGAAAATAATGCAATTCCAGTTATCTGAAATATCTGAACCCTCCAAAATACTCAATGTAAGTATTATCTAAGAGTTTATGTCTCTAAGAGTTTTTCTCCAGAACTTTCACATCTATCATTATTCAACAGTGACCACCAAGATATCAGAAGTACATCAGTTACAGAAGTAACCAGCTACCTTATGTGTGACTTAAATGAGAAATAAATAAACGTTAAAAGATAGAGAATTTAGCCCATACTAGGAATCCCAACTTCTCCTTCTGCTGCTGCTTTGTTCAAGAGGCCATGTACCACCTGCACGTACAGTGCTGTGATTTTGATCGGGCACATCAGGCATTTTGCACGCAGCGCTGTGCGGGGCCATTCTCCTCAGCGTCTCAGGGCTGGAGAAAGCAAAGCTGGGAGGACAGGGGATGGAGTGGTCTGCAGAGCCGTTCTCGGTTGCAACAGCCAAGGCAATTAATTATTTTTTTTTTCACATAATACTTTTTGTTTCAACGTTTTCTTTAGGAAGCATTGCTTGAAGCAGTTGGGTGTGGGGTTTGGGTTCTCCCCCTCTGCCTCCAGCAGAAGGTGCCCGGCAGCCCGGGTGTGACGCCGCTGGCCAGCACCCCCCCGCTCGCTCCGGCTTTGCTCAAGGCTACAGCAGCTCAACGCCGCCAACACTCCGCCTTCCTCCGGCGGGCGGGCGGGCGGGCGGGCGGGCGGGCGGGCGCGCGCGCTTCTGCGTGTCAGCGTGCCCGGCGCCCGTCCCGGCGCCCGCCTCCCTCTGCGACTGTGTGTGTGCATGCTAAAAATAGAGGGGAGAGCCTGACAACTGCCTTCCGATTGGCTGCCGCTGAGGTGCCGCCAGCCTATGGCAGCGCGGGGCGCGGCGGGGCGCGGAGGCCGACGGCCGCCTCAGCGGGGCCGGGCCGGGCCGGGCGCGGGCAGGCGGGGGGAGGAAGGCGGCAAGAGGCGTGTGGCAGCCACCGGGGAGGGGTGAGGCGCGCGCGCCCGGAGGAAGCGGCGCTCGGGGGGCGCCGGGCCTCCGGGACCCGCCGTTTGCTTTCCGGACTGGTAGTGCTTTCTCTTCCGTAATGCCTAAAACCTCAGCGTTAAAGAGGCCGGGAATACCGCCCCTGCCCCGGCCGCAAACACAGCCCTCCCTCCCGACGGGACCCCGAGAGCCGCGGGCCACCCTTGCCTCCCGCCGGCCTGTGGGGGCCGCTGCCCACCCGCGCCGCCGCGGCTGCCGCCCGTCCGCGCCGCCAGGGGGCGCTCGCCGCCGTAGCGGAGCTGCGGGCGGGGCGTGTTGCGCGTGGTGGCGGCGTGCCCGCGCCGGCGGGGCGGGGCTCGGGAGCGGCGGGAGCCGCTTCTGCCCCGGGGGGGGGCTGCGTGCCCGCGGGCTGGCCGTGCCCGCAGTGCTGAGCAGGGTCTGGCAGGTGTTTGCAGCATTTCTTTCCTCACTAGTGCCTTAAAGTAGCATAAGGCAGTTCCGTGTAAATTTAACCTCTTTACAGGATATTGTTATCAAGCTGTTCTCGTGTTTTGTAGAGTGTAAAGATATTTTGTGGATTTCTGTGTATAAAGTAGTACCTGAGGTGATAAATTCATAGATCAGGGAAACAACAGGTAGCTGAAAGGACCAAAATGCAGTAGAAGTGTAATTTTTTTTCATGGAATTACCAAGAAACAATGTTAAAACAATTGCGGTGGAGAATTAGAATGCCCTCAAAACTAATTTCAGGTGAAATATATATTCAATGTACAATAAATGCATCAAATCAGTAGCTTCACTGGAAAGAAGCATCAGCTTTGTATATAAACACAGCTATATAGGCATATAGTGAAGTTTGATATCTGCTAGTGCTTCATAGTTACAAAAAGTGGAACTTGGAAGGAGAAGCAGGAGCTGATTAGCAGGATCCTGTGTCCTAATTTATTCAAGCACTGGATAACACCTCTGCAACTGTTAAAAGATCTCACAGTCTTGAGGAGTGGTTTGACTCTTTTATATCTCTTTTCCAGAACCTCTTTTCTCATGGGTGCCACACAGACTGAGCATCACAGAGGTGCAAGTCCAACTGTAGTGAAGGTAAGAACTGTAAAGAAGGGAAGTGAAAGAAGACTTTCTTCCGAAGAAATTTACATCTTCCGATTTTCACTGAGCCTGTGCCTTGGTTCATACCGATAGAAGGAAACAAGCAGTTCTGTGTTCCAATCCACTTTAAGTTAAATGCTTTGAAACTTCTAAAAATCATTATTTTCTATTGCTTTTACATTAAGCACAGGCAGCCTTCAGTGCGTGAGCATTATCTTGTCCATATGAGGTGTCGGTGTCAACTTGTAATTTACATACTAATTGCTTGCAATCTTTAGCAGTAGAAAAGTTAACTGTCCACAATTCAAAGTATTTCTTAATTACAAAAGGAAAGTACTTCACGGCAAAAGTGTAGCCAATAATTATCTACTATCAAGTGCTAAAACACATGTGAAATGAGTGTTAACTGCTGGGAACAGAAGGAAGCTGATTTCTTGTGTGGCAGTTTGAGGCAGCATGAAAAAGAAAGTCATTGTTCACGTATTCTGTTAACTTCAAATGTAATGGTATTTTCCATGTGGTGATAGCATTCAGAAGAAATAGCATAATAACTCTGGCTCTCTTAATTCAGAGGTGGTGCAAGTTATATGCAGAGGGACCATTCTCCACGTGGGTTCCAAGCACTTCTGAGGGCTTGTATCACCCCTTGCAGCTGGTGGGATTTTCCAGTTGTCGTGGTTTAACCCCAGCAGGCAACTAAGCCCCACACAGCCACTCGCTCACTCCCCCCGCGGTGGGATGGGGAGAGAATTGGAAAAGTAAAAGTAAGAAAACTCGTGGGTTGAGATAAAGACAGTTTAATAGGTAGAGCAAAAGCCGCACACGCAAGCAAAGCAAAACGAGGAATTCACTCACTACTTCCCWTGGGCAGGCAGGTGTTCAGCCATCTCCAGGAAAGCAGGGCTCCATCACGCGTAACGGTGACTTGGGAAGACAAACGCCATCACTCTGAACTTCCTCCTTCTTCCTCCTTCTTCACCCAGCTTTATACGCTGGGCATGATGCCACATGGTATGGGATATCCCTTTGGTCAGTTGGGGTCAGCCGTCCCAGCTGTGTCCCCTCCCAACTCCTTGTGCCCCCCCAGCCCACTTGCTGGTGGGGTGGTGTGAGAAGCAGAAAAGGCCTTGACTCTGTGTGAGCACTGCTCAGCAATAACAAAAACACCCCTGTATTATCAACACTGTTTTCAGCACAAATCCAAAACATAGCCCCATACTAGCTACTGTGAAGAAAATTAATTCTATCCCAGCCAAAACCAGCACACCAGTGTGCACACAGTCACCCTTCCTGTCTCTGGGCAGCAGCAGAAATTCTGTGGTTTTTAACTAGTCCCACCATCTGATCATAGTCTAATCCTCTCCTGTGTCATCACCTCACGAAGCCAGAATGAAGGGGTTAAGGCGCTTTAGCAGGGTAAACGTTTGTGTTTCTCTTGGATTTAACTGAAGGATTTCTCATGCAGTAATAAATGTGAAACTTCTTTAGATTTTCCCTTTTGCTGCATAAGAGAGTCCAACTGTTTTTGGTTTTGCTGTGTGCAGCTGCAGATACTTCCAAAGTTTAGGAAAGTGTAATAGCTTGGAGATCTGTGTCTAAAGAAGTTTATACTGACTTTTAATATGACATCTGCACACTTTCAGTACCACTGCTTTAAGATTTATCACAACACTAAAGATAACTTTTTAGATTAGTCCTTCAACAAGAACACCTTCAGCTTTTATTATTTTTATACATTGCCTAGTAAACTTTTAACTGTTTTATTTGCAGAATAATCCCACCTATATTTTAAGCTTTGTCATATGTTTTATTTTGATCTTTGACACTATTTCTTGTAATGTCATGTATAGCTTCAATCTCTTTTATAACTTCTGAATAGCCAATTTAAGGGGATATGTCTTGCTGCACATGCTATGTTACATAAATATGATATTTTTTGTGAAGGTATACAGTTCTTAAGGGCATCTGTTCAGGGATACATGTGTAATTTCTTTCCTGACAATGTTTTATTTAGTCCTTTTCTGAGACACCTATATTCTATTTTCTTTACTTTTCTGCACAGCCAATGCCTCTGGGCTGCTTTTCTGAGGGCTTTAATTATCGTGCTGTCTCTAAGACAATTACATAATTAAGTGGTTTTCATTTTCATTCTGAATTTGGTAATTATAACTAAAACACTGAAAAGTGCATCAGCTGCAATATGAAGAAACTCAATCATAGAAAGAAAATGTACCTAGAAGAGAAACACGGTTGAGAAGATTCTACTAATAACCAATAAATGAAATTAAAATTAAAAAGAAATAGGGAGAATAGAGCTTACTGGGCTCCTTCAGTCTGTTGCTTTAAATAGTAAACTTTTTGTAGCTTTGATGATCGCAAAAACGTGATGCTCCAAGGAAAATTTATAAATATAATTGTAGTAGTTAAAAGAAACGTTTCCCCAAGTATTGAAGAATAGAGCACTGAAAGGACAGGTGTTTCATAATTTTCCATGTTTAATATTGTAAAGATAGATTCTTTATTTGCTCTCCCTAGTTCTAGCATTGCCCCAATCACGTGTGTGTTTGTGTACATACATACTTCTCATTTTTTATTGAAACAGATGGCATAACTCCTCTTTCAAGGCTCAGGCAAAGGGGGCATAGGAAATATGATAGGATTAAAATTATTTTGAAACAAGAAGACGTCTTTCTCATATCTTATTTCCCATACACCTGTTAGTCTTTCAAGCAAGCAGTGACAGTAAACACTCAGAAATAGGGAGTGTGTTTTGGTTGTGGTGTTCTGAAAACACTGCCCTGTTCTTTGAGTGTTCTCTGGTATTCAGTTCCTATGACTACCTGTTTTTCAAAAACAGAAGTCTAAAAGTTAGCAGCTGAGCTCCCCTGAGCTCAACAGTAATACTCCTACCAACCACAAAGGGAGCAGATTAGGCATTTGTTCCAGCTCTATTAGAAAACCTCTCCTCTAAATCCACCAAAGTCACCTGAGGCTCAGTGCTTTTAAAAATCAGGTCATTTCTTAAAGCATATAAACATGAGTTCAGAAGCCTGATTATTAGACAAGCTTAATTTCTGAAGAAATACTACAAAGTCAGGGTTTCTAGAACTTAATGTATGTATATGTGCTCCAGGGAAGATTTGGAATGCTATGAGTAAAATGCAATTTCTGGCCTCTGGAGTCTGTATATATCATACATATATGTATGAAACATTATCCATGCGACCGTGCAGTGCAGGACATGTGAGTGACATCTCTGGAAGTCCAGATGAAAAAATGGCTTGAAGCAGTTAGAGGTCCTGATTCAGTCAGAAGTTTCACATACGGTTGTGCTGCCAACATCAGTGGGTGTTTAGGCAAGCATTTATGCTCTTTGATGAATTTTCACTCGGTCCTGCAGGAATGTCTGTTCACATGCATGTTTGAGATACTTACGTTTCTATCACAGTAGTGGCTGTGAATATTTTGAGTTTTAATATCTACCTCAGTGCTTACTAAATGGATATGAGAGTTACATAAAATGTACAAGACGTGTTTATTTGGGGGCTCAGTCCTAACCTACTACTGATAAAAAAAATTTCCCAGAGCACGGGGAATTCTGTATTTGTGTCGGCATGCTTGTGGATGTAGCGTAGAACTTGATCATAGAGGAAACCTGGACAGACAATCGTTTAAAAGTATCCTCTTTCCTTGTGTGAATGTTAGCAATCGACACCTTCATAACATGTTTTGAAATATATTTTAAGAATGTGGTGATTCTAAAGCTGTAATTCACATCCAGATTTATGATAATAAAATTGCAGAATGAAGAGCAAAGCCTGCAATTTAGCATTTAAGTCTATCTCTGAGTTACACTGAAAATGAGTGAAACCTATCCTGATGGTCCTGAGTGCCTAGCTTCTTAAGTCTTCATGTTACCAGGGAAAGGATCAAATGGGTTAGGGGTCTAATTTAGTAAAACAATTCCTGTTTCCCCTGAGGTTTCCAGGGAGCTTCTTGGTGAATACTGGGTTATTTTGAGAGACAAAGCATCAGAAATTTGAGCTGGTGGAATGAAACGTGCGCAGTCCAGAGCTGTGCATCTCTAACTCCGAGTCACACGGCTTTGATATGTGGCCCATAGCTGATCTGTGATGTTCTGCTAAACAGCGAAATTGGTAGTGTATTCAGTTACTAGTTTGGTGAGCAGGCTACATGGCAATCCACGAGAAACTTGAAAAGACTGATGTTTGTCCTTTGGCTCCAGAACCTGGGGAGTTGGTTTGAAGGACTAAGGTCTTGTGTGATTTTTTAGAGCCCTAACTGTGCATGTGTCAGGCTATATTTCATATCTGAAATGTAATAACCACAATCAAATGTTTCTCTAGTTTTCCCATAGCCACATTTTACAGTTGTATCATAGTTTTTCTGGTAAACCATACTTCAAATATCATATTTTTATTCGACTTTCACCAGCCCACATTTGCCACTCAACTTTCAGTGAGCAGCCGCTGCTGGCAGAGTGCCAAGGAGGTGTCAGTACTAATTCACATTTGAGAAGGCAGAAGATCCCATAGACATGTTAAGATTCATTATTGATCAGAACTTTGTCTCCACAAACTGAAGTTATTATTTTCACTGGAGTCAGGAGTCATACTGCTTTGATGAGGACGTAACTTGGACCTTATCCAGCTATTGATATTTCTAAAGTGATGATCTGGCTCTAAATCTGTCCGCAGCGATGCATTGCTTCACCACACAGATCTTATTACATGTGCCTGTCGTTAGTAATGCTTCTGACCTCGACTTTTTGAATGCCTTGAACACAGAGCCTAGTGGTTTTAGTTTTAATAGGTTTTGTGTRTAAGGCTGTTCATCCTTTTACTCTTGTATAGTGTTGCCAGTGGATTGCTTACTATTCACAATCATGTAAGAAAGTTGCTGTATGTGCAAAATGTGCTGCTTGGGGGAATTGTGCAGTACTGGAATGCTTTTATATAAAAAGGTAATCTGCACTGGTTTTCACGACAGAAGTTCAGAATTTAATATTAAGATCAAAATGACATGTTGTCTTCTTAAAAAATTCTAATTTTTCATATTCATAAATGTCTCTGAATGACTCGGCAGTACTATGGGCTAGTAAAAATATCTACTGCAGCACAGAGGATGCCACAGTCGATGGTCCAAAGTTACGTTTTTCTTTGTTAGAGCTTGTAAGAGTTGATGGAAATGTCACCGAGCTACAAAATGAGTAATGAAACCTGGATTTGGTCTGGTGTTTTTGGCTGCCAACAAGTGTGCCTCCCTCAGCTCACACTGTGTGACAGCACCTGTAGCACTGCGGGAGGACCCGTGTTCCAGCAGAGCTCTGGCAGGGCAGCCACTGCAAATCCACTCGCACCTCCTGCACCATGAGGCTGAAATGCAACCCGAGCAAGGCCAAGGTGATGTTGGTTAGAGAATGGAGATGGTCTGAAAGCCAGGGTATTTTTCCCTTTTTTATGCACATGCACATGCACATGCATCAAGTCGGTGCTCTTGTCTGACTGCTGAGTCAGCCTRGACAATCAGATGCAAGGTGATACTCCTTACTGCTTGGCAATATTTTAAGTAAAAACTTGACTACTGTACCGTATATGTTTGTCTCTTCAGGTGAGATTCTTGTCACCAAATTTAGCTACTTGCTTTACGGAGGCCTATTCTAGGCCACAGCCATCTCATTTTAGTGTACATCTCTAAGTGTACTATTGTAGATGTCTATGTCTACTATGGTAGACATTCATATTAATAGTTTGAATCCCATATTCCAAACTAGTACAAAATATGACTGCCTTCCTCTTTGTATGCTACTTTACCAGGAGTACTTTCCTTKTTTTTTTTGATTATGATCAGTCTATTTGTGATGAACAGGCCTGTTCAAGGGCTTGGTCTTCAAGCTCATTAGTAAAGAGAGAAGCACATGTGATTCTAAAACTAATTCTGTCTTAACAGTTGGCCAACTTAACGGGATTTACAGGGATCTTGTCAAAGCCTGACACTGGAAGAACTCTTTTTGATGTCACATTGATTTCAATTGGGATATATGTGATAATAGGAAAGAGGTATTTATTAATATTTCATTATTTAAGGGTATACCCAGGCTTTCTGCTATGTATTTGCAACCTCAAGATTTTTGTGTATTTTTTGTCTACATGTTTTGGTGGTAATAATAGTAGCCTGGCATGCCTTTTGCCATTTGCCCTGTGCTSAAGCATATTTCGTAAGTCAACTAGCAGAGTCATCACTGGAAATATAGTCATTTTTGCTTTTTTATGTTATTTGGCATGAGGAACAAAACCCCCAAACGTATTTCTAGCTTTATATACCTTCTTAACTACATTTTATGCATAGTATGGATTCAATAAACCCTTTGGCCTCATTGAAAGGATTTTCTTGTTTGTTTTTCTTTCCTTATTTTAAATGAAGGCAAATTAATCCAATTTAAAACTGTTCAGTAGGAATATTTATTAATCATTATTGGGGTGCATAATAACAAGAGTCCCCCCACTTTGGCTTTATTTTTCTTTAAAAGTACTGAAATATTCTTTAGATGAAGCCTGAGCAAACTAAATTATAGCAATGCCTTGGTTCCCTGAGTCTTGCACTTCACCCGCTGCAGAAATTAAAATATGAAAAAAAATAAAAATCTAATACCAATGASATAAAACTAGCACAATGCAAACGAAGATAATTACATTGCTCAGTCATCACAAGGCCAACATAAAAAACTGAAGTGACTCATCTTCCTTCACATGCACAGCCTGCTGAAACATACATATATAATTATTTATTTGTATGGTTTTGATTCTTTAGCCAAATGTCGCTACTTTATAATGTGGTTTAACCACTTAGGGATTTTGTTCAAAGTGTTCATTTATAGTTTTATCACTGAACCACAAAAAAGTATTCTAGGCTCCAATGTAATTAAGTTGCATGCGAGTGTTGTACATCATTAAATCTTACTTTATATAAGTACATGAGTTCAAAGACAGCTCTCCTGCAAAGATAAGATACAATACGCAGTGAACAAGGGCTGCTTTCTRGTGAAGGCATATTCCTTACCAAACCAGTGTATCAACAAGGGTATGCTCAAAATATAAACATTAAGAAATCTTCATATAACATTGTAATTTTGACTTTGGAGGTAAGTGGACAATTGACTTAGACCATTTCTTAAAAGAAAGGGACTAAGATTTTTAAGTCATAAGTGTGTTTTTGAGAGTTTTACCTATGATCTTATGAACAAAATCTATAAAAAACTGCAATATACAAAAATGCTGGGAAGGAAGAACAGTGGTATAAAGCCTTTGAATAATAATTGCCATTGGTTTAAAAATGTGATATTCCCATTAGGTGGAGACTCTGAAATAAGGAAGAAAGATTTTCTGGGTTGGAAAAATAAATATACTTTTGTAGAGAGTTTTTATGCAATCCTCAAGCTGAACAAAGTATAACAGTTTTGCCTCATAGAACTTAATGTAAAGGTTAAGGCTGAGCAAATAGTATTCATGCTAATTTAGCTTTTTTTTTTTTTTTTTTTCTCTGGCTGGGAGCCATTCCTGGTTGTTGGACGGTGTGTTAGTGGTTCATGTTTGCTGAAGTTACTGGGATGAATTTGAATTTTCAGCCAGTGAGTTATTTACAAACTGTTTGCTTTGACTGTTCACCTTGCTCTATTAAATATTTGCTTTGGTTCATTCTATTGAACCTAATTAATCAGCGTCAATTCCAATATGTGCAATGCCTACCAGTGCAAATGAGAGGAACCCTTTTGCTTCTCTGACTGGCATCAGGAGGGACTTTGGCAAATCATACTTCACTGACACGCTTCAGCACCTTTCTCTTTGTTGAAACAAAAACGAGGAAAAAAGGTAAACCTAGTACAAACAGATCTTTTTGTGATGTTGATAGCAAACCCAGAAAGCTACTGTTAAAATAGGAAACTTCCTGAGCTGTATGAAAGGCAAACCATTGAAGATAATAGGACTACAGAGTGAAAGTAACTGTAAACAAAAAACTTGCYGACTGGTGTAATTTTCTTGTCGATCTTGGCAAATATCTACTCATAGGCAAGCATCATAAAAGTGGTGACCCACTTCCTAGAACTGATTTTCCCTTCTTTTATTTTTTACAAATCTTTTGAAAAATTAGTTCAAAGGGAATAAAAAGGGTGACATGGTTGAACTTTCTGTAATCTAACATGATTGAGGAGATGTGGCTGTTTGGTCTGAGTACAAATGCTGAGCCTTTACCTAATCTTTTTTTAGTCCTTGCACATGTAGTACCATTATTCTCTCAAAGGCCAGCTGACATAGCTCTTTGAACATACTTATCTTGACATGTCTTATTCTTCTATGCTTTTCTGTCTCAGAGTTGCCCTATTAATCTCTATTCAGTATTGCTAAGGTAATGAGTTTACTACCAACCCTGAAGTAGATCACAAATAAAGCAAAGCTCTTGTGGCCTCTATGAATCATATCCCCCTTAAAAAATTCCTATTTCTCCATCCAAAATTCTTTGTTCCTCACAGTACAGAACTCATCCCACCATTGCTAAAAAAAATAAAGTCAATAGTTTTGACTCGTCCACTAATGCTATTGTTTTTCTGGAGTTTGTTGATTTTGTTCAGGTGGTTAAGTATGATACCTTATTCTTATGGCTTCCCCTCAGTTTCTGTGTGAGAAACCTGGTACATGCAGCTTAGCATACAAAGATGCCAGCAACACAAACAAGCTGCAAGTGTCAGACTTCAAAAGAAGGAACACAAAATGCACTCTGAAGGTCAAAATCAAAGTGACAGCTCAACTATGAGTAGTCCATTCCCACTTCTGGAGAGGTGAGAGTTTTCTGAGGAAGGATACAGTGCACTCTAACAGGATCAGCTTCACATACTTACTGACAGCTGAAGTGTGGCCGATACAGCCTGAGCAAAAAAAGATCTAAAGGTTTAATTCCAACTTTCCTTTCAGACACAGTGCAGCTCATTTCTTGTTTCATGGGTGGTGGGGTGGCAGGGGACGGAGGAGGAAGAACTTCTTGCATTGTTTTTTCAAAGATGTGTGATGCCTGGGTTTCAGTACAAGGTAGTAGATGCCTGGGTTTCAGTACAAGGTAGGATCGCCATCTTGTGAACCTGGAGAGGTGAGACTGAGTCCTGGGTCTGTGAATAACCCTGTGTATTATGCAGGGCAATTACACATTTTACTTTGCTGATCTGTTGCCCTCTTACATTTTGCTTGTCTACTTTTATAGCAATACATTCAGGACAGAGATGGAGCCTGGCTGTGTGTTTGTTGAGACCCTCTAAGGTTCTCTAAAATGTTTGAAAATCATATTCTGGCTATTTCAAAAAACTAACTCAAGTCATAAAGACAACCTGTGTTCTCCACAGCTTGGTGGATTTTACCAATACCGGTTCTTGATTTGATTGGCTTAGTTTCTAATCAATGCAAATGTGTTCCCGTCATAAGCAACCTGTGCTAAATTCACACTAAATAGAAACGAAACACTTACGAAGAAAGACTCCAAGGTGGTTAAAATACTTTTGCCTAATGGCTCAAAAGCTGAGTTTTGCACAGTTGGTTCCCCTTTCAGTCCCTTCACGGGAACTGTCTSTATTCACAGTGCCATCAGCATGCTTTATGTGCAACAAGGCTCTTCTGAAAGTTGCTTGTGTTAAATATGCAGGGATTTGCTTCGCTTTGTGGAGAAGGCACAGAAAAAGGCATTTGGAATTGAAGGTGGAGATTACCTACTCCGTATTCGATATTGAAAGCAAATATAGACTCAAACCACGCTTTCCCTTACCTTGTATATCCTCTGTGTGTGTCTTGGTACTGGCTGCTACAGCTGTTCTTTTGACCAATTTCATTCTCATATTTCTCATTACTGCTATTACTGGGAGTTATCTGGGGCTTGCTGCAGCACTGGGGTGCAACTGCTGTTTCAGGAAAAACTCTTTCAATAAAGCAACCATTGAAAGGTGACTTTAAGCCTAAAGGAACACATCTGGTGGAGTGCTTGCTCCTGAATTAATATTTTGGAGGGCGTACTATTGATGCTATCAGTGCCTTCAGGCCCAGCGCCTGCTGCTTTCTTGCTCATTTGGAGGACTAGCATCTGAAGAGATTCTTTGGGACACATGCTCCTTAACATGTGTGATGAAGGTCAAAAATCTACCTCTGCTATGCCTCCTCTCCATGATCCAGTAGAGGTTTTTCCACAGAGCACCGGTATCTGCTAGTCTCTGCCATCCTCCAAAGACATGTCTGAAGGCAGCGTGGCTGGATGTGTCCTGTCACACACTGGTTCCAGTCCCAGAGCTCTCCTTTGAGGTGGTGTAGAAGGCAGCTGGAGTCTGTGGAGCCCTGTGGGTCTGTCAGTAGGCAGAGTGGTGGCAGTTGGATGTCAGAAGTAATTGGTGCTGGGGCTTTCTATGAATCTTGATCCATAGCTGAGAGGGTGTAAGCCCTCACTTCTGGCAAAGAAAACACTTTTCCGTCTCAGAAAAATACTTTGAGCTGAGATATAGATAGCATTTGTCTCACATCTGGGTTACTCATTTGCAGGGGAGGGCAGAGTCCATGATTATGGATCTTGATTTTGAGAGGAATGGGGAATGCCTCTTGAATGAACTGATGTGCAGGGTGAGGAAGAGTGATAGAGAAGCTGAGGGATAGGTTTAGAACTATAAATTATAGCTCTAAGCTAAGACTGGAACTCAGATTTTAATTTAAGGCTTAAAGCAAAATCAGATTTTTTTTTTAATGTTTTCTTTATTCTGAAAGGGAATATTGGATTTGGTACTACCGGGCCTTGGAAGTTAAGTTTTGCAAGAAGAACCTTAAGAGAACATAGAAGTTTAAAAAATCAAATTGACAGAAATGCTTGCCATTTTCAATACACATTTCTAAAGATCACCAGTAGCCAAGAAATGAAAAGGCATTTGAGTCAGATGACAAAAAAAAATTGTTGATAAGACTCTTCTATGGTGTCCGTGTGCCACCTCAGAGTTTTTATTGTATTCTTAAAAACTCTTCAGTTACCTTTCTGTAAGGATGAATTTGAGGGCATGGTATTGCCTTTACATCTGTCTTGTCCTTCAAATCTTTTATAATAAAGTGTTCCAAAGTTCAATTTAATGYCTATAGGGTTTCTGAAAAAAAAGAGAAACAAATAGGGAGACAAGAAAAAAAACCACCAGCCTTTAATTGAAATAAGCTGCAGAATGACTATATGGGGCAACATGGTGCACAATGAAATTAGGAAATTTAAGGGAACSAGAAGAATCACAGAGAAAGAAGAAGGAACGGGTTAGTGTGTGATGTCCGTGTGTATTACATATGAGAGGTTTTCCTAGCATAACCAACACTCATTTTCTAGACAGCCAAGCGCTTCACATTACAAAATGCACTATTGAGCACTTGGAATTAGTCAGGCAAACTGAGTTTTCTTATGCTGGGTGTCTGCCACAATCTGGAGGTTTTCTTCCTGTCTTCAAATGGTTTAGCTGGTTTTGTGAGAGTTGTTCACTTTACCTTCTGTTTAAAAATCCATCCATATTTGACCACACTACAAACCAGGTAAAATTGTCTACTTTATCTGCTGAACCCTGCCAGACTTTAAAACTAAGGTATGTGGAGGGGTTAAACATATTTCTTGTTCTCTCTTCTTTGCCCTGCAACCCATGCACATGGGAAGAAAGCCATTCAAGTCGGATGTCGATGGCACAGAAATCTGATCCAAACTAATTGGGGCAAGGAACATGAGATAAAGAAATCAAGACTAGACGTTGTTGGTGCTGCAGAGAAAGGCTGGTTTTGAAGGCTGGCACTTGCTGAGAAGGGAAAGGCAGACTGGTAATTGGGGAGGAAAGTAAGTAGTACTGGGAATCAGTGATGAGGAAAAACAGATATCACGCAGATCAGCACTTGGTGGAAAATGAAGGTGAACATATGCTTAAAATTGGTAAAGTAATGTCTGGTCCCACTGAATTAAGGTATCTGATTATATTTCCTTAACCCTTGTGAGCTTGAAGTTGTGCTGTTAATGTCCTTTTAAGGCAGTTAAGTGAGTATAGCCCTCCCCACACACGCACTTTAAAAGAGCCATGTTTTGTGTTTTTCACCCATATATACGTGCATTGCATCTTAACTGTCCACTTCATCAGTCAAGCTGTAAAACATGGAGTGATCTTCATTACTGTATTACACAGCTGAGAGTAAAGAAAATACTCTCAAGTGTTGGCAGTGGTAAAAGCGCTACAGAATAGTGCTTTAACAGAAGCATTCCTTCTTTTTCCATTGTGCATTTCTGTAGAAAGCTGGTAATACATCCAAAAGTTTAATATAATTAGAAAATGCTATTAAAAAATTAAATCATTAGCAGTACAATTTGAAAAGAAACCTAAATGATTTAAAAAGAAAGGGGAAAGAAATAGCATAGCAGTTTTTTAATAAGCTCATATAAAATACAATGACTAATAGAGATACAAATGTCATGAACTTTTCTGGCTACAAAAATCCATAAGCAGCTCAGAAGCATTTGATGTAATGTGTTTGGTTCGTTCATGTTAATAAAGACCTCATTTGTTTTACTACTAGGATTTTTTTCATCAGCTCAAATATGCCATTTGTTTTGACTTTTTTTCACATGCTTTAATTGCCAAAGGGTATCTCAAATGTTCCATTCTTCCAGAGGGAAGAAAAAGTCTTTAGAAATAAATTCTCAGTTCTTTCAATGTCAGTATTTGAAAAATCTGGGTACACTGGGCCAGGAAAGTTAAAAAACCAAGACCTCACTATGCTTCTTTCACCTGAATTCAGTCATCTGTCATATGTATGAGGAGGGAGTCCTGAATTCAGAGAGTTGAAAAAAGGCCAATTTGAGAAACTCTGGCTTACTGGCCTACTTTCAGATAGTATCTTCTCAAAAATAGCTTTAMTCCATTTGTTTAGTGCATTATCCTTGAAATAAAGAGCTGAAGAATAAGTAATCCATTTCTGTACAAAAAATACTTGATGTTCCTCTAGCTTTCCCTACAATACTCAATCRCTTTAATCTTTTGCCACTGTTCCCTAGCGTTTATTTCATAGTTTAATTCAGATACTGCTGCAGTCTTCAGAATTCACCAATAAAAAACTTTCTTTAAAGAAGCACATTTTCCTGTGCTGGATACTCACAGCACTGAATATCCCCTTCGGTCTCCAGGTGGATGCGTTACTGAACTTCTTCCACAACCTTTTCTAGCCCAAACCTCTAATGGTTTCTCACAAAACCACTGGTGACCTGGTGGTTCAAACACAGGGCTAGCAAACTCTATCTACTTTATGATAACTGCCTCACTAGTATTTACTTTTCCTGATGACATCACTGATAAAAGAATTTCCACTTGTTTTAAAACACGTACGAGACCCTTTTTGTAAAAGTAATCCACGTTCTCCACCTAGCTCTCCTGTACAGCTTTCCACTGAAAGTGTCAGGCRGGGCACGTCCAGCTCTGCTGGGGGTTTCCTGATGCCTCTCGGTTGAGCCTGTTACGCTGTTTAATGCTTACTGTTTTATGTGGACAATGGAAAGGGTAACCTGTCTTTCCCCTTGCCTCTTGACTGTTTTATCTTCTCTGCTTATACTGAGGGCTCTTTGTAGCAGGGATCACTCATAAAAGATGACTGAGATCACCTCTTGTAAGTGTCCTGTATTTTAGCTCTGGTCTCTATTGTGGTTTTTAGCAATTTAGGGCTAGAAATGTCATCTTTAGCTTTTCTGAATCAAAACATAATGTGCTGAGCTCAGAGGTGCTAGATATCATCAGTACCAAGAAAATACTTCCAGATAGCAAATGGTTCAGTCACTGTGAGCTAAAAGTGTATTGTACAGCAATCCCATCCTTCTCTTTGAAGAAATCAATATGTCTGTGCTTCCTGACCTACTGACATTTTTTTGTCTTTTTCATATTGATCCTCGTGTATACGAAATATGAACAATATCCTTCTCAGTCCTGAAGGGTCTTTTAATTCATCCAGAGACAAAAACCATATTATTCACAGCAGCCTTGATGCTTGTTAGTGTGAGGAAAAAATCTGTATAATTCCAGCTACCAACACTACTGCAAGAAAATAAGAGAAAGGCAACGTTGTGTATGAATCTTATTGAATTGCAAACTGCTTTCTCAGCAATCAGAGCTGTACCCTGATGCAAATCAGATGCTTACATAATGCTGTTACGCGAGGCGGGTGACAAGAGCTGCAGTGATTAAGATACTCTTTGTGTGTTCATACTGTGTTGTCCTTTCACTTCGGAAAAAACACTGACAAATTAACTGCTTGAAATGGACCATTCTCAAGCGACTCAGAATAAAACACATCTCTGCACGGTGCTGACTTTTCACCTAATTCTTTTTTTTGTTTTTCTTCCGCGAGGTGCTTCGTGGAGCACAGCAAGATGAACAGCCCCTTTTCCATGCCGCATCTTGGGACAGCGCTCTCATCTCGGATGCACATGCATGTGCTGTGCAGGGTGGCACATGGCTAAGATTAGGATGTGGTCTTTAGCTGACATACTGATGAAAAGGCAGCTTCTAATTTAAGACATGTGCTCTGCATCCTGACTAATAAAAATTACAGCATTTGTGTATGGTCTTGCAGTAGCTGTTTTTTGATAGAGCCGTGTCAAGAATCGGATTAGAATCTAATCTTTATTATTTTAGTTAGTTAGTATCAAAATAAGCATATATATACTAAACACATCGAATACTGGTTTAAATGTCTAAAGAGACTTTTTTTCCTCTTATTTGTCTTCCTCCACCATTATCCCTTTGCAATGTTCTCTGGGAGGTGAGTCAAAAAGCACATCACATAGTGAAGACTGTTGAAAATCAATTTATTTAGAACGGATAAATGTGATATCCTAATGGAAACTGTATTTGTGGAATTTTGTGTGTCTGTATCCAACTACAGTGTAAAAATGCAGTGTGAATTTTTCACATTTCAGATATTCAGTGGTATCAATTAACTGCTTTTGCAGAGTCAAAAGACCAAGGATTGATGACAGAGATGGTAGAGCTACTGTAACCAACTAATTAGAGATATAAAGATATCTCCTAGTAACCTTTTCATTTCTAGATGACATGCGTAAGAATCAAAGCTAGCTCAAATGGTCTTAATCATTTTGAACTGATGATTTTCTCCATGTTTCTTCAATTAATCGTACCATAGTGTAAGATAAAGCAAGTAACATTTCATGTGAAATGAGTTCAGATAAAGTTAGTAGGGCTTATTTGCAGATTTGTGATAATAGCGGAAGCAAAATGGAATATATTGAGTTTGGGGAAGAAACCCAAATGAGAACATTTTTGTGCTAAAAAGGATGTTTGTAAGGATATTAATCTGCAGATATTTTTTTAAGTTCCTTTAGCATACTCCTTTCCAATAAAATATTTTTACAGCAATGTGAAATTGCTGTGCAAATAGTATAGCTAAGGCCAAGTCACAAGCAAGGCAAAATGTGAGATGGTAAAGGAGAAAACATATCAGTAATTGGGATGATCTCCTTTTCCCTCCTCCGTGTTTCTCTTGGGGTCACCAAAATCAAGAGTGCAGAGTCCTGTTGCTGCAAGAGTGATGAATGAAGCATCTGTAGCTGCACCAAGCCAGGAAGGGAAACAGGAAGAAGAAGACAAAAGAGAAAACAATGGTTGGAAGAGTACCAGGTATATTTGTGCAAAACTTTTTTACTACCCGTATGGTGATGGTACAGTATTGCTATTATTTGCAATCATACCTGTAGGTTTCAGCTGAGATCGTGCTGTGTTTGCTGTTATAAAAGCACATAGAAATGAGAATCTGTATTTAAAATATTCTGAGCATTTGAGACAAAGAGGGTTCGGAAGAAAAGCAGGTGCCTAACATACCTTAGATTCTGTTTTTGATTGTGGTACTGATCTGGTTTTGATTGTGGTCTGACTGCTGGCCAGAAACAATATATTTTAAATGTCTATTTGTATATAAAATGGTTCACCCTACATCAGAATTCAGATCTATGGCAGAGCCAGAAATAGATCCAGGTCACCTGGGAAACTAGTTTATTTCCTTATCCTGAGGTTAACTTATTATATATAATGTAGTGAGAAATTAGCTGAATGAAATCCTCTTCTACCTCCCTTCCTTGTAACTATTTGGTGACATTAATTGTATTTCCACATTATCTGACCTTCCGTATTTATTCCAGTATATTAACATTCTTCCCAGAGAATTTAATCTCTGCCCCACAGGACAGCTTTGTGTAAGATACTGAAAAAAACACTATTAAGAAATGGCAAATAAAAAGAACTTGGTACCAGCTGTCTGATCTTAYGTCAAATGCATCCTCTAACTCATAATGCAAAAAATAAAAAAAAATCACTGATGTGAATTAACAATATGTCTTTCAAGCCTGCTGCTATTACAAGTGAAACTTGGATGGAAGACAGTCAAAATCAAAAGAAGTAAAGACATTCCACCCTTCTCTGCGCTTCTACTACAATCACAGATCCAAGTGAATTGGGGCATTTTAATGTAGCATGTCTCTCTTTGTTTTTAATAAAACATGAAAAATAGGTTTGCTTTGCTATGTGAAATAGGCAACATGTTCAATAGTGGGGTGCATCTTAACATAAGGTACTATTGTGTGTAGCTGTTCTTTTGGTATGCTATTGCCAGATATTATAAATATGGATGAAAACTCAGTCCCTGCCTGGAGTATATTGGAAAATGAGTAATCACAAAGGGTTTCTGTGTGCATTGTCTGGAAATGGGAGGTAATAAAGTAGCAAGGGCATGGCAAAAATGCTATTTCTGCATTCCCTTTGCAAGGCTGCTTTCCTTCTGATGGGGARAAGAGAGGTTGCCCTGAGAGGAGCCCAACCTCAAAGACCGGAGTGGAGCTCTGCTGTTTTACAGAGCCAGGCGAGCCAAATGCACAGCGTGAGCTCCCGCTTCAGAAACAAGAAAGGGTATTTGGTACACTGATAGGCACCAAACTTAAGTCCTGTTTGTAGTCAACTTATTCAGCTGGGTATCTCGTATGGAGCTGAGCTGTAGGCAGAAGGGGAGATGTCATGTCTAAAGCTTTTGACACCTGGTTCTTAAGGAAATTCCTGATTTTTCCAGTCCTCCTTTTGCTTTCCATTTGGAAAATCAAGATGCAATATTTTGCTTGGGATTTCACATTGCCAAGTCAAATCAACCACACAAAAAAGCTTTTGCTTTACATTCAGTCTGCTTCAGTATTGGGCTTTGTGAGCCAGGGGTTACCACACAAATTGGGATTAAGGAAGACATTTTGCAGTGGTCTCTGGGAATGACACTTCCTGAGCTTATTTATTTGCAGACAAAACGCTATCATATATGCATTTTGTCATGACACTGCTGTCAGTGATATAGCAAGAGGTTTTCTCTGTTTTTCAGGAAAATTTTTACCGTAAAAATGGATTATTTTTTTCTCTATTTTCCTCACAACTTTAAGAGTGTCGTAAAATGGGTTCTATTTGTTAATGTGCTTTTCTGTTCTTATTACTCTCTCTGTCCCCAAAATGAGTCTATAATGAGAGTCGCTGCTGTTCCGGTGTTGCTATAACTCATTATCCACAGACAGAAATGAGAACTGACCAAGGCACAAGATGAATCTGTTCCCATCCCAGCACCTCCAACTGCAACGCGAATGGAAGACGGCAGCATGTTTGCTCATTCAGGCTGTGACAGGAATGAGAGAAATGGGAGAAGGGCAGCTCTGTTTCCTTCTAGGGCTATGCTTTGAAATGTTTTGAGTCCTGAAAATCTGAAACAACAGCTGGTTTATAAAGCTTTTTCTACTTGCCAGTCTTTTTAACCAAAATATTAACCAGAGGAATAACTAAATACACTTTTCTTTTCACTGGGGCTTGATCCTACAAGAAACTGGCAAACAGCTTGTAAAAACAGTGAAGGTGACAGCGAGTGTACAGAAGAGACACCCAGGACATGGGAATTATTCAGAAACAATCTGTAAAGCTTCCCCATCTTCTCACCGATGTAATGGTGGCAAAGAAGTGTATTGGTCTTGTTCATGGTAAGAATAGTCAAAGTTGGATTGAAGAAGAGCCCGTTCTTGGTCCATTGTGTTAACACTATTGTAAGGATTTTTGTAGGTCTGCACCATCACCAGATCATTAAGTTCTAGTTTGAAAACTTCCCTGAGAGGCCACACCTTTGGAACAGATTTATGTTGCTAATTTGTAGTTGCAGCTACTTCTAAAGCGTTGTCTTAGATTTTTTGTTCCTTGGCTATCATCATGGCATATGCCAACACTTGGTGACAGTCCTATCCACATACCTCAGCTCTGTTCCCTTCATATACTGTGTGTTTCTGTGTTGTTCTTTCAAAAGCATTACATAAAATGAGTCGATAAAAAGACATATGATAATAAGCATACAAGCCTCAGGCTTCATGGTTTTAAAATGTCATGCTTACACAGAGAGCATTGTTTGTTAGAAGTCAGCAGTCTCAATAACCCATTATAGCTTTGTTTACTCAAGGGCACACAATAAGTCCTAATTTCAACTCCCAGCCAAACACTCCTTTGCTTAAACCCACAGTACCCCATCATGCACTCGGGCTGCCATTCACCTATGGCCATTCTTTCAGCACGTATTTTCCGTAATATAAAGTTGCACTTCATGCCAGCCCAAAAAAAAAACTGTTCTGTGAATCAAGGGCACAATTATTTTGTGAATTTGGCCTTCAGTTAATTAGCCTTGAAGTAATGTGTTTCTGTTGCTTTGGATCAAGAGAGCACAGTAAGTGCCCTGCTCTTGAGATGCTGAGAGTGACAGTGAGACACTGGAATGGCCACATTTTCAGAACTGCAGAGACCGTCCTTGCAACAACACACACCGAAGGACAGGAGGACCTCAGAACTGATTGTGGGTGGGGTGAATTGTGTGGAATAATTTTGGTAAAGGACTTGTGCTCAGAAGGATATTCTCACACATGGGGGCCCTGGGGGGAAGGAAAAACAGAAATCAAGCAATCATGTTCCTTTGTTTCCTCCCCTTTCCTATTTTCAGGGTAAAATACAGCAGCCAGCAGTAAAAAAAACAGGTGAGAAAAAGTGCACTTGTGTGCCTTTTTATACTCCAATCAGTTCAGTCGATGCATGGGATTCTCTCTCCCCTGCCTGTTCTGGTAATTCCTTCAGTCAAGGCAGAAGTCAGCTGGAATTTCAGAAGTTTTGGTGGAAAACATTTTGTGTCATTCACATAACTGCACTGAGACAGGTTCCAGGACAGTTTTGGCACTCCAGCCTCTAATTCCAGGAACTGTAAAGAGGCATGCGGCAATTAAAAAATTAGCAGAGTTATCTGAACTTTGTGAACCTCAGATGATGTTTAGTTTGGGTTCAGACCAAGTTTTGGGCAAAGGTACGAAGGATTCTTATTTAGTAAAAGCTGGTTTTATGCTCCCTGTAATTTGGACTTTGACTGGAGCYGGTTTTCATTTGCATTATGCTAGATGTGTATATTAAATAAATATCATTCAGGTTATGAATTTTGGCAACCTTGATCATGGCTTACAATTGAAGGTAATTTGTAGTTTCATAATTTTCATAACTACATTTTAATTTTGTTAACTGCTAGAGGTATTATTTAGGGATTTTTTTCCCCTTAATTTTATTAGGCTGCAAAAAGAATTCTTTTCTTTCCCTCTAAGAAAATTGGAAAAGCCGGGAAAAGTCTATTCTCGTACTCAGCTGGRTTCTGTAGTGAGAGCAGCAGTTATGGGACTGCCAGTAGTACTCCATGAGGACATGACAGCTGGTCACTTAAATCATGGATGACCTCTTTCTTGGGGATGCTTCACAATTATGTTTTAGGAGTGCGTTCCTACAATTGTGTTTTAGGAGCACAGCTTTGCCTGTTTTGGCAAGCCTCTCAGTTTCTTGCTTTGCTTTTGTGTGTCTGGTGCAAGTTTTCCCTCTTAGTGGCTTCTTTTCAGTGCTGAGTGTAACAGAGTATCTTGTAAAGCTTTTGCCATTTTCAAGCAAAACAGAATCAAGCAGGTAGTGGGGAACCCTATGCCAAAGCAATTTCACAAGGCAGTGGTGAGTGGCACAGTGACCGCCTTGCCTCCTAACCCACTGGGCATGCTGCAATTGCTCCTGTTGCATAGTCTACGTCTTTCAGCATGTTCTCTCCTTATTTTCTCTGAAAGACTGTTATTTGCTCCCTTTATTCCTGCTCATCTCCTGGCCTCTTTTTCTGGACTGCGATTGAAGCTGAGCCACATTTAGTGATGCAGTAATTTGCCTACACTCTTTTTTGATTAGAAATCATGGTCTTGGCTCTGCTGTTTCCCGAGTCTCACTGCCGTTTCTATCTTACCTTCTTTATTTTTCCCCCATTTTGTCTATTTCACTTGTGTTCTCACTAGACGTTCCAGATAATACTGGGGTCCCTGTGCAGTGGTGTGGGTCTTCAAATACCCCGTTGGAGTGGGACCCTTCCCCACTGAGCTTAGAATTTAATGCCCATTTTGTAATACTGTTGAGCTGGCTTTATGCACATACATAAACATAGCAAGAGACATTGCCTGCCCAAGAAGCATACAGTGCAACCAGATGTACAAAACAGAATAAACCCAGAAGGAGATAAGCAAATGAAGTGGCTCGCTCCATTGCAGAAAATAGTAGTATTTATTCCTTTATTTTTCTATTTTGAGATATTTCCATTTAATTACTTCCTTTCAGTATCTTAAACTGAGTTTGAGGTTTATGTCARGGAATCCCAAATTGTAGGATAGAAACCACTAATGGTACTTAAAGATTATTCAGCTTTCTTCCACAAGCCTGTATGGATGAGAACTGGTCTTTTGTTGCCACCAAGACCTATTATATTAAATGGCAAAGTAGCTGAGCAAGGTATCAGTATCTGGTATACAAAGAAACAGCTTCTTCAGACTGGGCAATCAAAAAGCTCAAATACTATATTTCCAAGCTACTGGAGAAGCTGTTCCACTTTTTAAATGAGGATGTCCTCCCAAATACGGCCAAAAGCCAAGGCAACATGGTATCCTGACAGTGATGGGGTCCATAGCAGCTGCCTGCAGAAGAGCAGGGCAAGAGAGGACTTGCCTCCTGCCGTGGAGTGCTCCCCCAGCCCCCAGCGGTTTGTAGCCCATGAGTTTTCTGTGTCTTTGTATTCCCATGGTTTGCCACTGCCAACAAAATGGCCAGACATTACTGCAGTGAATTTAGATAGAGAACATGGAGCTGAATTTAACTGCAGTAGAGCTGGGAGAACGGTTCATGGGAACACTTGCTTCAGTGCAAAGATGGCCAGCGTAGGCAAACTTCTCAGCGAAAGCCCTCCTGGGCATAAGCCATGGCACTCAGTATCATGTCCTCTTCCCTTCATGATGGAAAGGCTTTTGAAAAGCCACCCCACTTCCAGTCACTTCCAGTCAAGCAAGCACCGGGAGTTGATCTGTGTGATACGTTTGAAGACCCACTCCATCCTTGAGCACACCCATGGCAGTACTCCGTTCTTGGAAGCTGATCACAGGTAGCCCAGGGAGGGGGGTGTGCTGAGGACAGTGCATCTCATTCCTCTGCCAGTAAGAGAGGAATGTGCTTGCTCCGTTTGGGGGTGGTGGGTGACCTCGCAGTCTCTTCTTGAGCTAGACTGTTATGAGCATCACAGAACACAGATGCAGTGCCTTATACATCAAGAGTTTGAAAATAAACATGAGTTGGGAGGGCATGCATTTAATCCACGCTGTGGTTCACCATCTTTTGAAAAGCTATTGCTTTGCTCACTGAATTGCTGGCAGATATAATGTTAATCTCTATTTTAGGAAGAACACTGAGGACAAGAAGAGGTTAAAAAAGACTAAATCAGCACAATGCTAGGCTGATCTTGAATCTTTCCATAAAACATAAACCTAATTCCTCTACCTGGTAGGGGGACCAAAGCTTGGCTGTGTGTCGCAGCTCACTGGGTGTGACATTCTAAAAAAAGCATCCGCTCCGCTCCTGGCAATGATTTTCAAAAACAATTTGCACTTTATCTCTGTGACACCAAGAGATCACACATCAGCCAACACAGTCAGGTATCAGGAGCAAATCAATGGCTGGCTTACCTCCCGTCCTCGAGTTTTATTACTGCTAACAGTGAAGCCAGCAGTTAAAGGGCAGCGTGAGATGACCACATTGTAGGTAATGCTAGGTTTTGCACGCTGGCTGAGTCTACTGGGGCACAGTTTCCTTTAAAGTGATGATAGCATTAAAGAACTTCCAGCATAAACTTGCAAAGAGGTTATCCAGTTTTGTCTATCATATGAAGACCCACAAATGTTTTCTTAAACAGCAAGATAAAAGACATCAACAATAAAACCAACAAAACTAATAGCTATATACAAAATATAGCAAGAAGCAGTGTCTCGAGAAAACCGTGCTTTTTAGCAACTAGAAGCAAAAATCCAGCATAGACACATGAAGTGGGTACTGGGCTATAGTACCACATTTTCCATCCTCTTTAGGGAAGGCCACACATATTGTCTGTGAATGGGAAGCAGCTGGGAAGTAATCTTTATCAGCCTCAAACATATACTGGCACTCTTTGGAGCAAGCTATATTTTGCAGATTACACTACTTGCACTGCCAAGTGGAAAGATATTTAATGTGAAGAGTTCAATAATGAAAGGATTTTAAAATAAAAATAAAAGATCCATTCTTAGCTCATTATTCTCTGATATGGGAACATAAATACTTGTTAAGGATAGTTGAAGACTAGCCCTACTCAAAAAACTCTAGCTGAGTGGCCTTATGTGGTCCTATTGAAACCAGTAGTAAATCCACTGACTTAGGTCATTTCTCTGCATAGTCTTCCATCAGCTCATCTGAGCATGAAATTCTGTCAAAACTTCTGTTATTTCAACCATTATTTCATAATTTACTGCATTTTGTAACTGTCTATAACTTGTGGTCATCTTTGTTTTCCACTTGTTCTCTAGGTCTCACGGTCTTTTTGCTTCTGAAGATTTTAAATTATTCTGGAGTCCTAATGCTAAATAACCCTGAGCATTAGTGGGGAAAGAAGTCTCTTTCAAATATTAATACAAACTTACTCAGTCCCTTGCTGGCCATGACTTGAGAGCCCATTTTAGTCCCACATGTTTTAGATGGATAAATGTTGTGTGTGTGTATTTTAGCAGTGCTTCAGTATTGGCTCTTTGTTACAAATCAGATGAAGAATGTGCAGCCAGAATGAATAAATAAAAGAAAGTCCGACAAAATCACTCAGCTTTTTAAAAATACCTTGGACCATGGTGATATATTTTCAACAGACTCTTTCCAGTTTGATGGGAGTTGTGTCGTTTGAAGTTCAAGGAGAAAGATGCCTCTGCATGTCAGTGCAGCTGCTTTTCTTAAATATGGAAATGTGAAGGATCTAAGGGGAAAGTGTCTGTCACTCTTCTCTCCAAGCCCATTAGTTGTTTATCATAAGCTGGCTTTAGCAGGAATGGCTTTAAAATAATGCTTGCGAACACACAAGTAAAGAGTGGCCGTGACTGCAGGTGGCAGAGCCTTTGGATGATTTGTCAAAGAGGAGTCCAGGCAAGCTTTGTGCCTTGCCTGTGGTATTACCCAAAACTGGGCAATCTGAAGGGGATGTGGAATAGTTATGGGGTGTTTGTGAAGGGCTAGGGACAGAGCTAGGGAGCACCTCAGTCCAGTACTGATAGACATCTCAATATTGAATGGAAAGGATGTCATCATTCTCTCCCTGTCCCTAGCAACTTTGTGCTTCTAATTTTGCACAGTGTTTTTACTTTCTCTTCTTTCTCCTATAATTACTGCATTCCCCGTCTTCTGCTTTCCATCCTGTTAGCCGCCGATTTGACAGGAAACTTCTGGTGATACCTGAATATGAGTCAGAATCCATCCAGAAACACAGCTTACTTACCATATTGATAGCCTTGGGCTTTTGCTGAGTTCTTACTACCCATTGTATAGAGCCATTTTTAAAGCACAGTGTGGCTTTAAACAAATATTAGATCTAAAATCTAGGTCAGCCTTCTTACTGAAGGGCRGATAAGAGGTTTGCTCATTTCCTAGTGAAAAATCATTTTTACTGGTTGACTTGATGTTTTGAAAAAGAAAATAATTTAAAATGGCAATAGTGTAGATAATTATGCAGTTTGAGTTCAGGAGTGGTTTCTCAGCATTAGGCAGAGTATTGTTTAAATGCTATGGATGACAATGATGAAAGCAAATAATTGATACCCTTTTTAGAGGCTGCATCTGTAGCCCAGTATTCTCCTAGGATACAGTCAGGTGCATACTAATGAGGAATTACTAATAGTTGATGGGGGTTTTGAGTTTCTGGAAACTGTGAAGGCAGGACTGGGTGCAGAAAATAATCTTTTGAGCAGTCCATAACTGTTTTGTAGCATCAGACATGTTTGATTTTACATAAACTGAAATTTCCTGGGAGGCACTGGATATCTGTTAATAGTTATTCATCACTTTGGTGAATGGTCAGATTTTCAGCCTTCTTTGTTTCTTTGACATTTGTATAATACTCAACCAATCCTTCATTACTTGGCACCCAATCTTTTGCACGTACACACATACAGAAAAATAGACATGCTTTTATATACATATTTATTCATACTAGGAATACACATGGATATTTAAACTTTTTACCACACATGCTAACGTTACAAGATGGCTTCACATATAGTAAACTACTTTCTGGAATTTCTGGTTTTAAAATAAATAAAACAAAGTTTCTTTCAACAATGTGTCATTGCTGTTGTTATGCATGTGTATAGGACCAACCCAATGGTAAGCAGGTCAGAAATTTTGAGGTAAATCTAGTGCTGAACAGCATCAAGGTCTTGCACCCTAAAACCGTTAAAGAACACTGTAGGAGCTCCAAGAGGGTCAAAAAGTACCATTCTTTACAGCACTGAAGATGACGGTGATGTTTCAAATAGAAATTTCACTGTGCAAAGATCAGTGCAATCTGCTCTTTTAGAAGAGCATATTTGGAAAGACCCCCAAAGCTGTTTTAAACTCATTCCAAATATCTTCTGGATGTCCTTGAGAGTGAAAGAGCAGAAATTGGGTATGAATTCACATGCTGGAGAGAAATAAAAAAAAACAAATGAAGCCATGGCCTAGCTGAAAATTCAGTCTAGCATATCAGAAGCTGCCTTTAGTTCTCTGCATGCAGTCTCCTAGCACTCAATTTTGTTGATGCCTAGCAGAAACTGGGGGTCAATCTGTGCCCTCAGAATGGGCATCTCAAAGGGAAATTATACCTGCTTTGCAGAGGCCACAAATATAAAGTTTACAAAATGCTCAGTGGAGTTCAATCTGGCCAACAACCTGTCAGATGAAGAAGTGTAAACAGCGCTGTGAAGACCTCTGGTGCTGAATTCACATTTTAATTAACTCTGCAGACCAATAGTGACTCTAAAATAGAATACTACTTTGTACTACCTCTTACAATGCCCTCGTTATTTTTTGAAGGATACCATTTCATTGGTGGGATTAAAATTCACACAAATGCCCAAAGCTTCCATAGATTCCCATCCCAGATGTGAGAAGCCTGTGCTCACAGCATTTGGAGCAAAGAGCTTCGTTCCACCATACCTTGAACGATGTCTGTATGGCCAGGAAAGTTAGAATTCATCACACAGCCCTTGAAGGATATCTGTCAGAAGTCTAGAGTCCCTTTATAGTCGAAGGAAAGAAAAAGACATTTCTAGGACATGAGTTCTCTCATCCCAAAGTAGATAGGTCAGATTAATCATTCCCTAAGAGTACCCATTTCTCTCCATTTTCTGTAAAAGGAGCTCAAAAAGGAGACTGCAAATGATGCAAATCATCATAGATACTGAAGCTTTCATGAGATCAGTCTCATCCAGACTGTCTCGGCATGTCACATAGCTTCAGTGGGAACACTTGTAAATATATCCAAGGGGAGTTTTAGGATAACAGCACTGAAGATAGCGATGTGCTGAGGTACTAAGCTAATAAAGTTAATAACAGCCTTATGAGTACAACTAAATGAATTATTAGCTTGAAATTAATAGCCTGAATATATCCCTAACTCATGATGTAGCCTAAAACATACTAACTGAAAGGTCAAATTTCTTATTTTGAGTTACTTTCTCAAATGAGAATACTTGGGTATGAGGAAAATTAACAGTATTTTTTAGTGTTGATGAAATTGGAAGCTGAAAAATGGAGAAGCAGAGAAAATGGCAACTCAGCTTTCACAATTTTTTTCCCTGAGTTTGAATTCACTGTGATGTTGTAAAAGATAGTTTCAAATGTTAAGAAAAAGAAAGAGAAAAGAAAAAAGGAGAAAACCTGTCTTTGACTACAAAAGTGAAGGGTTTTTTCCATTTATATCTGTAAGGTCTATTTTTGCAGGTAAAATTAATATGAAGATGTGTCCATCCTTCGGAGTTCCCTCTGTACAAAGTGTGTGAATTTAGGCTGTAACTTTGACAGGAACCTCTCCAACCTTTTAAATTTTGATTCTTGGATCTAATCTTTTGATTCTGAGCTACCATATTGACAGAAACAAAGGAATCCAAGCTGAAAAATTAAGCCAGAATGCCTTGACCAAAGTGGTCTTTTCACTAAACTAAAACAAAAGTGACACACCCCCTCTCCCCCAAACAATCATGAATTACAGCCACAAGTGTGACTTTCCTGACTCAGCTTGGCTTGATTTCGGATCCTTCATATTTCCTTAAGCTTTTCATAGTTTGATTTCCTTTCTGCTGTCAAGAAAGAGAGAAAAAGAATCATGTTTCCACATAAGTTCTTCTCCAGAGTCTGTAATGTGAGATTTGTTTAATATATTACATAAACAGATACTCAGAGAGTACCTTGTCCACAGATTTTTGGCCTGAACCACTGACAATACTGTTTTCTCTTGATCTTTCTGCTTGAAAAATGTTGAATTTTTGGTTCCGCAGATCTGTCCATGTCCAATGACTCCTGTGGTAACAGAGTATAGTTTATTCTTTGTTGCGGGACCTCAAGATTTCATTGAGACTCCCAGTTCTGGGAGGACCTGGGCTATGTCGTGCCCCTTGAGGCATGCCTGCGCTGCTGTCGTGCCACCCCTTGCACAGGCAGCAAGCCCAGGGCACGATCCGGGAGGGAGCTGCCTGCACGGCACTGCTTTCCACCTGGGAGTTCGGTCTGGCCAGTCGTGGGATCATGAGTACGGAAGGGTTGTGGTGTGGAGCACATCTCACCCGTAGTCTAGATACTGTCTCATCCTGCTGGATCTTTTAATTTAGGCACATAGGCGGTGTTTTGGATTGCGCTGTAGATCTCTGCATAGAGGATGCAGAGCCACAGAGGATGCTGTTCTATTGTGTGCAATGGTGGTTGCCCAAGGCTGTATTTCAACTGTGCAGTGTGAACAGATATCAGGCTACAATTAATTTCATATCTCTCAGAGATTTTTCGGTTGTAAAATGATATCTCAGACACTGGCTACTAAAATTAGTGGACTGTAAATCCCACAATATAAATCACATAGTTAAGACATAGTTGGAAACAACAGTAATTCATCTGAGGTAATTGAATTAGTCCATAAATAAAAGAAAGATGTGTGACCCATATTGATTTTTTCCTCTTTGAATATAATGTCTGCAGTTTGAAAGGARGAAAAGAAAGAAAGGAAAGGGAGGAAGGAAATGAAGGAAGGAAAGAAGGAAGGAAGGAAGAAATGAACGAACGAACAAACGAAAGAGTTKTTTGGCAAACTCAGAGTAGGAGAACCTCACAAGGACAGCAGCAAGGAACCAGATACTGGTGACCTAAGTATAATATAGGCAGTTTTAGAATTTGCTCACAAGCTTGCTCTGCTGAATATTTAACAAGGCAGTCCCAACTTAAAGCCACAACTATTCTGTTTTCAGTTAATCAGCACTAGTGAATTCACCCTATTTTAATTACAACATACTTAATTAGCTCTCACTGGTAGTGTCTGTGCTGCAAAGTGGGTGCACTTTGAGCTGTGCCATGCAGTTCTGTTTGCTGATTTTGAAATCTCTTGGAGCATATCAAAGCACCATGGGCATCCAAATTTCCTGCTAGAGGACACTGGGATGCAGGGGAATATACTGCAGCCAGAACAGAGAATCATAGAGAACCACACATTGCCCTGTGGTTTAAGCACAGCTACTGTATCATGTGAAATAAACAATTTTCATGATACTTTTGCTCATTCTTCCAACATTCTAGATACAATTTAGATACCTAGTGTGTACACTAAGTAATAAGATGAGAAAATTAAAATTACACATTATTTTTTGGAAGTCACTCCATTCTGCAACTGGAATTTGGAGAAATGTGCTTGTTTGTGTGTGTATTCAAAATATAATATGATCAGACCACTTGCTTCGCGTTAAGTTAATATGACAACCTATCCTGATGGAAATAGTCTGTAATCTGAGTTACATCTTGTTAAAAGAAAGGACAGACACTTTAATTGATTTCTGTAATGCAAGGACTTCTCTGCTGAATTTGAGTGGCAGATCCCAGCTTCCTCCTGCTAGTAAATATTCTTCTGCATTGCAATTATTGAAGTAATGAGAACTTAGATTAGTAAAAAAATGCAGTTTCTGATGCTGATTTCATAAGGGTTACACACTGTGCTGATTAATTCTAAAATGTATTTTAAAAAACCCTTATCTTGTCCTTTCTTGTCACCTTCCTTTTTATCCCATTCATCACTTAAACATTGTCTTTTCAGATGGGATTCACCTAACTTTAGCCATCTAGAAGTTAATAATCTAGTCTAAGCGAGAGTGAATGCAGAGTGACAGGAACTTCCTGAGGGTGATTCAGTTTATCCTAAAAAAGGTAACTTAACCAGATTGGAATGAATTGCCCTCTGGAAGTGGGCTACCCACTTACCTGTTAGAGGGAATGCAGCTGTCTAGCTTGGAGTAGGTCCCCAACTATTATATAGGTAAAGGTAGGTGACTCCTGTCTTTAGAGTGGAAGCTGCTTGAGGAAGAAATTCATGGCTACAGTTTAACATTTCCAAATGTTCCTGTAGACACCCGTGGGATTTAAAAAAAAAAAAAAAAACCAACAAAACCACACAACAAGAAAAGAAACACAAAAAACTCCACCATTCCAAAACAACAACAATAAGCCTCCTAAACCCATACAAACATGTTTGGCTTCTACCAATAATTTTCTATTGGCATCTTCCTGAGCTACCTTGAGAATCTTGGAAAAGCTGGCCCTTTATGTCCAGATGCCTGAATAAGGCATCAAGATCTTGGGGCTGCTTGAGACCTGCTGGAACTACTGGGAAGTCCAAATCTTAAACTTCCAATGGTACTGCACAGTCATTGTGAGCTAGATCTCTTCTTATGTTTACCTGCTGAAGTTTATGGTGCGCACACCTGTTTTTTTAAATTTATAATTATTTTTGTGTGAAAGTGAAACTAGAGATATTGYATCAAATTTTTTGTCACTTCAAGAGGCTTCTTTTTAAAAGAAAATGTTTTCATTAAAAAAAAAAATCATCCAAGAATCTCTTCTTCCTCTCCTTGTCCTACATATCAGAGATTTTAAATTCACTTGGTTAAAGAGTAAGAATTTTCAAGTAGTACCTTGAATTTTTTATTTTTTTTAGTAGCAAGCTTTCTGAGCACATGTTCATCAGCTGTATTAGCCAAGCTGTTGAAGCCACCATTGGCCAAACACTTTGACTTCACTAATTATCTAACAACATGGAGCTTCTTTCTGGAACTGTTTTTCTCTACTGGCTATGTTTAAGCAGAAAAGAGCCACTTTTCACTGCCTCAGAGATCTGAAACAGTCAGAGAGAAACCAGGAATCTGCTTCCAAAACATAATGTCTGCAAGAATGATCGTGAAAAATTGTGGTTTATCTCTGATTATTTTACAGGAAGGTGTCTTTACTCCAGAGATATGAAGATGTTGTTCGGCAGTGTTGTTATAACTGATGTTTACTAATTATTCTGTCAGGACGGCTTCCTTCTAGATTCTGCAAATAAGAATTAGTACTTAATAAACAATTAATCTTGCCTTAAAATGATCCTGGTTTTGTGCATTGAAACATTTGCTTTGAAACAATTTTTTTGATCCTCAAAAGTAAAAGAAAAATTGCTTAGTTACTTCTCCATTTTGTAGAGAACATTATTTAATCCTTCCTTAAACAGAGACCTCTGCTGGAGCAAGAAACAGCTTCCGAAGCCAAGAGTAGATAATAAAAAACATGTTTATGTCAGTCATGATGAACTAGTATAATCCACCAATATGTGCTTGCTTGCTACTAACTGCTCGTAGGCAGAGTCAGAGGCTGTGTGTGGTGAGGCTCTCACCCAGCACTTCCCGGGACCTGCGGGCAGGGCTGGCCGAAGGAGCGCCGGCACCCCTCTGCGGAGGGCTGGGGACAACCTGTGGGACGGGCGTTCACTCTGTCACACCACCTCTGTTCTAACGTGCTGTGCATTCCAAACCTGAGGTCTTTTTAAAAGACTTCATTAAGGCTCTTATACACCAAAATCACGTTTGAATATTACAGCCCCAGATCTCTTACTCAGCTATTTTCTGCTTCTGTAGGTGCCTCTCGGGCTTCTAAGGTCCCCTGGCAGCTAAAATTCTGTTTTCTACAGGACCATGAGTGTTGCGGTTGGATGTTTCAGCATCTATCTTCCATTCAAACTTGAAGGGAATCCAGCAACATGGCACTTCTCAATGTGAATCCCCTCAAGGGAGTAGTGTGCTAGCTATCCTCATGACATGTCCAAAGTAAATCAACAAGATGTGACTCTTCATAAAAGGTAGTTGCAACAACTTATCACTACCACTTACTTCTAATGCGATGGCTTAGTGGCAAGGGCACTTTCCCAGGATGTGTAGGGTTCCTGGGCTGGACATCTCCGCMGTCTGACAAAGTTCAAAGGCACAGTTCTTGCTTCTGAAGTGGTGGCCTTTACCATCAGGTTACATACACTTTTGGATAGGGCAAGCTCTCCACCTTTCCTTCTGAAGACGTTACAGCCAAGACTCCAGAAGAGGATAAGCAAACAATACAGATATAAGCTAAATCTGCATCTTGGGTATTGGGCTGCTTGTCTTTAAATGAGGCAGCCTGCATTGTGATCCTCACATTTTAAAGTCAACAGCTGTTAGTTAAGTAAAACAGAGAAAAAAAAATCCTGAGATCAAAATCTAACAACTGGTCAGAACCATAGACATTAGTCAGGTCAATTTATCACATAAGCTTTTGTTCTACCCTTTTCTATCCCTCTATCCCCTTCCAGCCTTGGGACCTTAGAGATCAGATTTAAAAATACAGTGTTTTTCTCTTGGAGTTTTCTACATGAATGACACCTTTTCACAATGCAGTTTTAAAATGTTGCTTTCTGTAAYTACAGTGGAAAAGGGCTTAAGGAAAGGAAGAAGAATAACATTCTTAGAGTGGAGAAAACATTGGACGAAATCTGAATGCTGTCGAAATAGAAACCCAGCTTGACTGCAAGCAAAATTAAGTGGATGAAGCCAGGAGGTGGAAAAGCTGTGATCCTCGTCATAACTCTGTCACAAAGGTCCTGACAGAAGAAAATGTTGGAAGCTACAGTTTGTTAGAGCTGAAGCTCTCTTCAGAGAGCAGCTCTGTTATTTTCTGTATGTAAGAATTGTATGTTTCGGTTTGGGCTTTTTAAAATCTAAAAGTTACTGATAATCTCATACAACGTTGCACAAATGATATCTTGACACTAAACAAACTCCTGAACAATAAATCTAAACTCATCATATTGGACCATTCCTTGGTCTCAGTTCTGTATTCATTCACTCACTGCATAATTAAGATTGATTTACATGAGAAAAACTGTCATCCATTCCCCCTCAACCCAGAAAAAACTTACGCATGTTGTGAGTAACATACGTACATGAATCCCTTAGATGAACTAATGATCCCATATACCGCATATATTTTTTTTCAGACACATCAGTATTACTAGTACTTTTGAGTAGAATTTGTACTTTTGAGGTTGAGGGTGATTGAGGCAGTTTCTGGAATGACATCATCCCAACTCTGATGAGCCAGTGGAGACTGACATTTTAAAGTAATACTGTTTAAAAGCAGAGCAGTAAAATGATAAGAGCATTTGCCAGGCTAAAGGTTTATAAAAATAGATAGAGTGTTCTTCAGATAGGAGTGACTGGATAATAATATATGAAGAATATGATTTATGAAAATATGATCTGCAAGTATTTCCCGTCATTTATCGAGTTTGTGCTGAAAATCCTAAAATTATTTACCTTTTGTAACCACTTGGTGTATTGAAAGCATTTTGTCTATTTTGCCTGTTGTCACAAATGTCGTGTCTTACAGAATCACTCATCTGCAGAATGTCATCTGTCCTCTTTCCCACCAGCACCATTTGTTTGTGCGACATTGCCCACACAGAAGCACCTCCCCTCCTTCTTTCATACATTGAAACATACAAATATCATAAGCAGCCTTCTCAACAGGCTGAGACACATCCTGTCAGTGGGGGGATTTTTATACTAAGTAACCCCTAAAACTAATTTTTTCCTTTAGCTGATGCTAAATGCGTGACCTCAGCCATGCAGACCCACCAGTTTAATTTCCCAAAGCAGTTAAAGGCTTGAGCTCTTACATATATTTTTCATATACCAAAACAGCTGTGTATACTCTTGTAGAGTGGCACAAAGGTTAATCTAAATAAATTTGTGAGGCTTTTGATGGAGACTTGATTTTGATTGAATTGCTAGAATCTGCTGTTAAACAAGATCTCCTGTTTTAGCAGCTGGCTGAAATACTCTCAGGTGAAATCCTTCAAGAATCCCATAGATTATACTTAATAAGATTTAATTATTTTACAATTTATGTCTTTCACATTAGTGTTCCCCCTGCATTTGCCACATCCAAAGGAGCAATCCAAGTGTTGAATTATGAAAAATAATTCCAATGTAGAAATATGGGTAATATACACAAGGTCAAAAAACAGGCAAGAGTAATTTGCAACAACTAAATTGCTTGATGTAATACTTTGGCTTGATAGTCTTTAAGAGGAGGCTTTACATAAGTCAAAGGTCTTTGGAGTAATATGCAAATCAAAATCCTACCACTCTCCTAAATCCTTTTAATCCAGCCGTTAATCTCAATAATGACCTAGTTTTTGGAACCTTTACTGTGTTCAGCCACTTAATCACATTACCTAGTTTGCCCTTTGCAAACTTTTAGAGGAGAAATACGTGCACATAAATAACATCCTGCTAAAATGTAACTGAAGCCCTCCTGAACAAGTGCAGTTTTATGGAAGAAAATCTCCTAGCACCCGCTGAAGCCTCTGTCTTTACCATAACACTATGAATTTTAATGGGTAGTAGAGCATTGCGTAATGCAAAGGAAGAAATAGGTGGATACTGAATTCTTATACTTAGCTGACGATAGTTAGAGAAACATCAAAGTGAAGAATGAGGAGCCATTACCTAGTCTGGATTTTTTTCTCAATATCAGTTGCTGTGCACTGTATGATTACCAACATACCTGTTTTTCTGCAAAAATAAATAATGGAGAAAATTACCGGATTCATGTGAGTTTTGAAATTGTAGAGGAAGAAAATTATCAACCATGAAAACACACACAGTATCTTTTTTCACATGATTCTCTTACGGACAGTAAGAACTGGTTTAGATTTAGACACTTCATTAATGTCAGAATCCCTCAACAAGGAAAGGCACAGACCAGCTAAACCACAGCACGTACAGCACTAAAATGCTTTCCAACACCAAGCACAGGTGCACATTAAAGCCTGAAGTTCGCTTACAGTGATTGCTTGACTGGCAGATAGGCTCTGTACTTTGTGTCTGGAGAAGCACGTCAGAAGAGTTTTACACAATAGGATGATGCACTTTCTGTGTAATTCCACCAATGAGATAATCACATACCTGCCTGGTTCTCAAATATCTGTCAAAAGTGTTAATGACGTTTTCAGATGAACTGATACAAGAGTGGGTGGTGTTTTGTTTTGTTTATTTTATTTTTTAATTTTATTTCATTTTATTTTACTTTACTTTTGAAAGTTCTTAAGCCAATCATATTGAAAAAAAAAACCCAACCAAAACTCTTCTATCTCTGATCTTTCATAGCCATCCTGCACTAGAATTGAAGTTAAAGAGCGTTTTTAGCTGTTATGCCTCAGAGAGAATACTGGAGAGTAAAAAAAGAACTGCACCCCATGAAGTGACATGAAGTGGGTATAAAAACAGGTAGTAATATATGCACTCTCCATAAAGAGTCACAAAGGCTAAAAGCATTTGTTAGTTCTCTGAGGTCTAAAAGACCGTGAAAGGTACAATGCATGCTCTAATAACTAGACACAACAACTCTGAATTGAGTTTATCATTATTGCGAGTTTTGTTTTTTCATCCAGTGAAAGTAACAGAAAGCCAAAAATAATAACAATAAAATAAATGAGTGTTCACACTACTGTTGAGAGTCTGAATGATGTGAGGAAGCCGAGTCTTCTATAGAGAAGTAATATGGCTCTATGAAAATTATATTAAAAATCTTTCAGATTTAATAATAAATGAAAATTTTTGTCTAAATTTTCTGAAGTATCTCATAGAATTCTGTGGAAATGATACAATTTTCCATTATATTGCATGGCCTGGTACAAAAACCTTTCAAAAGGTTAGCATTTTCTGTCACATTAATGTATTTTCCAGGACTTTTCTCTAAGGAATGGTTTCTTCAGCTCATAAATTCCCTTCTTGTTTTATGTCTTTTTAGCTTTTATATTCTTTGAAAATAGTTGTCCATATGTAATGAGTTTCTGCATTTAATCACTTGAATGAATAGTTATGAAGTTTTGTATGTCCTTGCTTTACCCTTCTTTTTAAAACTAAACATGTCCTATTTTTAAGAAGAGTTAGTCTGTTGCACAGGTCTGTTTTGAAGTTCAGATAGATCCAACTGTTTAATGAGTATGCCGAAAAATGGTCTTCCATAATTATTCAGAGTAGCTAACTTACAAGTTTTTTAGATAATTTCTTTATCATATTGCCTGAGTCCATGTCTATGCCAACCACTACTTTTGGATATTTGTGAAATAATAGAGAATCAGAGAATGGCTGATGTTGGCAGGGACATCTGGAGATCATCTACTGAGACCCCCCTGCTCAAAGCAGGATCAGCTTCAGCAGATTACTCATGGCTGTGTGCAGTTGGGTTTTGAGTATCTCCAAGGATGGAGACTCCACAACCTCACTGGGCAACCCGGTTCAGTGTTTGATCACTCTCACAGTAAAAAATATTTGTCTTGTGTTTAAGTTGAATTTCCTGTATTTGAATTTGCAGCCATTGCCTGTCATCCTGTCACTGGACACCACTGAGGGGAGCCTGGCTCCATCTTTTTTACTTCCCCCCATCAGGTATTTACACACATGGATAAGATCCCCTTGAGACTTCCTTGCTCCAGGCTGAACAGTCTCAGTTCTCTCAGCCTCTCCTTGTATGTGAGATGCTCCAGTCTCTTAACCATTTTCCTGGCCCTTTGGTGGACTTGGTCCAGTATGTCTTCGTCTCTCTTTTACTGGGGAGTCCAGAACTGGACCCAGCACTCCAGCTGTGTCTCACCAGGGGTGAATTGAGCAGAAGGATCATCTCCCTCAATCCATATGTCTTCCTAATGCAGCCCAGGACACTGTTGGACATCTTTGCTGCAAGGGCATATTGCTGGCTCATGGTCAGCTTGTTGTCCACCAGGACCCCAAGATCCTTCTCTGCAGAGCTGCTTTCCAGCCAGCTTGCCTCCAGCCTGTAGTGGTGCATGGGGTTGTTCCTGCTGAGATGCAGGACTTGGTATGTGCCTTTGTTGAACTTCATGAGGTTCCTGTCAGCCCCTTTCTCGTAACTCTTGAGGTCCTTCTAAATGGCAGCACACCCACCTGTTGTATCAACTGCTCCTCCCAGTTTTGTGTCATCTGCAAACATGCTGAGGCTACATTTGGTCCCACTATCCAGATCATTAATGAAGAGCTTCAACAGTATTGTCCCCAGTATTGACCCCCAGGGTACATCACTAGTGACTGGCTTCCAGATGGACTTTGTGCTGCTGATCACAACCTGTTGAGCTTGGCAGCTCAGCCAGTCCATTGTCCTCTTATCTGGCCTGTCCTAAATTGATAAATAGTATCAATTGCTCTGCCTTCCCATTCTTTTGAAGAAAAGATGAGTAGTTACTAAGGGTAAAATTAGACACACATATATGGATATATTTTTATGAGAAGAGCCTGTGCAGTCTCTTACAGTTAGCATTCACAAAATTGCATGCATTGGCCTCCATATTGCTGAAAATATTCTTTCTACTGATGTTATGTGGCTAAGTAAATTTAACTTGGTCCTGCAAGGCTCTGCGGATTATATCAGAGGTTGTATGGATTTTACCTCTGGTAAAAATTTTCTGTAATGTTTAACATAAATAATACACCATTTGAAGTACAGTAGTAAATACAATTTGCATGGAGTGTAATGTAGGAGAGCACAATGCTAGTATATGAAAATTACATCAAGGTAACATTTCAGTCAGTGTAATGACAAACAGAAGGGAGAAGAACAGCTTATTGTCATTTTCAAGGTTGCGCTTGCCAGTTCCAGTGACTCATCTTTGAGGCAGTCTCTGAACATCAACAGATATCATTCAGTTACCTTTCCTATTCAAAAATTGCAAGCCACTTATGAGGCACCAAAAAGAATGTCTTTTTTTCAGTCATTTTCAAGATGTTTTCTTAATGAGCAAAGAAAAAGATCACAGATTTTTTATTTCTGTATCAGTGGCAATTACAATCTCAGTGGAAGCAAGACAGAAGTCAGTTAGAAAGATAAAGAGCTATAGCAATATGCAAATGTAGCAATTGAAATGAGAATTAGCAAAAAGAAAATTTAAAACGTCTTGAAGCATTTGTGGAAAGGGGAAAGGTAGGATAGGGAAAAGATATATCCACATATATATATAGCCCTGTTCCATGAATATGCTTAGTTTTATGCATACAAATACTCTTAGCGAGATCAGTGACCAAGTACGCCTGTAAATATGTCCAGGATCAGTACTACTGTAAAAAGAGGAAGATTTGGGATGAGGGGTGGAGGCAGAGTACCTAAGCTAAGAGTACACAGAACCATGAGGTTGAGGTTGGGTTTTGGTTGGAGGTCTCTAGTCCAACCTGTAGTCCCACCAGATGCTCAAAGCAGCGCTAACTTCAAAGCGAGGTGAATTTGCTCAAGGCTTCACCCACAGCTTCCCTGAGCAGTCTGTTCCAGTGCTTAACCACCCTCATCCTGAAGCGGTTTTGTTCTGTAACCCAACTGGATTTCCTTTCTTGGGACTTTCCACTGTTGCCTCTTGTGTATGTCCTAAATTATCCATGGGGAATACAGGCAGCTCTAGAAGGCAATCCGGCACAGGTGAGTTGGAGCTACCTTCTTGCATTTCCTATCTTTTTCCRTGCACAGAGATTCACGTGACTGTTCTTCCAAGGCTGGCACTTCACTGCAGTACCTGAATCTGTCTTCACTACTGCTCTTCCTCGGAAAGAGAAATAAGTGAACTACATGTAGGAATTCTGTCACTTGCTATACTTTATATACCAGATTTCTTAAACTCTGTATTTGAAAGAGTCTTAGTCATTCAGCTGTACCTGTTGTACCTGTTCTGCTTTATGTTGGTTTATATCTTAGAGTCTCTTTGTTTTTTCTCAGCCATGTTTCATAACTACTTCATTAAAATGCTACAATATTGACTCTCTTTTCCAATGCATGTTTTCCAGGCTTTATAAAATTAAGTTCTCCATACATTTCTGTCTTAAAACATTGGCATTTGTGGATGACCCCTTTAAAATAACAATATCAGACAAAAAATTGCTCTGGTAAACGACATAACATGTTGCTGGCGAATCAATACCACATAGTACTGTGTGCTGCGTGCACACCCCCATCATGAGAATCCATCCAAGGCATTTGCCTTTCCATGCATGATGTGGTCAGTCACCTTCAGATTCAACTGACAAAAACACACTTTAAAATGAGGTTGAATGCTGCCATGTTTAATTATTTTTGTGAACCAAGCCTCACAGTCATGGCCAAGTTTCCCCAAATTTGACCTCATTTAAATCACTACATTTTTATCAGTAATCAYGGAGCACTTGGTTTTCCTACTTGTCTATCACAGAAGCAGAGGCCTGAAACACACCTTGGGGTCACTTAGTCTTTCCCAACATGCACAGCTCCTGTCAAAAGAGGCTCAACAATGTCTATGTCAGTTCTGGTAGGCATCAAAGACATAGAGTAGTTTTGGTCCTTTTGCTCACATCCATACAAAAAATGTCAGCGCAGCTTTCCCCACCGTACAGCAGGTTCTGTGTCTCCGCACAGATATTTGTGAATGGAGATGTCTCTGGCAGAAGAAGAAACATCTAGTTAACAGTGGAGTCAGTCTGCTGCTAATCAATAACCCGAAGCCCAGTTATACGTGATTCTAATGCAATCTGCCAGAGCAAGAGACTTGTGCTGGCTCATAATTCAGACAGATATGATTCAGACATGGAAAGAAAAGAAATGAGGGGAGAGGGGATCAATACTGGGAAATCTCATCTATAGCTGCCATCTGAAAGCTCCAACGATTGAGCTTTCTGTAACTTGAAACATTAATCATGGTGATGTGCGCAGGTTGGGAAGATGAAAAGGGAACAGTAGATAACAGAATGAAACCTCTTAGCAATTTTATCAGGCCCAGCTTTCACTGTCACTCACATAAAAATTGAAAGGGCAAGCATAAAGATCTGCAGTCTTTCAATACATAAGGCCTTCAAAGTATGCTCATATTGTTCAGGAAAGTTATTTTGCCTGGTCCGCAAAATAAGCTGAGGGAACCCAAAAGGAAAAAACAGTTATCAGGAGCATCCTTGTGAAAAGCCTATTATGAAGATACTGGTCATTCCATCACCATCAAGAAAATGCACACAACAGTTTGATTTAAAGCTTTTTTTGTGAACATACACTTCACATGTACTGAAAAAGTGGTAAGTTCTTGTGCTCATTGGAATTCAGCACAGAATGAGCCTTAATAAGGCAGCTATTTATACAAAGAGTGGTGAGAGCCATTGTGGTTTAAGACAGAGGCAAGAATAATATATTCAGAATATCAAACTAATTTTATAGTTTAAAAGGGCAGCAGACCTAAATTTGTAATCATCTCAAACCCTTTCTAGGTCGAAAGTCATTTACTCACTGTAAGGAAAAGAGAAAAATAGATGTTGGTTAATTTGAATTGTCATTTGTTTGATTCAATTTTGATTGCATCAGGATTGTCTGTTTTTTATGTGCAAAATTTTCCTCTTTTGATTAGTGTTCCTCCATCCTCTGGATATCAGCTATAAATCACAGAATAATCATGGCAAAGTTTGGTTTTGTTTCAATGCCTATTATAATTCCATTTTGTCTCATTTGTACCCTAATCAAATGAATCCCACTGGAAGTTAGCCAAGGGACAGAGCTGAAGCAAATGACAGTAAATCAAGAACTGGTTTTCCTGATATACAAAGTTTTAACCTTTGTGGGACAAGTATTCAGTCTGTAAAGAAGAAACGCAGCAAAAGAGAAGGCTGAGCAATCTGAACAGCTTTGAGGCTGAAAGCACCTCCTCTACTGCCTTCAGAGTCCAGCATCAGCCCTGGACATTGGCTTACACATTGCAAATAAGAAAGGGCGCAGCTCATTAGGACTTACAGGCCAGATGTTTTCATGGGAGTTAAATAAATATTTGTGTGCCGTTATCTACAGCTTCCATTCCTCAGTTGCCACAGGTGTGCCACTGGAGCTATAAAGTTCCAAACAAGGTATAAAATTACAAACACTAGGTATGTGCCCTGAGGTTCTCACAAGAGCATGAACTGGTCCTCTAGTTTGCAAAGGCAGCACAGACCTGTAGCCATGACCCCGCAGGTGCCTGTGGGATCATCTCATGTGCCTATGTGCCCATCAGTGAGTAAGTAAGCAATAGTAGGTTGCGTTCCCCAAAAGAAGACTTAAAGTACTCAGCTAAAAATTCACCACCATAAATTAAGCTTCAGGCTAATAAGATCTTCAGGTTTTCTTTTTGGCTCAGAAATTTGTGTTAAACACAGAATTCAATGTAGAAATACTGAAATATCACTGAGCATTGGAGCCGGTTCATTCTGCCACTGGAAAATATCCTTATCCCTGAGATGAGGATATTTTCCCAGCATCCCTGGGAGGTAGATGTTGCACCATATGAAAAAAGCCTTGAAGTAGTCTCCATTGTGCCAGGCACCATACAAGCACACACAAAAATATGTGCCTGAAAGAAGTTTCCATGTGAGAAGCCATGTTGACTCCTTGCTCCAGAAGGGACAGAGGTGCAGAAAGAGATTTGCGATGGCATTCATTTCATCTGACTTCAGACATCTACAGTGCAGATCCTGTGKTTTAGTCACCCAGGCTTCCCCTTGTGCAACAGTGCAGAAGTAGACTTCATATGGCATGATTCGTCTGACCTGGTTTGGATGTCTACTTTAGGATTAGAAAAATTGCTCTCTAGCAATACCTATTTCTCTCCATGAATCTGGCAAACAGCCTGCATGGCAACTGTGCTGTAGGTGTCTACACTTGGTCAGATGAATCCTCAGCCTTGTTGCTTTCTCCTCCCCTCGTGTACACAAGCTGAGGCAAATACAATCTGCTGTTAACGTTGGTTTCCAAATTTCTGTTTGGAGAGTCTACAGAAGACTGTCACCTAATCTGTGTAGCTATAAAAAAAMCCAAAACATAGATTAAATGTTTTTAATTATTCCTTGAGCAGCAAGGCATCTAGTGGGTATGACATAGGTGCCTTTGCCCCTCCTGTGGCCCTGCGGAAGGAGAGCAGGAGGCTTGGCCTGTGTAGCAGCAGCAGCTTGGAGCCTGAAACCTCGATGCACCTCTCCTGACCTCCCTGTGCTGTCAGGTCACTGGTGTTTCTTATGGGCTAGCACTAGCCTATGGGCACCACGTTCTTTCTTGAAATAACTTACTTCACACAGGGCAGGGAATAAAACATGAATTAACAGTACCTTCCTCTGTACCCAAGACAAGATACCTACATATGATCACTTAAAACACCCCTTTGTTTTTATTATATACAGCATATGAGAAAACAAAATTGATTTTAAAAATGGGCATTAACCAGTATGTAAGAAACTAGTTAGAATTATTATTATTATACTCGGGCAATTTTGTCTATATACTAACATCTTCTTGTGAATAGAGTTGTCTGTTTTTGTTCTGGGTGGTTTTTTAAATCTAGCCACAAGTATGAAGAGGCATGAAAGCTGAAATAAATCTGGATTAAAAACGTTTACTTTGTGTAGAATTTATTATRTACTTGAGCATGTATATGCCTCACTTCAGTCAAAACATGAGAAGAGGCGATCCATGTGAGTGTAATGGCACGCCTGGCTAAATTGTAAATTCCTCAAGGACAGAACAGAACAGCAACTGTGCATCAGTGCCATTCTGAGCCTGACAACAATGCATCAAGAGCTGGAGAGATGTTTCTAATCATGAGGTTATTCAACAGAAAAAAAGACTTTCATGACATTTAAATTAATTCATTATTTTGGTCTTGAACTGACTGAGGGAAAAAATGAAGTGATTTTTTTTAAGGAATTAGTAGATTCATTCAGATGTGCTGTATGCAAAATGTTTCAATTTCTTAAGACAAAATTCCAGAGTCAAATTTTAGCTAAATGCAACTTTTTCACATTCTACCAAAATTTTTCTTTGTTTTTTTCTGGTTTTCAGTTTCATCATCAAACCAATAAGTAGTTCTCACAGCCATGTTCCTATGCTGCTGTGTGCTATCACAAACATGTTTCTTTGGAAGTTTTAAAAAAGCCCAGGCTTGCTTACCACTATCAGGCTCTATTCCAATATGTAGGGGAAAAAAAAAGATATTAAATATAGAATAAAATGACCAGTACTATAAACTAGTATTTCTCAGTGTGCCCATGTTTTCTTTGACCTTTCTGATGACGTTATGATGTCACGACTCTGCAGCTTTGGCCTATTTTCTGCATAGCCTCCATTGGGCTAGATTTGATGGAGATAAACATCTTACATAACGGTCCGGCTGTGCACTCAGCTTTTTTTCTTCTCTATTTTTTTGGAAATTTTTTTTTCTGAAGGAGATTTTCCCAGCATGAATTCTGCACGTACAATTAACATTTGCCAAATTTCATCTTCAAAATCTGTTAGGGTTTATAGGAAGATTAAGAGACAGAGCTGATGTGCTTCATCACCCTTCCCCTGTAATCACACAGCTTTGCACTTGGAAAGAGAGCAAGAAGCAGGTTAAAACTGCAGTAATTCCCTTGAAAGGAGAACTGATATASAAGACTGAATGTGAGATTTTGTACTACTGGGATTATTTAAACTAAACCCTTTCAGGAAAGAGCAAAGACCAGATACAGACTACACTCACAGACATAAAAACACCCTGATCTGATAGCTTTTGCTGTTACATTAATAGCAAAGACAAGGATGAACAGTATTGCACAGCAGAATCTTTAACACTTTCTTTTCTTGTTTCCTGTATTTGTTTTGACTGAATATGTAGCAGGTATGTATATGGACAAAGACTGGATAGGAAATCTTCCTAAAGAATAAAGGATGAAATACATATACAGAAATATTTTTAACCAAAGTGAATACGGAAATAGGTGCATGTATACCAAGAAAAAAAATGCCAGAATATGTACAATGAATTGGCATTACTCAAGTTACATACACAGGTTTTTTAAATTGGGAAAATTTGCAGAGAAAATTTTGGAAACCTTTCAGAGTTGTTTACTTTTGCAACTAAAGTCACAGGAGATAGCATCAACCTCTGCTTTCAAATTCACTGAACAGTTTAAAAATAATGACAATTAAAACCCAGTATTTTTGGTTTTCTTGTAGTTTGTCTCCTGTTTTTCCAGACTTATGGCTTTAAGTCACCACAATTTACTCCACAAAACACAGACAGGAGAAAAAACTTACTTAAAAGAAAATGAGGAAGATGAAATTTATGGTAGTCATTGGGCTCTTAAGCTAGGGATTWWTTTTTTTTTTTAATTTATGGTACCAGCTCTTCTCTCTCTTACACCAATTTCACCCCCTGTATCTCTGTTGGCATTAGTGGGATGACCTGATCAGATAAACAGCGTACTAAATGATCAGCYGTATGATTTCCAAATCAGAAGTGTTAAACTCTCTGTATTAGAAAAGAAATAATTGACATGCCAGAGTGGAAATGAAGTAGCTCCTTTTCATTTTTAATAGTTAAATACTGCCTAAGCCTCTGTCCTTTAATTAACCTAATCACTTGTGTGCTTGCAAGAATGGCCTGCAGTATTACAGAACTGCATCAGCAGAAGCCCAGCAGCAGACTCACCCACCCTCCGCGAGTTTGGGAAGACCTGTTTCCAACTGCAAACTATGGGATAAATGCAGGCTGACTTCCTCCACTGGCCGATCCACTGCATAAACAACCCTGTAATCAATTTACAGCACGCAAGACAGGTTTTTCCAAGCATTGTTGAACTCGCTACCTCTATCAGCAGGACATGTTATTACGTGTAATAGACCTTTTAAATATTTACTTTTCTCTGGAAATAACACCTCTTCAACTCAACATTTTGTTTAAAGTTACGGGATTTTAGGAATAATTCTTTAACTCATGTCCTTCCTGCTTAAGGAAAAGTTATGCAAGGTACAATTTAACCTACAGTCCTCACTATACCAGATCATTTAAATGTTCTTTCTGAGGCAAAAATCCTCTACTTCCTACTTTCTTTCGATCTTTCTTTTTCACTGTAAATTACATTATCACCTTGGAAGCATTAGGAATGATACTGCAAAGGGAATCCTTGCCCATTTTCTAAATGGCCTCCTGGGTTTTGAGGTGAATCAAGCCAAAGAATTGGAAATGCAAATATAACTTAACATTTATATTATCTAACTTGCCTTGAACTTATGTAAATTTTTATGTCCATAAAACATGAAAACAATAATTTAAAGGTTTGTTTAATGGATGTTTACTTAATTTATCCCGTGRGTCTAATGCCTATAAAGCAAGAACACTCTGGATTGATCCTTAAGATAATATGTTTATTACATTGGATATAAGCCACACTGCAAATCCCAATGTTTCCAGAAAATGGTAAACTACAGACCAGTATGTCACATCAATTGAGAATGTATCACTGAACTTCAGAGCTGGCAGAGACATTTACCTCTTAATTCACGTTTAATTTCAAAGGAACAGTATTTAGCAAAGGGTCTCAAAAATAAGTAAAATTAAATTAAATCCAGGCCAGTAAAAGAGCATTCACTGTCTAGCAAAATAAACTTCTTCCATGCATCAGAACCTTCCCAGACTATCGGCATTGCATTGTTTTTAAGCTGGATTTGAAATGGCAAGGAGAATGTATTCTAGCAACCTAAAGGCTATGTGTTGATAACATTTGGTTGTAATGAATGTCGTCAGCAGAGTGTCGCAGCCAAGTAACGCCAAAGCCAGTCCACAAAGGAACCACTTTTAAGAAGGTTTGATTTCCTGATGAGAGGGAATTCGAACAAAGAAATTCTGCAAGAGTATGCAGATAAACTTGACAAGTCCGTGCTGTGGGGAAATTGATCTCACAATTTCTCTCCTGGCTGAGCTGAGGAGAGAAAAGCTTTCGATTCTCTGCTGCTTCTGTGCGTCCTTGATAATAGACTGGCTTTAGTTTCTCAGAAAATCCTTCAGAAAGACAATTAGCTGAAACAGAAGCTGCTACTGAGTCTGCAAAGTAGGAATAGGGGAAAAAAGCACTTGCTAGTAGTGTTTATGGAATCACACCGCCCTGTTCAGTCATATTCCCTCCCTTGYAAACCCTGATTTCACTTCCGCCTGTGAGCCTGACTTCTACAATTTAATTCCCCTTGGGCTTGCATTCCTTGTAAGAGTCACAAATAAAGAGTGACAAAAAGTGTCATGACTTGAGGTCAGGACCATAATTCTGGAAATACTAGTTTAGGAAGAACAAGCACAGCAGCTCAATAAAAGGCAATCGTTGTCCCAGACTGCAGCTGAAAAACGCAGCTACTTCTTAAAGCAGGAAGTCAACTTCCACCCATATGATGTATATTAGAGCTAAAAATGCATTGGTTACAGCATTCAAGAGGTAAAAGAAAATGGGTACACAACCATTTCTGTGTAAAATGAAAGTGGAAGCTCTTAATGAAATAATTTGTGTAAATTTCTCATGTGCAGATGGAATTCTCTGGATCTAAACTACTACAGTTTTACGAGGCTTCACCCAAACAGATTTAAATTCCCCTTGCAAAACCAGGTACAAGAGATCCAGGTACCATATCACTGTACCATGTATATAAGAAGAGCTCAGAAAACATGGAGGAACTGTAAGAGTTAATTTCCCTTTAAAGAGGAAGGGTGATTTTTTATTTTTTTTTAAAGTTCATAACTAACCAAGAAAAGGATTATTCACTTCATGGGAGTAAGAAAAAGTGAAGTCTTAAATGTCTTAAAGCAGCACATAAATTTAATATAATCAGAAGTCCAAAATTTAAATTGCATGAACGCCCAATGTATTATCAGACATGTTTTGTTTTAAATTAATTTGTTTTAAATTAATTTTTTATAAAAAGACTTTTAATTGATCTCTCCCCCCAAAAGAATTTTTCAATATGACTTTATGAAAATGCTTTGATTTTTCCTGACAGTTTTGATGAAGAAGATGTTGAGTTCTTAAAAATTTCCATAGTGACCATTTTTCCTTTAGATGGGCACTGAACATCCCACATGCATTTGAGTAGGCTGATAATTTTGTTAGTGTTGATTGAAATCAGCACTGCTTCTACAGAAGAAATGTCCCATTCCTCCAGAAACAACGAAAATACCAATTCAGTCTCAGAAATTTTGGTCAGCCTCGGTCTGCAGGTAAAACCCTTCCTGATATGACAGAACTATCATATCAAAGATATTTTCCTGGGAGAAGATGTCATTTCTCCAATACTCACCTTTAAGAGATCTACAATGGTTTGGTTCCTGGGTGGAGGACTTTAAAATTCTCAGAGTCATTGAAGTTTTCTAAGGGTTGCCTAAGAGATGAGAAAACTGATGTGAAAAGGCAAAAGGACAAAGATATAACTTTGGTGCACAAAAATGCAAGTTGATACCACAACTCTGCCAGATATCAGTAACATACAAAGTGGTTCTGCAGCTTTCAGATTCAAACTTTCATAGCTAATTTAGGAAAGTAAACCTTCCCCTTCATCCCACCTATGTACAGCAATATTGTCCTCTTTATCAGTATAATCAAAGATAGAGAAAAATCTGTCAGGCTTAGTAATGCTGAGTTTCTAACAAAATGAATAAACAGATGCAATTCATGACCTCTTTATGGTAAATCAGGCTTTAAAGTTTGATCTGAGGCTTAGTCAAAGTTACAGAAAAATGGAAGTGGAAACTGTATGCCCACATTATTACAAGCCAGGTTTCCAGGAGAATGTATGAGCTGCAAGGAATTCATAAGCCTTGTCATCCATGCCTTTTCCTCTTAAAACTGATACATACTGTKTATGATTTATGAGCAACACTGGTTAAAAATTGGATGCCAAATTGAATCTGTTCCTTAAACCAATTTTATGCACATCTATAAAAATGACAGATACAAGATGCAATGTCAAAACGGAACGGATAAACCAACCAAAAATATTAACAAGATTTAATATATCACCTCCCACTCCTCCAACTACTGTTCAAGAGAGAAGAAAGACACAGAGTGGATGGGGGATGGTCTCAGGTCTCAAACTTTAGCAGTACTCCCTTCCCTGTGTCGGTACACAGCTTTGGAACAGGAAGTGAAAACGTGAAAACATCTGCTTGTAAAGGATCATACTTTAAGAGGCTCCCACAGTAGCTATTACTTAGTTATCACTAAGTTACATAAACTCTTACGTTACATGAGGATTCCTAGTTAGATCTCGGACACTGAAATACGCAGATTCTGTCACACTCAATGATTAAACAGTAAGAGTCCTCAGGCATAATTTAGAAGGTTTTCCAGAYATAAAAGACATCCTCCATTACCTCATGCTGCCCAATGGACCAAAGTGTCACTCAGTTCTGCATCACTACTTGTGTCCTATGCTGAACATACCTCTACCATTTCCAGGCCCTAAGAGGACTGCTCCACGCCAAAAACTTTTGACTGATTTCTGTGGCACTTAAGCCAGAGGAATTTTCCTGCTGTGAAAGCAGAGTTTTGGCAATGCCTACATATCACSTCCTGCTGCCTCATCCCTTTTACATGATATGAAGAGGCTGGACTAACATGAAGCTCTCACAAGAAATCTTCACAATTAATTCAAGCAATATTCTGATTTGTTTTCTATCCTATTATTGGTGGCCTTCCTTCCTTTTTATGCCCTGTATCCATACTCATCACACAAAGATATTAATGGGCAGGTAAAACAGATGCCATCACCCTTTTGAGTCAATGGGAATTTACACAGGGACTGAAACTGGCTTTATCCAGGTGGTGTTAAAAATAAAATCTCTTTGGGGCTCCTTAGTTTTAGTATGAAACTCGGTGAATTCCCTAGGTTTCTTTTATTTGCTTTTAATTCTGCAGGGACCTAGGAAATATTGCAGGAAAAAATATGTGCCCCCATATAACCTTTCTGGCAAATAATTCAGAAGATATAGAATACCTACAATTATACAAGTATGCCTACCTTATGAAAAGCCTCATTTTATACTTTCTTTACCTGCCCTTGACAAAGGCTTACCTAACTTTAGTTCACGCCATTGATGGTAATATGACTACTCATGAGTTTGCAGTTAAGTGAATTTTTGGATCAAGATCTGTGGAGACTATTGCGTGCTTTTGTGGGAATATGGGAACAGAGGGCTCAAGCAGACCATCTGAGCCCTCARATCGAGTTCTCTGTAATCTTAGTAAACATAGCACGCTGTGTGCCACATTAGACAAAAAAGTCTAATTTAGAAGGGTCCACATCTTCATCGCACCACCTCACCACTAGACAGCGCTTTCAAGAGTCCAGAGTAGCATCCAAACAAGAGCAAACCCAGCCAGAACTGTAACACGGGTGCAGGAACAGGCCAGGATGGAAGGAGAGCAGAGGTGAAAATCTGGACACCTGTTAGAGTAGGGGAGCTCAAATAAAAATGTTCAGATGAGCCTTGAGAGAGGGGCAAATTCCCTACTTCACAGAGAGCAAAAATATCCCAAAGTTCAGCCAATCTGACCCAGGATAAAAATATTCCTTATGTCCACTGTTTGTGGTTTAGCCCCGGTGGATTAGCAGAACAACCACTCGAGGTTTTAATGCATTTATAAACATGAGTCCATCTCAGCCATAGCTAGCTGTGGTACAAGTGTAATGCTTCTTAGGAAGGCAAAAAAACCCAACAGAAAAAAAACAAAACAAAACAAAACAAAAAACAAAAAACACAACAAAAAAAAACTCAGATAAAACACTTCAAAACCCCAACTGTTGCTTATATTCAGTGGAGCTTGTTTTTCTTAGTCAAAATAGAATCCATCAGACTAAAGGTAGATGCCTACTTGTATGACATCATTTTATGGTCAGTGGAAAGAAACAAAGGGCAAATTCATTTCTTCCTAAAGTAGATACCTAAAGTGGGTTGGATTTTGCACCTTAAAAGTGTTTAGGTCACTCTATTGATTGGAAAAAAGATCTAAGATAACTAGCTCCAAGGTAGGTGCTCACACTGTAAATGATAATTGAATTAGCTGAATCCCATGCTTAAACTGTAAGAAATATTTTGTTGATTTGAATTGGAATTGCTGGCTTTTTTCTTCCAATAAATTTTCTTGCTTTTTTCTTTCYACTCTGAGTGACAGGCAAAATAGATACATTTCCTGAGCACATATATATTTTTGTCTTATTCATTCCACCAAAGTTGAAAAAAAAGACTTCTAACTGAAAAGCGATGAAAAATGATAACTGCAAATAGTATTTACCACCTGTGATTTGAGCCCAGATTCAAATGTTAAAAATACAGAAATTGAATTTTCTTGAGTGAATAAGTGATATTACTCATTATAATACATGTGATTAACGTGTGATTATTTTGAAAGGAAAATATCTTGTAATTCCAGGGTATTTTATCTAAGCTCATTGTCAGGCAAATTCTTAAAGCTGTTATTTGAAGTTTCCCACAGATATCACTAAAAGCTTGTTTCAGCACCAAATACCAGCACAAGCCTGAACAAGCTGCACTTAAATGTTCATCCCCACAATCCATCCACTGGTGTTTTGAAATGGCTTGTTGCTTGCATTAATCTGTAAGGCAAAATTCTTCCTTAATAAAGCTGACAGTGGCTTATCTCACAGAAATCCGGCGTATAGTGTTCCTGCATAATGCAGGCAAGCTGGACAAAGATGATTCCTGACCTGTGCAAGCACAAAATATGTACACTGGTTTGGGTAAAAATCTTTCTCATTCCCATACAGACAGAAGTCAGTATTGCCATGGTGGGATCTGGAGAGCAAAAGAGCTGATTCATCACAGGTCACTGCAGTTTTATGGACTCCTTCCTGCATATCYGTAAGCACATCCTCTGCTGTGATATGCAGAGAAGATCCGGCTTACCTATAAACTGCTGCTCCACAACCCTGGGCAAGTCGCTCGGGGCCAACTCTAATAAAGAACTTTAGTGCCTAAAACAAAAGGGCTACAGAACAAAATCATAACCTTGAAAATAAACATCATAACTGCTTGCCTAAGCCTGGATGTGCCTGAGCTTGCCAGGGCCTCCTCGTTTCATAATGTGAAGGTCTCCAAGCGCAGAGGAGTGCCCATGCCCAGAGCCGATTCTGGCTTCTGAGTGGCTCAGCACCTCCTCGCACCTGGGCATGGCTGTTCCTCACCTTGTTTCACCCAGCAGGTCTGTTCAGCATGCTGAACACAAGCACAGCAGGACAGGGCTCCTTGCAAAATGCAGCTGTGCTACCAACTTCGGCAAATGCTGAAAGTCTCCTTGAAGCAGAGATCAGAAGTCAAGGCATCTTCTGCAATCCAAGTGCCCACACAAGCTGGTGAGCTGCACCCTCTCTTCTCTCTCTTTGTGTAAATCTTGAACATTTTGCTGCATTGTGACTTGGCTTCAAAGGGAAGGAGTAGAGCAAGTCTCCCACCGCAAACCCCCATCATCCAGAAACATCCAAAAGTTTCAAATGTTGACAGTGTTCACAGTGGAACCTACATGAGGTGCGTGGGGGGTGCGTGAGAGTGAGGGTGAGACCTACCCCTGTGCACCAGGTTTCCTACTCTCTAGCTCTGTGAAGTTGCCTGCTGGGTAGCTGGCTTTAGAGACAGCCCCTTCCTTCCTCAACATGCTAGCCTGAGGCAGCTCTCCTCCCAGGTGTTTAGCTCTCCCTTTGTGCCATCCCAGGAGCTTCAAAAAACTTAAAAATCCAAAGTTCTGCGTCTGCTCTAAGTATTCAGTTCCTTTCCCACCAGCACCTCCATGCCCCTGCCATCGTGAATATCGCAGTACTCCAGTGACATACTCCTGCTTGCCCTTTTTGCCTGCAATGAGGGAAGAATCAGGATGTGTCTCAGACCTGCTTGCTAAGACAGAATAGAAAATGGAAACTGTCTGTGTTTAAAAATTATATATCACCAGTATGTTTCCTGCCTACGTACACAACTAAAATGAAATTGTTCAGTCAGGCATCTGTCTACCTATAAGGATATTGTTCTTTGTTTCTGTTCCTCACCTAAAAAGAGGGGATTGTTGTACTCTTTCTCCTGATCCCCCTGTACACCTGGGTGCTACAAACTTTGTGACAAGGGCCTGCCTTTTTTTTTCCACTTGGTATCTCATACAAAGTCTCTACAAGTCTTCCTGTTGTAAAAATAATAGATAATATTCCATGTCACTCTGAGGCTTATGTAAGTATTGCTCAGAAGCATTGGTACTTTCAACTACTCCTGATACATTTAAATGCATTCCTTAAATTAAGATTCCTCTGCAAAGTATTTACAATAAARAACACACTTCCTGTATTCTTGCAAAATTATTTTCTTGTTTTCAAGATGCTGTTCTGGATTTCAGTCCTTTGCCCATCATATATTTTCTCAGCCTTGCATTTTGTATTCTGAATCATAAAGCTAAGCTTTGCTAGGACAGGTGAGAGATTTAGATCTTCTGGATTATCTGTGTGATGCTTAGCAGTAAATTTCCCTAACCTACTGGATAAAATATGTTCAGCCAAAGCAAAAGTGCTTTAGAGTTGTGTTCTTTTTAACACAACGGTGACAGTTCCCAGATGCTGCTGCAGTAGAAATAAAACCAATAGTCATTCTTTTGCCAGGCTTAGACTGAAGTCTAAAAAAGGACTTCTTTTTTTTTTTTTAACAGGATATTTTATAAGTACATAAACATCTGCTTCCTTTAAATGTCTTTGGTTTATCCCTCACTGTTGGGCTTTTTCTCTGTCTTTTCTGGCTTATCTAGGTTAGGTATGAAAATGTAATGCTAGAAAATGTTGGCTGGCTCACACGAAGTCTACACATTTTGGAAGTCTAGTTTTGGCAAAGGAGTCTGCCTTTGTTATATACTAAACTTCAAGCTTAAGGGAACCTAAACTTAGTTTGATTAATTCAACAATAGTCTAAAGGCATCCATTCTGCTTACAATAGGACTTACAATAGCACAGTGAAACAGTATTTACTAGGAGGAAACTTTATTGTTGTTAAAAGCAATGGCAGTATTCTCTCAACCTAATTCTAGGCATCTAAGCAGGTACCCTGAGTCTGAACCTGTAACTATGCCCTGTGCCCCTAGTAAGAAGCAGCTAGTGGGACAGCACATTATTGTTGTATTCTATGTTGCACATCCTCRGAGAATATGAAAATTAGAGTTTCATAAATGAGCAAATGTTTGCCTCAAAATTACTCAGAATGCTGAAAGCAGATTACATTCACATGGCTGTAGGTCAAAATGGTCTTCTGAAGAATGTTCAAGATTATAATAACACACATAGTTGGTGCAGTCCTGAAGCGACATGTTTCAAAATTAAGGACAATTTATGTGCTCTAGATTTTTATGTTGATTCATGCTGTTGATTCATGGTTGTTCATATTGGGATTGTGGTTTTGAAACAGATTTCCCAGTCATCTCACCTAAACATGCTTTGGTCTGCATATTGGTGTAGTCTTGGAGCACCTAAACCAGAATTCTTTAGGATGAAACTAAACCAGAAGCACCAGCACTCTACTGTATGCCAACCCTCCAGCAGCACCTCTACTGTATGCCAACTGTTATTGCTACTCTATGGGAAAAACTGACCCAAAGTAAAATCCCTGTATCACACACAGTACGGGCATTGGTTCCTCTGTATCTCTGTTTCACTCTGTAGGTTGAGATCCATGCTCCTCCTACTCCGTGCACCATACTACTTGTAAATGTAAGTATAGCCTCTGTAATATAAAAAGCACAGGCCTGAATCTCAACTGCTGTAAAGTCCAGGTTCTTTCTTTAACATCAGTGAAGCTGCACTGATTTATATCACTTAAAGATCAGTGTCTAGTGAAATGTTTTTGAATGAACTTTTTGAATGAAGATAGGTCAGGAAAAAGATGCTACAGACATTGAGTTGTCCGTTTCTGCGTTTTTCTTAGGCATTTCTTACTCTTCAGATGGCTGAAGAGTAACTCCAATGAAAGTCACAAAACAGGTGCTGATCCCCTGCTCAAAGCCCTTCACTGTGCTCCAGCAAGAAGCTGGGCTTCTTGCTAATCCGAAACTGTGATCCTTGAGGACTTAAATGCTAAAATAAAACAGACCAAAGCCATGTACAGATACAAAAGGTTATATAAAACAAACGGTTATCTAAAAACATTATTATCTAGAGCAAGGCCTTGGCCATGCCTAAAGACCTTGGCTTCCTAAATCCGTGAGTTGGATGATAAAATTCCATTTTATCATCAGACCCATCGAATACAGACTCTCAGCTGGCATCTGGGTGCATAGTTTTAATTTAAACACTATTGAAAATGTAGTTTAATGTAACCAACAGATTTCATACAGAACCACTGCTGAATTTCCGAGAAGAATGAAATGAAAGGAAATCAAATATATTTCACTTGCTTCTGGTATTATTCATTATTGTTATTATTAGCGAGTGGCTTGGGGTTGTGGAATGAATGCAAAAGGATTCATATTCTCCTCATTAGTGATGAATGACTCTGTTTGTTATGTAGGAAGCCATTAAACTCCTTACACTGTATGTACTTACACATTTGCTTCCTAAGCAAGCAGGACTTGGATCCTCCTAAACACCTGCCATTTTGTTCTGGAGGTCAAAGTGGGTGATTCCAGTGCACCTTCTGGATTTCAAATATGTTACTTGTTTGTATTACACCACCATCAAGACAAAAGCCACTGTGCCAGGCCCAGTAAAAGACACATGACAAGAGACAGTCTTTGCCCCTAGAGGACTCATCATCTAAATAAGTGTATTCATTTTGTATTGTAGAAGTCAGCAGAGAATTCCCCTGAGGCTAAGCATAAAATAGTCTAAAATACAATTATTGTGAATTGTTAAATAAAACAGCACTGGACGAATGTGAAGTGTCGCCATGATTCAGGTATGTTTTGTAAGGCTTCTTTTTATTTGTCTCCTCGTACAGCACTGGAGTTTTCCAAGCCATTAAAATACCCCTGGCACAGCCTGTTAGTGTTGCAGAATGAAATGTGTTATTTTCTCTTCAGCATTATTCTTTTACAAATATGGGTTTTCTACCAGCTACGTGAACTGGATAGACATTAAGTACTAACAAATTTTCCCTTATATCTCCTAATTTGGAACCTGAACTGATTAGGTCCTTGTCAGTCAATGTGATGGACTTGTATCACTAAAGTGTTAGAAAGGGTTTTGAGATGGGTAAACAAGCAGGATATGTAACTCTAAAACTGATGGTGTCCATCAGCTTCTCTGGTAAGGCATTTTTTTCCATGTATTAGACTCATTTATTGACCTTTCACGCTGTGTGTTCCATGCTCCCACCAACCAATGCCAGCCAAAATTTTCAATTAGAAATGCAGACCATCTGAAGAAAAGGCTGTTTCTTTTCACTTACATTTCTTCCTCATTTATTTTTGTGTTTATTCAAGGACTCTGGAGAACTGCAAAGTCTACATTATGCCCAGTTAATTTACAGCCCTCATTTTTATTGTGTTACTGTGAATTCCAGTTTTAAATCAGCATTGCTATGTCACAAAAAGACATGTGTATACATCTTGTATACAGGGCTAATTTTGTATGAAAGTAAGTGCCAGGATGAGGTGCTAGAATGCTAATAGCATATTTGTAAGTTACATAGCAGCAGAGCTGACAGTCAAACAGATTCTGGTATGCTATTTCAGACTATTTTGTCACAAAATTAGCTTTGTGAAAATGTTGTTTAGCTTTGGGGGCTGTTTTTGTTTTRTTTTTTCTTCTATTTTTTTACTGAAATCTTTTAAATTGGAATTTATTATGTTGAAGTTTCAAGTTCTAATGAATCCAAATCACTTTTTCCTAGTTTTCTATTTACAAGTGTTTCCTAAGTGTGAAGGACTTGGGAGGCCAGGGGAGGTCAAATTCACAATACAAGATATTTGATGTACTAATTTGTTAATCATTTATACCTAATTTCTGCTTTGGTTTTGCCTGGCTTCAGTCTCCAGCCATTTTCTTTCCTTTCTCTTCAGAAGGTCCCATTACTTTCTTTCTATGTAATACATGATGACTAGTCCTTAAGCAACTGTAAAGTTTTGGTCTGGTTATTAACTAATTTTTTATCTAATCTRTTATAAAGTCCAACCCAGAGTCACCCTGTATTCATAAAATACTTTTTGTCTGACAGAAGACAGGTATTTCACAGACATATTAGCCTGGAGCCTGGATGAGCACAAAAGGTGGCAAAAAGACAGTCACCTCAGCTGTGTTATGCAGCTCTCTGGGGTCACCCAGGAGTTGTATCCCCACACTTATTCTCTCTTTAAATTGCTGAAAACATGTAAGGAATTATTTCGAAAAGTTGTAAATGAAGACACAGCAGCCAGCATAATTAAGTTCTGTTTCAGAGCAAGGAGCAGAGCCCAGTGTGATGTCTCTACCCTCTTGAAGCTAACAGGGAATCTCATGTTGGCTTCAAGAGGGCTCTGATGTCTCCTTTGGTCACCCACTTCTCTTTCCATTGCATTCCTCCCTTTCACTAGACCACTCTACTTCCTCCAAAAGGTCACGGGGTCCCCTTGATTTGCACCAGCCAAATGTTTGATTTTAATCGGGTCTGCGCAAAGGATTCAGGGTTGGTTGGTTTGTTTACCCTGTATCATTTTACTTAACACTGGTCAAGCACAAAACTAAAAATTAAATAGCTGACATGTAGCCCTTATCCTTCCAAGCCATCAGTTACCATAACATTAGCAAAGTTGCCTGAAGCCGTAGTTCAGGGGCAGCCAGGTTTCGGCAGCAAAGCTGGATTGTGAAGTTTCATTCATCTCCTGTCTGTCCCATTTATGATTCCTCTCCCTCACTCCCTCAGTGCTATGGAACGAGTAGTTTATGGGGCCATACTGCATGTCACAGAAATGGTTAAAAGAAGAACCCTCCCCAAAATAACACTTCATTTCAGTGACCCCGCAGTCAGTGCAGTGCCACAGGTACTGCTGAGCCAGTGGAAAAACAAACCAAGAGGTGGTGACGGGAACAAGCAGCTCAGATGAGGGAAGGAAACCAGTCAACAACTTCTTCAAAAGACTTCTCCTCCCGCATCTGTGTGCCATGGACCAGCTCTTGCAGGAGAATCGAACTATGCCTACTGAAAGAAACGATGCATGCATAAAAAATGAATGGCTGGCCCAGGATATTACCAATGAGATGATAAAGTAAGAAAAAAGAATTTTATGACAGCTTCACAGAAAAAAATGCTGCACAGGGACAAGGTCTAACCTCTTCAGGGCATCTTATGAATATTTCATGAGTGTGATGAAAGGAAACATTTAGCAACGCAGCGTTAAATTTTTGTCTGACAATATATATATCTATGGCAGGCAACWGAAATAGTAGCTTGGACTCTGAATCTGTGTAGTTTTTCAAGGAATTCAGAAATTACCTGTGTGAAACTTACATAAAATTGAGACAAAATATGTAGTGTTTGAAGTTACTGAGTGGGGTTTTATTAAATAAAAATTCTTCAGTAATGGCTTAAAAAAATATTCATTTTAATAGCTTTCTGACAAGGAACGTGCACAATGTGCTAAGAAATATTATAAATATCTCTAAGTTTGAGAGTGTCTGGGACTTGAGCATTTCCCTCCAGGAAGAAACGATTGAGCAATATGCTTTCAGGTTTAAAAAATACTGAAGAGAGGTGAGGAAAAGTGTTTCCATCAGAAAACAATTTCATTGAAATGGAAATATTTTGAGTGAATAAATCAGTTCTAATGAAATCCTCTGGGGTAAGTCTTTCCAAGGAGCTGTTCTGATAACATAAAAATAGTTTATTTTTACTTCTAACTCCTTTTGTTTAGACTTTTCAGTCTTATTAATATATCATCCTCTATACAATATACCACAATATATCATGTACTACATAAATTAAGAAGAGTGCTCTTTCCTGGAAAATAAATGCTTCAGTAATCCTTAGTATTTATTTTTGAACTTCATATTCTTCTGGAAGATTTTGATGAGAAGTAAGGCATATACTGAAACATTAAAATTTCTCAGAGAATTTTATTTCATCACTCCCATCATCTTTGATTCCATGGGCAGTCTTTCCTTACTGCTCTGAGTGACATGTTATCCAGGATGAAGCCTGCTGATTTTTACAGTAAACTCTTTGAAGAAGATACCTAACCACATTTAAGGGCCTTTCCATCATTAATAAGGGGGGTGGAGGGGTGGGGGTGCTGRGGGGAGTGAGAGGAGAGGATGAGGACTCAGCCAACTGAGATCTTTTTTTGCCTAGGAACGGAATTAAACAAACACATTGCTCATGACAGTGGATGGATTAACAGCCTCTCAGTCTGAATGTATTATGCCTGAAGAGATGCTTTGCCATATAAAATTTACCACGCTACCCTTATAATGTGGTCTGGAAAACCACCCTCAGGGCTAAAGGAGCTGGTCAGTTTTTATCCCACCACACATTGCCCTCTCTGCCAAGGTTACAAGATAGGTTAGTGGAGTGAATCTGTGATGGGAGCACTGGGCCACCAAAAAACGCTTGAAAGCAGTAGCCTGTTTCATATAGATTACTAAAAACTCACAGGCATTCAGCTGCAGGGATTCATAGCTGCTGCCAGCCAAGTGCAGTCAGGGTGGTGACTTCAAGCCCAGCACCGTGCGGTTTTCCAGGAGAGCGCTCTGCCAAAGAGGAGTGGCACTCTTATCAGTGTTTGGGATTTTTTCCCATCTGCAGGCTTTTTCATAGCTTTTGCTTAATTTGCATTTCTTAAAAGCCTATTTCACAAATATACTTCATCTGCAGTGATGAGTGAAAATGCCTCTTTTGTTCCTGAGACTGGACTGTGGAATCCCATCTAGCAAAAATGCTAATGAAGAACAAATACTTCCTTTTTTCCTGAGGGCAAATTTAATCATGGAAGTGTAGCACTTCTAAGTGCATTAACACCTGCACTACAGTAAAGAGAAGTTGGCAGTATCCAATATTGCCTTCTAATCAGTCATGCAGAGGTGTTTTCATTCCAGGGAAATAATGGCTACATTTACCAAAATCAATGAACTATATCGTGACTAGAACTGAGTGAAGTATGTGTGTATATATTCATATATATGTGTTTGTATACCTATATATATTTCTGTGTATATATATGAATGAAGTATATATGTATATTCATATTATGCATATGTATGTGTATAATCATATGCTCTCTCTCTTGCACTCTTTCTCTATTATGTATATATAAAGAGAGAGTATAAAATAAGACCATACAATATCTTCTTATTCAGGTGTCCCAGTGTTAATTTTTCACAATTACTTGGCATGTAATCAGTTCATGCAAAGATCTTCAAAACCTTGAACTGGTTCCTGAAAGAATCAAAATCAACTTTGACTGCTATAATACTACTTCAGCTTCTACCGCTGAAGTCCAGGCAGAAGTTCTGTAAGCTTCAGTGCAGATGGATTTTTCATGCTTAAAAGGATCTTGTGGTTATTAAAGAAATTCTACTTTGACAGGAAAACAGAAACTGTAAGAAAATCTAGATGGAGGTGGGGGAGCAGTAAAGAGGGAAAACAGGAGTCAATGTAATAGGGTTAACAAGGGCTTGTAAAACATTTGTCTTTAAAAAGATAACTTTGGTCACAACAAAGGATATAGAAAATGGGAAAGCAGTAAATGGCATAAATGCTGTGACTAAAGCTGCAGATCCACAAAGGGGATGAATTCTTAACCACAGAAGAATTTGATTTCGGTCAGGAAACTATCAGGGCCAGATATATGTATGGATAAAAATGTTAAAAAAAGTTTTTAGGAATGAGGCTGAATTCACAGAAATTCACAGGTGGGCTGAATATCTAATTCCCACTGATTTCCTCCATGGAGACAGTGAGCATCTTTGACACCTTAACATTATGTCCTTTAGAACGTAGTCTAATTCCCTTTGAAGTCAGTGGGAGAGTAGAGGGAAATAATGACAGTCTGGACAAACAGCAGCACTGATATAAAGGTTCAAAGTAGGAGAAGGTATCTGAATGGAAAGAAAGGGTAACAATCTTCCCAGCTCCAGAGACAAATTAAATCTCACTTTGAAGCACGTCAGTGTGGAATCACAGAATTAGAGAATGGTTGAGGTTGGCAGGCACCTCTGGAGATCATCTAGTACACATCCCTGCTCAAAGCAGGGTCAGCTAGAAGAGGCTTCTCAGGACTGTGTCCAGCTGAGTTTTGAGCATCTTCAAGGATGGAGACACCACAACATCTCTGGGCAACCTGGTCCAACATTTGACCACCCTCACACCGACTTTTTTTTCTTTTTTTTTTCTCTGTTTAAGTGGGATTTCCTGTATTTCCATTTGTGCCCGTTGCCTCTTGTCCTCTTATTGGGCACCACTGAGAAGAATTTGACTCCGTCTTCTTTGCTCTCCTCCATCAGGTATTTATGCACACTGGCAAGATCCTCCAGGCTGAACAGTCCCAGGTCTCTCAGCCTCTCCGCATATGTCAGATGCTCCAGTCCCTTAATCATCTTTGTGTAACATTACTTGTGATAGACGGGATAGATACGCTGAATGTGATCCATGCCAGTTTTCTAGGATCTACAGATGTAACTCTGTAGTTTAAATCTGGCCATTTGTACTCATGGGTCTCAGTTTTCCTCACTGCAGCTCATGGACTGTGTCCATCTGGGTTGGACATTGCTGTTACTGTGGAATTGAGCTCCCTGGAAAATATCCAGCTAAGGCAACAAAATACAGAAGAGTACTTTGTGCTGGCCTTCCAAATATACTTGCTCCACCACTGTAAGCAAAATTAATAAATATTGTATTTAAACAGCCACCACTAAGCATCTGAGCTTTCATCCTCTGGCAGTGCTATCCACACTTCTTGGAGATGTCAATTCTTATAATCTAAAAACTTGAAACTGTCATGTTGGTTAGCTACAAAGTACACTGACAAAGTTTTCTTCACAACTGGAACAGTTAGAGACAAAAATCCGACATTAGCAGTTCCCATGTCATTTTAATGAAAGATAGAGACATGCAGCTGAACATTTTGAACAACCTAGCTATCATGGTATACTCAGTTTCAACTTTCTATGAGCTGCACTAACTGGCCATGTGCATATGCTTAACCAGTCCCCTTGCAAAGTGAAATGTGATCAACTAATCTTCAACAGAGGTGGTTTAAGCTGATGCATATTCCTTTGCAATTGTGACAGCTATGGCATATACACAGTACATTATACCAATTTATTAAGCTGCCAAACCCTATAGGTTTCATTTCCTTATATGCTGACATACTGGTATTTTTACTAATGTAGCTTGACTAAGATGGGCATAGGTTCAGTACCATAAGTATGCTTACTCCAGTAGTTTATTCCCCTCCCAGTATAGGAATATCTCTTAGTGATAAGTATGTAAACACACATACAATCGTGTTCACACACCTCAATGCCACTGTAAACCTGCCCAGACTGCTGCATTACTTCAGTTCTATCAGTATAGGTACAGCACTGTAATTTTTGCCCTATCTGGTTCTTTTTGGAAGAAAACAGTGAGGAGAATGAGAAAATGCCAGCAACATAAACCAGTGTCTAATAGGCCAAATTGAGACCAGTCTGTTCATGATTAATAGCTGGTGACTGAGAGAAGACAAGTGGATTCAGTCTAGGCCTTTGGCAGATATATTAATTCATGTATGTTCTCCATATGGGAGGAGATGTAACAGTTTTCCAAAACTTCACTGCATCCAGCCCATGAACGGCAAACAGTCATAACAATATTTCCTCAAGAGGGGCCAAACGCATATATGAAGAATAAATATTTTGTGAATGTGGTAAATAGCTCGTGCATGGGTAGCTGCTGTCACAGCGCGGACATGGGAGAGGAGAGGACAGTGTGTGTGCAGTTGGAGTTTCAGAGCATAGACCCAGTCCTCTGCATGTAGCAGTGCAGCGAGGAGAATGGAGAACCTCATTTCTCATCAGCAGTTCTGCGCTGGGACTGGTGCATGGGAAGTCCATAAGAAATTCAATAGTAACTAAAATTGGCTTCCATTTTGCTGCTCAGAAGACACGTCCTGTTGGAGAGAGAACRGGGGGACAGGAAGCTTTCCTGGTCTATGAAATTACAGATCAGTAATTTAAAGCAAAGAGAATAACATGCTTTCGTTTTCCTTGGCATAGAAGGTATCAACATGTACTTACAAAAGAGTGAAATAGGAAAAGGCACGGGAGAAATAATAATCAGAAAGTAATGAGCTTTTTCAGAGTAATTTCTCTTAAATATACATTTCTCGCCTTATTCATATTTGTTTAGTAACATGAATTATGCTAACTGCTTATATCATATGACTTCATCTGAAAGCACCACCTTTGGCATAAAGCCCTTAAGCTCTGATTTTGCAAAGATTTATGTATGTATTTAACTTAATGTACCCTGGTCCTTATTCCTAGTTAAACTGAGGCCTTTTTACATCATTGTAATGAATGTAAATTGCTACTTTCAGACCAATCTCACTATCAGACCATTTTAGAGAAACCGCAGAGTAAATAAGTCATAGACCCTGTGAGTAGGCCCATTGATTTCAGTTATGCCCTTCACAATGGGTTGTGCGTGTCTGTGTGCATGCGCATGTGAGTATTCATACGTATGCATCTCTTTGCAGAATCAGGTTACTCTTACATGTCTGACCTCTATTATTGACTGAACCTAAGTGAGAACTCTTGGTAATTATATCCTCCAACCGTTCATATTAAGCATTGTGTAATGAGTTGTTGCTCCCCTTCCTTCATTATTAGGGATTGTTATTGTCTCTGGGTTGCATGATGAGACGATTAGTTTTTATTCTGAAATCTATTATGTATGGTCATTACATGTAGTATGAAAAACCCTGGTAGTCTGCCACTGAATATAGATTATCTACTTCTGTGCCTAGATAGCTACAAATGTTGAAGGTAATGCTCCCCATCTGCAACCCTTTGCAAAACACTGAATACACCTTTTCATCTGCATTTCTAGTACGGTTAATCACATTGTGGGAGAGATTATGCTAAATATATTATCAAGACCAAACCATTAACCAAATGTTACTCAGATGTCTCAGTGAACAAAGGGTGGAATCCAGAATGATGTGTTTAATAGACTTTGAGCTTTCAAGTCAATAGTTACTCTGATTCTTCCATCCATCAATATGGGCAAATGCTGTATTTCCAAACAAAGCTTAGATCTGACAGCTCAATATTTGTATGTGATCAGAATTGTAATTATTTTAATTTGAATGTTAATTAATTTATTTGTTAACTGCCTCCTGGGCTTGTGCTCCATCTGACCCAGTTTCATGTCTCTTGATAATATTTATTTGTGGTCTGATGATGAACACAAGGTGTGTTTATATACTTTAAAATAATACCGTTTAATGACGGGAGATGTTATTCTTCAGAATTGCTGAGGCAGACTGCCAGGTATTTAATTGTGAATCTATTAATTTCATCATCTGAATCTGCATCTCTGTTATTCTTTGCAGATACAGTGAAAATCTGAGTCAAGAAAGTTTCCCATGTATACTAGCACACACAGGTTTTTAAAAAGCATCATGGGTCAGACTCAGATTATTACATTATCCTGTTTCCACAGTCATTTAAAGAAAGCAAGGCATATGTGTATTAGTTTAAATAGATAAAATTCAGTACAAAGGTAATGGACTTTTGGGAGGAACAATCTAAACTACTCACACATGATTGACTGCTAAATTAATGGCAAGCACCCAGGAGAAGTTCTGGAGTCATTGTGGACTGCTCGGTAGAAACATCTGCTCAGGCACAGCACTGGTAAAATAACCAAACAAGTGATCATTCAAGCCAGCTCCCCCCCTTTCTGAAGTTGCGGAGTTGAAATGGGATTCAGCTCACCAACTTCAGCCATGTAAAAGTTAGACATCTAGTGTAAAGTAGTTACTGAAGCTCTTCCTGTGGTCAATGGAGGGAGACTAACCTCTGGAGGACAATCCAGCTAGCTAAAGTATGCCTGACGTAAGTGGGATTAGGTGTCCTTTTGAGGTGTCATATCTTCCACCAGCTGTAGAAAGGCAAAGCAGTTGCTTTACACTAGAGGTTAGCTTTTAAATAAATAAAGCTGTGGAGGATGTTACTGCCTCCATGCCTTGTTCTCAGCCCTTAATGTTGCATTCATTTTGCTGAAAAATTGCAGGGCTTGGCTGATAAGGTTCTTGGCAGGTACAAACAGGTCAGAGTGTGGTCTCCACACGGCTGTTACAGACACTGCACTTATCAGACTTTCCATGCCAGGAATTGTAGCTGTCTTCAGAAACTGTACAAGGAGTCAAGACTTTGTTGTTATCAACCGCACCAGCTTGGACTCTCCTGGTTGACAGGCTCGTGGCGGCAGTACGCCAGCACTGCTTTCCTCTGTCAGTTGGCATTCCTGTTTCCTCCACATTTTCATAGTTTCATCAGTGGAAAACCTGAGGGCTGACTTGTATTTAAGTTGTTGAGTTTATTATTTGGGATAGTCATGTTCCAAACCCCTCATCTGATCTGATGGATTAATCCAGTAGTAATTCACAGGTACGGTATGCAATTTCATAAAAAGGGGAGGAGTGCTGTTGGTGTAAGATTATTTTAACAGAGAAACTTCCTGTCACAAAATCTACTGATAATATGGATTATGGATTGATTCTCTCATATTTCATCCCTTAGTGAAAATTTCATTCAGGATCAGTGGGAGCTCCTTTCCCTGCTGGTGATGGTTTCTCAGTGGTGTCCTAACAGTGAACACAGAGTTTAATATTCACTTGCTTTCATTTTGAATATATGCTATTTAAAAGAAGCCTTGTAAAACTTTGAAGTAGGTGTCTGGAAAAAACTTATACAGGAAGTGAACTTCTTGGTTTCTGGCTTGCCCATTCCCACTACAGGCAAAAAGATTTACAAGATTCACAGGAAAAGAGATTAATAAGTATTTTTTAAACTCTTAGCTATCTTTAGCTGTTGACAAATGTGATTTGAAGCTCCTTACTTTTAACATGATGTGTGAATATACTACATGAACATAACAAGTGGCACACCTTGTACATTTTTAAACCTAATGCAAATAAACCCAGTGCCCTGTGAATATTGACAAAGCTAGAATTTCCATACGGAAGGATCAGGCTATTTGTTCTAGTTAAGCTGTAAAAACTATTACACAGTACAGCAGTTAGCATTGTTCTTCCAGCTGCTAATGGCTGGTTTGTCTTCAAAAGGTTCTGCGTGCAGTCTAGTAGGATTGATAAATACATAACTCAGCAAATTCCGTCTGGGTATTTTCAAAAAATTAGAGGGCAAATGCAGATAGGGATGTGAATTTCAAGTTATTGTACCTCCTGATGTCCTCTACGAAGGAACACCAGATTGTCCATTTGCATACATTTTCATTCATTTGCAGAAGGCTTTATAAGTCCCCACGTTTGCTTTAAATTTACAGTGTAATGAAAAAAAAAAAAACAAAACAAAACCAAAACAAAACCCAAAACTCAAGGAAAAGAGATAAGTTCTATGTAGTTATGGGACTGGGGTCAATTTATGATAAATGCTATATAACTAGGTGTGAATCCGATATACAAGGATAGGAAATTTTCGTGAAATGTATAGAATTTCACTCCCATGATAGTGGGATGCATACTGCATGCTGACAGTTCTCAGCTAGACAGGACAAAGAAATAGAAATGACTGGTCAGATGAATTCTAATATAGACTGAAAAAAGTTACAGGACAGCAATACTACAGAGTTTCATAGATGAAAATGAGCTTATTTTGTTTTCTCTGCAGTRGAATTTGCTTGCTGTCTTCAGAGAGCAACTTAATCAGCTCTGAAGTAGCTCCAAAATAGTCTCATAGCAAAATTAAAAGATGAATAAGTTTAAATTAAAATTATGTCTCACAAGGGAATCTGTACTTGAATAATCTAGAAATAAAGTAAACAAGAACAACATCTAAATAGCTCTGCTGTCAGACTTCTTTTCAGTGCCTTGTAGAATGGCAGAACAAACTTGCTTACTTTCATCCTACGCAGAAGACCATGGAAATTCAGATTTACCACCTGGTATGTCATTGTAAAGTATTCTTTTTAAGGCCGGGATTAGTAAATACGAACGTAAAGACTGACTGCTTGTGAAAATCCTATATCACTTTTATTCACACCCAAAATCTGATTCATCAAGAGCTACCATGCCTTTGTCATGAATTTTAAGCAAACTCATTCTTCCTTTATAAGAAAGACTACAAGCTGTACATGAAAAACAAGTCTTCTTTAAGCACAAAAGCATATTCGTTTTGGAAAATCCAAGTGAGCTTTATGGCTAGCACATTCTTCTTTTCACTCATGGCTGTAACTCTGAATGAGGTTTGAAGGAAAAGCACTCTGCCTCATCGCACTGTGGGCAGCACAAGGGAATTCTTGCTTTTTCCTGCCCATTATCTATTCAGTGTTTGACTCAAGGAAGTTGATATTGCTGGTCCTGACTCCAGAGGTGAAGATGTCTTTCACAGCGTTGAACTGTTTTTATAGTCAGAGGTGATTAAACCTTTAGTGTTCTGAAAATTAGTAGTTAATTTTCTGGAACACTAGAAAATAATATGGACATATTTTAACAGCGTATGTGGTGGCCTTGAAATGTTTATTTTACTCAACAGAAATGCAGTTTCATCCAAGGACTCGTCTCCGATGTGCAATATTCATTGTTTGACATTTGTATGGATATTCTCACACTTAGCAATGTCAGTTAGTTGTGAGACAAAGGTAACATCACGTAGCGGGAGATGACACATTGTACATGATGAATAACTGTGGCAAAGTGTCAGTGATATAGCCAAAAAGAGTAGTTCATGAGCATGTCATAAGTTCAGATTTGGTTACAAGTGAACTGCTTACCAAATTGTTTTTTTCACTTGCACAAATGTGAATCGAGTTGCTGAAGATCTTCARGCTAACAAGACAGTATTTGTGATGAATAATTCAGCTGTCCTACTAACCAGTAGCCTGGTTAATGTACCAACTGAAATAAATGGAAATGTCTTGCATCTGTTGACATATGTTATGTGCAAGTTTCAAGAGGGGACACGATGGTTTTGACTTAGCTAGACTCCAAGAGTATAAGTGCAATGCCCTGGGAAAAGTTTAAGACCATATCTGTTGAATTTATTAATTCTCGTCTGAGTATCATTCTTCTCATAAACTCCACATGGGCGAGAAAAGAGTCAGGTGGCGTTGTGCAGCTGCTGGTGTCTCTAATCTGCACTCTGCTGCAAGCTCTTAAACAATTAGCTTAATTTTTGTAATTAGTTTTGATCTGTGGTTTGGGGTCTGCAGAATGTTAGGAGCTGTTTCAACAGGCATCCATAAAAGGGGTAAGCAGTGTTATAGGTGGAACATATGACTGAATTAATTTTCTCTCAGAACACCTGGAATCAATATTATCAGCCAGAAACATGTTGTGTCCTGTATTTTTTCCATTATCTCTAAATTGTGCTTTATGAACCCTGGGTGGTATAATGATGAATATTGTGACAGGAAAAAGGATTTGCTGGGTTGACATGATACTGTACAGCACAGTGATACACATGACTCTTTTGTGTGGAGCTGGGAGGTATTATTTATTCATTCATTTATTTAATTTATTGAATGTATATGCACTGTAGTGATACTGCATTAAACTGTATTCTCTAGTGAATAATATTCCAACAACTGTTTCTAATCAGTGGAAATAAATTGGACCAAAAGCTCATGTACTAGAAACAGAAAGAAGATATCACAGTAAGGCTGGACTGCTCAGCCACAGAGAAAGAGAACAGAACAATTTACAAGTCATTGGATTAATGCACCAGCACACTGATAATTCGCTCAAGATGGCGCAACGCTGGGCACTAATCACAACTGCCTTTGTGTCAACTGTGATCAAGTCAGCAGGTATCACGCCCCAGTTTATGGCATTGGCCCAAAATGAAGGGGTGGCTGGTGCTGTGTGTATGACAGGTCAGTAGCACCCGTGGTTTTCAAGAATGCCTGGTGGTTCCAAGCCCAGGAGAGGGACTTAAATGGTTGAATTATTCTCTGTGTATTCACTCTAGAATGAAATCTGTTAAAATATTTGGAAAAAGGCAAAATATGATATTTAATTTCCCATATTTTGCTAGCACGAATATCAGTTTCCCCAAAAAAGTAGAGGAAACTGGAAAGTGAAATTTCTTTCCCAATTCTTTTTTATTTCTGTAATTTCAAATCTGTAAATGTGAGAAATTTCCAGGCTTTTAAAATGCAAAGGCTTTGCTTGGTAATATGTTTTCTGGACATCATGTCAGCACAATAATTCATAGAAGAAAAACAAAACAAGAAACCTTATTTGAAATCAATTAACAGCAAGATCTGAAAACATTCAACATCCTTTCAAATTGAATTCCCAAATCTACGTTGGACTAATTAGTCCTACAGAAACACAGCAATGGACTTAGCACACTTGTCTGTCTCTATCTCACCCAGCATCCATTCCCCATTACACTCTTTGGATTCATTAGTTGTAGAAATGATAAACTAGTGCTGTAGAGAAGCACAGAATTTGTAATGGTTTSGAAGGTATTTGATGAGTACACACATTAAAAAAATTGTTGATGTTTACATTGAGCCCCCCTACCTTTTAAAGAGCTGTAATAGCATTACTTGTTTGAAATGAAAGCTATTTGTTTTCTAAAGCTACAGGGAGATTTTTGAGCCCATAATGATAGATATATCAAGCCTGCTTTTAATTAGGTTTTGAATGTGGAAACATATTTACAAGTAAAAATCACAGTAAGTCTTCATTAAAATGCATTTTATGGTACTTTAACATGTCAAACATGCTTACCTGCAAGTTGACCATGAACCATAGAAGGGGTAGCATATGCCTGTTTCCGAGCTAGCAATCATTTTAAATGTACTGCAGTGGATTTACTTCTAAATAGAGTGAAGTTACTCTACCACGTCTGAATTATTTCTAAGGCTGTCGTAGTCATGTTTTCCTGGGAGAGATGCCCATCCCGAGAGGATGCCCGTCCATATTGGCACCGTACAGACTCAATGCTGCCTGCCATCTGCAGGGATGGCAGGGGGAGGACCACGTGAGTGCTCTCCATGGTGCAAGCCCACTGTCGTCTCTCAGGGATGCAATCTCACAAYGGGTACCATCTCCAGCCACATGCCTGCCAGTCCTCAGAGCCCTGAGAAGACTGGAGACTCATGCTGTCCATATCAGCCCCCTTGCGTGTTGATAGTACCCTAAGTTTGCCTGTTGGACTCCATGTCAACAGTGGGCTGCTATTTTCTGGTACAAGGTTCAGTAATCTGTTCACATGGCTTTGTTTCAGGAGTTGGTATGGGGTACGGAGCAGCAGTACCTTTTTCCTAGGCCCAGCCTGTTTCAGAAATCAGTATCACCCTTTGGGTATTCGATATGACAGACCTGTGTGGGAATAGATGAGCACTTCAGTATTGTCAAGTACCTTCTGCTGTAGTTACTGAAATTTTGCAAAACACTCCCCGACTTGCCACTGTCCATGACATCCCTGTTATCATCACTGGGGTCTGGAAAAATGAGGTGTCCAGCTGTGCTGAGATTATTAATGGAGTTGCTCACTGTTCCTGTGATTATTGCAGCTCTAAAGGTGCTGTTCCACTTCAGGCACATGAACCTCAGCTGCAGTGAATATATGCATAACACCCACACCTTACAGGGTTCTACATGGTTCTCTTGTGGCAAGTAGAGCACCCTTTCGCTGCTCTCTTCTTCCACTGGTGATATATGCTGACATCGGTGGCATCATCAGCAATGGCATTAGCCTCTGCTGCCACAGAAACATGCRAGGATGGCCTGACAAGCACAGAGCCTAAAAGCAGTTCAGCTGTACCCATATGTCCTGCCAGCTGTCTGGGAAGGTCACTGCCCACCAGAGCAGGTTGGTGGAGAACCGAATCTGATGACCTTCACAGTCTGTGTTAGAGAGAAAGTCTCCCTGAAGGAGCCCATGCACCCTCGCTCCCACACCTCAAGCAGCATCCTTATGATGGTTTGTGTCAAAGCCATTTACCACTCACTGGAGACACATGCTCAGTGGTGGCTTCCCAGCCTTAGCTCAAGTTCCTTGTAATAGAAGCATTTTCACAAGGTGACCCAGCAGACAGCTGTGGTTCAGATATGCAAACTGAGCTGCCTTTTCAATTCTCCCTCTCCTCCCATACATCTGAACCTGGCTCTGACCATCCCGCCAGCCACAGCCACATATTGTTGCCAGCAAAATTCTCAGTTTAAGTTTGCTTCCTGCAAATATTTACAAGGGTCTTACATGTCTTCTGAGCCCCAAGTAGCTCCCCTATGGAGAACTGACATAATAAAGAAATTACCCATCAAATAAAATATAATTACCTTCTCTTGCAGTTCCCAGAACAAGGATTTTCTGGGGAACTTGCCAAAAGACAGAAGAGGAGAGTGGGCAACATGCTGTAATCGCTCAAGCCCAGAGCATGGGGCAGTCCCTAGACAGATTCCCAGAGCACTGTAAAGTCATTCTGTGTATCCTCTCTCCCTCCTTTAGGAGGTGAAGCACTGAACCTGGCTCCAGATATTGTTTCAATTCCTTCAAAGCAGTGCAACTGGTGACTGTGTGTTTTGCAGCCTTCATTCCCTGTCAAGTATGCAAATTGAAGTTTAGAGGAGGCTTTTGTCAGAAACAGGCTCATCCTGAATTTCCCATTTGGTTTCTGAATAGCCTAATGAAGAAAAATTCAGACAAATGCCATAGCATAATATCGGAGAGTGAAACTGTGACAAAATAACATGAGTGACTCACAGACTGCAGTAGGAGTTTTATTTTTTTTCTGGGCTGTTACATCCAGGCTCTGAATACTGCAGAATAACAATGAGAAAAAGCAATGAAATACACTGAGTGTTGCAGGCTTTGTGATTCACTACTAAACAGCTCTTTCAAAAGTCTTCTTGTTGTTAAAACCAGTGTTGCCACACTGGTGAAGAAATGATATACTGTAGAAATAAATCAGGCCCTAGGAAAATTCTAGATTCCAGAAACAAAAGGATAGATCACTATGAGTGGCTAACATGCTCAAAGAAAAAAAAAAAAAAATCCTTTATGGATTTTTGACCTACATTCAAGTAAAATGCTATTTTTCAACTGCTCTTAAATCTTTTTTTCAGCTTTATTCTAGAAAGGGTATTGCAGTTCGTAAGAAGCTTGACTGCTGGAGCACATCTGCTGCTTTAGTTTTAAAAGGCTGTGATTGCAGAATTCTAGACACTTGACAGAAATTTCTGTCTTAAATGGTAAAAACATTCTTAATCTAGAAAACAACCATATTTGTTTCAGTCCTGGAAAAGCTGCTAAACAGAGAAATTCTTTGCAATTAAGATCAAGTAGCTGTCTTGCCACTTTAAGTACAGTATATTTTTTTGCTTTTCAATTGCACATTGTTCCTTTTTTCCCTCCTGTCATCTTTACTGGGACTTTCTCATTGGATCCAATTTGTTTTCTTTGAATGCTATATGTTCATTCCTTTCCATGTTTCCAGCTTTAATGTCTGTTAGTCCAGGATTCTGGAAATGAAATGGCACATATTTACCTGTATATTCCAAAAATCCAACTGGAATAAATTACTTTTCCATGGTTTAGGCTAAATCTGAATGAGTTATTTTCTCTGATGTTAAAATTTCTGACTCATTCACTCTTTTTTTGGACTTGCTTGGTATGACTCTTCAGAGTCACTTTGAATTTATCACCACTCCTGGATATTCCATATTTAATACTAATCCTTCCATCCTTTGCTGGACAGGAAATGACTTATTCAGCATCACAGAGCAAAGTAATTATTCAGCTGTGAATAAAATGCAAGAATCCAAGGTTGCTAACTCTTATAACTGTACTGTGAATCTTGTGATAACAAGTAGCTCTTTAAAAGTCCCTGACCTCCAAGTCTGTAAATGTGTGACAGCACAGATCCATGAGAGTCTCAGCCTTCACTCAGTGTGAACCCACCTCAGGAAACACAAGTGAAAGAGCCAGACACTAAAATGTACTTTCTATTGCATTTATCAATGCTGTTTGAAATCTGTTTTATTATCTGGGGGGACCTGACAGCTTTTAGGCAGCAGGTGTGTGATGATTCTGGTGGTGCTGATTTTCAGTTCTTTCTGCTGTTGAGACCTTCAGTGTTTGGGAGCCAGTGGTTTTAGGATCTGCATCTGTTACAGGAACTGTGGGAAAAATCAAGACAAATTCTCTCTTAAACATTTTCTGTTTGAACTGAGAGACAGCGTTTTACTGCAGAGTTCTTCATATGAGTGAGGCTTTTTTAATGCTTGATGATGATTTATGAAGCCACAAAACCATTCAGCACAAACTTGTTCAAGCACCATAGCAATAACTAATGTAATTAGCACATTTGAGGACAGTGAAAACTGCAAAATAAGCAGGCATCAGTCACTAAAGCAATAGATTGATTTTTCAGTGTGTGTTCCAGTGCTTTTATCAATACCATGCGTTAGTGCTTTCGGACTATGTCATTCTCCAGTCTGCTCTTTGCTTGGCTAAATGTCAATAGAAAGTATAATATCCGAACTCATTAGTTCTTTTAATCAACTCTAAATAACATGCTACTATTACTGGATACTATTTGACGGTCAAAGGAGTACAGGCAGGCATGGGGAAATGGAAAAAGTCAGTGATAGAATGACACAGATTTTATTAATTTATCCCTTTCTGGGCTTTTTTTTTCCTCCTTTTGGAGGCACCTTCCTTTCACGTACTGCCTTCTTTCCTTCCCAGAAGGGACAGGGAGATAGAATGATTGCATACTTCTAGATCATTTCCTCAACTTGCTCTCAAACCTGTAAAAAGTTTCTTTGGGTATTCTAACTCTGATCCACCAAGAGGTAATAAATAGCTTTTGCTTCGAATACTTGAGTAATGTCCCCTAGTGTCAGTATGTGGCTAAGTTTAACCAAACCTAAGTAGAAACTGAGACACCTAAAATAAAATTCTGCAATACATGAAGCAACTAATTCAAACATCCGTCTATGTTAAAGTTCAGGATGGTGAGGTTTTTTCTATGTTAAGACTAGAAATGTTATCAAGGGGAAAAGCTGGACTCAAGGTCTTCTGTAAAGTATAAACATTTTCATACTTTGTTTTGCTTAAATGAGCCATCAGTAAAAACACAGATGAGGGTCCTCCACTGGTGTAAATATCCACAGTTTCTTTGATGCCTGTGGACTGCTGAAAAATTTTCCCAGGTGAGGAACATGTAGCTCGTTAGCCAGAACTCTGCTCCATCTGGATGTGAAGAAAGGTGACCCAAAACTGGGATAGTACATGCTGGAATTTTTCATCAAGTGAAATCCACAACTTAAGACAAGCGCAAGATGAATGGAACAGTCTGTTAAAAGTCTTTAAATCAAATTGAAATAAATAAAAGCCTGTCTTTGCAACACAGAACTTTTAAATTAGTCTTCACTGCAGAGCAATCTTCCTATGAGACTATGATTTTCTTGTTATAACTTTCCAAAAGCATGAAGAGACATTTTTATATACCATGAAGTGGGCTTTAAAATAGGTAATACTGTTGTATAAATTATTTGTAAGTCTATGAATTATAGAAGTATTTAATCCCTTTCCATAAAAAATAAAAATAAAAAAAAAATAAAGCAAAATTTACAGGCTTAATGAATGAAGACCTAGGTGATAAATCTTACTTAAGATAGGCCAGCAATACTCAAAACACATTATATACTGACTGGCTGAGCCAAAGCATTATTCTCAAGAGATTGTTTTGCCCTTTTAGTAGAGTTAAATAAGTAGTGGAAATAATATTTAGAACAACCTTTTGCACAGCAGACCAAGAAGATGACTTTTGCTTGGTAACTGTTTGACTAAGCCCAGCTGCTTCCGTCACTTGGGAGCTGGGTTGCAAGGGGGGGTAGCAGTAGCTTCTCTTTGAAGTAAGGCCAACAGGCCTCTTCAAGGACATCTGTGGTACTCAACAAACCCTGAGAATGCTTTGGGCCAACTTAAACTTCACCCTTATTATAAAGGACCTTAAATAGGAGCTATTTGGGGGTTCCCAAATTAGTTTCCATATTGATAATTAATCCACAAAGGTCAGGCAGGTGGTGTTGCTTGCAATGACCAGTTTTGCTCCATTTGTACCTTCCTGACATTTTTTTGGCGTATAGTGCTCTCGTGCTTGGATCACTTTTCTGTTATACGCAGGATAGTTCCACCAGTGAAAACCTGGCCCCAGATTAGGTCCTCCGTGGTCAAGTTGTGACTGTGAAGCTGTCATTGCCGTTTGTTCTGCTGGGACCAAAATTGCAAGTCTTTCAGAGAAGACAGACACTGTAATAGGCTCTGTGGCTGAATGTTAGGCAGGAAACCAAAGGATGAAAACAGGGTGCAAGAGAAAAGCTGAAGGCAATGCCCAGGTTGGTATGACAGAGAGAGAATGTAATCCAGCCTGTGGGTGGAGGACAGGTCATTGATCAAGGACTGTAATACTTTAGTAGTAATTTTCTTCAAGCTGACAAGGTAATATTATTATTGTCTTTACCTTTATTGAGGAAAAATATGAGTGAGTTTTGGCTATAAGAAAGGGGTTTGGCTCTTGAACTGCAGCTCTCCGGTGTTTGTGTGGGGTGTGTGTCCCGTGACTGTGCTGTCCTTGCATGCGTCTTGTGGTAGCCTGCATCCCAGCTGTGAATGGAAGTGAGCTACTGCCATCAGGATGTCTCAGTGAAAGCACGCAATACTTTGAAGGAATACTCTAGGTGTCCACCTGAAGCAGGTGTGCTGGTGACCCTGAGTGGAGCTGTTTTGTGAAGCCTGAATACATTCAAGAGAAAGGAAGGGTTTCAGACATGCTTCCCAGGTCTGTGCCTGAACAGTTATTCTTATTTCCTAGCTCTAGGCAGCTCAATATGTGGGTTTGATTGGATTGCCATTCTGAGTCATCTAATTCTCCCTCTATAACGATTGCAGGTATCTAATTCTGTATTCTCAGCTAGGAGCTGGTTGTTAAATGCGACATAGAGAAGTGCTTAACTTAGAGACACCTCTGTCCTGTACTGGATGTGGCCAATGGGAAGAGCAGTCCTAGCCTTCAATCCCTGTGGGGCAGGCCAATAGTTCAGCCATGCAATTCATTTCACAACCATGTGAAGATCACCCCTGCGGGGATTATTGTAGACTAAAAGCAGAGATTAACCTTAAACTAGCTTGGCCAAATGTGACCATTTAAGCAGCATTAGGTTTTTCATTGTGTTTGGATTTTGTATCAATCACACATTTCTATGGTTAACTTAGGTATAAAAGCTTTTAAAAAAAAAAAAAGCTAGGTAATCATATACTGATTATGATCTGTATGTTTACTGTAAATTTTGCAAACCTGAAGGATGAAGACATTTAAAATATTGTGACTAATCTGTTTTACTGAGGAATCCTYTGCATTTACGGCCTTTCTGCTGGGGATTCTACCAAGACCTTTCCAAGGTTTGGCCCCAGTGTCGTATCAGAGAACTCTGGACCGGCACCATCACACTCTCTGTGGCGGTGAGATTGAACCTTTGCTTTATTCATATTGCCTCTGATACTGGAATGATGTTTTCCATTGTTAGTTTCTCCATACAGGGAGAAATTAACCTCCCAGCCTATTTACATGCACTAGCAATAAAGCCCCATTTTAATGAGAAAATGAATATTTGGACTTTACACTTTAGCCAGCAATGTATCGTTTCTGGCAGCTGTGCTTTTTATTCACTCTTACTCTGWCTGAAACAGCTTCAGTGACAGCAGCCAGGATCCTCCCCTTCTGTTCAGCTTTTCCATAGAAGGCAAAATGAAATAGATGTCTCTAAAGATAGGCCAGTACTATTTTGAATCCTTTCTTTTTCATGGGATCGTGCCAATAAACAAAAAAAAAAATCCCTCATTCCTACCTTTATCCTTTAGGAGCCAAAGCACTCTTTCAGGAATATCAACTATTTCTTCCTACCTGATTCTTCAAATTCACATTCTTCCTCTTTCCTTTTTATTTCTCCTTCTTAGCTTCTTTTATCACACAATAAAAAAAAATGTTAGCTCTATGTTAGGTTAGGGTTTTTTTAAAAACAAGAGAGTGTTATTTAATTGTTCTACAAGGTTTTAAAGCTAATGGCCCAACTCATAGGTAGTAAAACAACAGTGATTCATATCTTTTTTTGTAAGCAACATCACCCAAAGGGCATTATGCAACTCTGGTTTTGATAGGGATTTTCTTTTTTTCCTCAGGCATAATGACTCCAGAGAGACCGAACATAACAGTGATCAATTGGGCTGCTTTCTTTTCCATTCCAGTTTTACACAACAAAGGGATCCGTTGATTTTATTTGTCATTTATTTATGCTTTAAGCAAGCCTGGTTTGGAAAATATTCAAACCAATTCAAAACCAAACACACCTGGTCTGTCCAGTAGGCACTTCTGCTATTGGCGCCTCAGCATAAATGTGTTGTTTCCCCTGGCTGAGATTATGAGGCAAGGTCATCCGTGGTGTTACTGTGCTGAAATAAGCAACAATATTGAGAGCTGTATCCTTTTTTAGTTAAAGCTAGTGAGAATTTTGTTGCTGGGAGCTGGCTATAATGGGATACAAGTCAGGAGTTAACATGTTGTTTGTTGACTTTGAGCCAAATCTAAAACGTGCTGTAATTCTGCACCAGTCCAAAACTGCAGTCTCAAAAAGCCCCACTTACTTGTGTCTGCTTTCGCATTTGCCTGAAGTGATGAGACATTTTTCCAGGTGAGTGCAGATGGATCTTTCAGCACCCAGAAACAACCACAGTGTGGCTAGGTCTGTCTAATCAAGCTAGGGTGTGGGACCTGGGAAGTCCATGTCCAGCTCCTCCATCCTGTAGATGCTATTGGAGTGAACTGAAGATGTCTGGGAAGGATTCCTTGCCAAAATGAAGCTGTGGTTCCCCTTGCCTTTAAGACATAACCAAAGAAGAGGGTGGTGATGATCATTTTCTGTCTATTGTTAAATTAACTATTAACTAAATTAACTATTTTGCCTGGTACTGTTTAATTTTCTTTCCAGCAAACGGATGTCCCAGGTTTACGCTCTTTTGTCTGAGCAGGAGATTTAAGCCTCTTTCCCAAGTATTTCAGGTGAGTGCGCTAATCAGTGAGCTGGCAAACCAACGAAGAGGGCAGTTAGAGCATTATGCTTGAAAGTGGAACACCTGCCTCTGATACCTTCTCCCAGGACTGTAACATAAATAAGATGTTGTTTGAACAGCATGAATGCTATTCCTCTGCCCCTGTTTGAAAACAGGATGAGTGAACCTGGCTCAGTTACTCAAAAGAGAGCCAGTAGGTACCTCTCCTTGGGAAACTCCTCCAGGCTGGGTCTCCGAATGGACTGCAGCCTACAAACCTGGAGCAAGGCATCCTTGCCCCATGGGGGGGGCATGTTTGAGACTCCTCTCTTGTAACACAGGGCACAAACCTCAGCAGTGGTTCCTGTTGGGTAGCTCAAGGCATCTTCCTTCTCTGGGACTCATGAGGTCTCCTGAGTCCCATTTCCATAGGGCCACTGGGAGCCTCGGTACAATTCTCAGTTCTCCACTGGTGCCAGAACAGTAAAAACYAGGTGTCACGGTGACCAGCAATGTGATAACAGGGCAGAAGGATGCCTGTAGCTCCCTCACCTAATAGTGCCGCCTACTCACATGTAGCTGCAGAGCTCCCTCCCCATGACAGCAGCCACATCCTGTCCTGCAAAATCCTAAAAACCAAAACATCCTGACTGATTCTGGCTCTTTGTCCTCTTGCCCAAAATATACATGGATTTGATAAGCCTTTTGTTCTGTTAAAATTCTGCACATTAGCACAGATCTCATTACCACATATTGGTCACAATATCCTCTTTATAGCTACAAATATCTCTGGCATAAGTAGCTTCTAATTACCTTTATTCTCCATGTTGAATAYGTGAAAGCAGTGACACATACACATTATTAGCATGCAACTGGAGAAGAAGTTTGAAACCAATGTGCTGCTGATTTTTCCCCTCACTCCTTAGCAGGGGTCTTCTATTTCACAGCAGTCACGAGGTGTGTATTATGTATCTAAAAAGGGGACAATTATGAGTATTTTGCCGATTATTAAAAAACCCCAACAAACAACCTACTTTTATTAGCTGACAAATGAAGCTTTATGTTTCAAGAATGGTACAGTTCATTTAAGATATCGCTGACCCAGATTTGTATTTCTGTACCGAATTGCTTCAAGTGAGTAATGTACAGTATATTTATAGGATCATTATTAAATTGGCACTTGCATAGTTTAAATCCCTTTGCACTAGATTCACAAGGGAGACTCAAGCACTCTTGTCACCCAGTGGGTAGAAAGCTTGGGTTGATGTTCACAGGAGTGGTAGTCTGGAGTAGTTTTCCAAAAGGAGTAACTGATTTTGAGATGCAGATAGAACTTGCTGTAAAATGGAAACTCATCTGACCTATTTTGGACTTCTACTTTTGGGTGAGATGAAGTATACCCCTAAGTGCCTCTTTTCCACAATTCGTTTTCCATGGCTGGCTTATTGAGGACTGTAGGCTTTCAACATCTGTAGTTAGTTTATATAAATCCCACCCAGGGTCTGAATAGGAGCTGTGAAGATCATCACTAAGTATTGTAGTAGTGTTGCAGTGCGGTGTCTCCAATTTGTTGAAGTTGGCAGTAGGCAGTTGTGCCACGGCATGTTCCAGTGATTATTTCAGTATATGCAGTTTTCTGCCTTCTTTTGAATAATGTAATTGCTACAGCAGTCAGCACTGCAAACATGAAGGCGACCCTTCTGAAAGGGCTCTGAAGCCTACCTCCCTTGGAAATGACGGGAGCTAGCTGCTTAACTTCTCTGAAAAATTCAGTAAGTAAAAGATATTTTTAAAAATCTAGCTAAGAGTGTTATTTTCAGATGTAAGCTAGGCATCTTGAAAGTTTGCCAACTTTGACTTCAAAGGCAAAACTAAACAAAATCAAAGAGACAGCTGACATACATAGATTTGTCAAACTAATTTCATGGGGCAGTAGTGATAAGAAATGGAGTTAGGGTGGAGTGTACCAGTCCTGGCTTGGTTTTGCTTCCATTCTTCCACTCTTGCTTGTAAACTGGAACGTTGTTTGAGGCGGGGGCTGTGTTTCGTGTCCACGCAGTGTGGCACTTCGCGTCATGGGGCTTCGATTAAAGTCTTCCTGCTGAATGATCACTTATGCAAGTAATGGTCGTACATAAAACACCAGTATCTGAACAACATATTTTCTATTCTAGCTTTGCCTGTCACTTCAAATTCACTTTTACTTTTTGTCTTGCTACTCAATGTCACCTTTAGGTTTAAGTGCATTTTTCCTGCAGCTATGCAGCGATTTCAATGCATTAACACATTTTCGATATGAAACAGTGCAAGAAACAGATTCAGAATATGTCCCTTAGAAGGAAGTACTGTATAGGTCAATATCGGTTTGGAACCTTTTTCAAGGGTGTATCTACATCCTTGAGGGAATGAATTAAAATAAATGTCCCCTAACTCTAACAGGACCCTAACTCTACCAAGAAGAATAAGGTCAGCCTTAAGTATCTTGTGCTCCAGTTGAAATTTGATTGCACTGACTTGTACAGTGGAGTAAACAAAAATATTTTAATTTTTATTATTATTGTTGTTGTTTTTATTATTCATGAAGGTGTTAAGAGTTGTCAGTTCAAAGTAAAAACGCTGCTAAACACACTAAGAGCGGACAGAAAGGTTGTTAACATAATGGACATACACACTTAGAGGCAGCCAGTTTTTTGCCAACATTAAATCCTTAGACACTTTTATAAGGATGAAAAAATAGTAATAATAATAATATTATTAATAATAAGTATTATAATAGCTACATTTTTTGATCATAAAATTCATTTCACCAACATAGAAGAGTCTGCAGAAATACATACATTCGAGGACCTGTTTTTTGAGAGCTAGGAAATTTTGAATTGAAACACCTAAGGAAACAAATGTCAGGATGGATAGAAAAAAAAACCTAATGTGCTACAACTCAGCTTCTTCATCATTGGCAAATATGTATTCAGAGATGTCAGACATTTGTTACAGCACTATTTTCTCTGACTGGCCAGGTTTTATTTAACATGCCCAGGCATAACTGACTTGGGTGAGGACCTTCTTCCCTGACCTATGAAGTCCTTCAAGGCCTGAGATGGGATATCTTTGACCTAATTCAAAGGGAGCTGGATGTCTAATGCAGTTTAGATTCAGCAGAAGTCCAAGGGATAAAAATAGGGGAAACGAGATGCAGTTCTTCACAGGAAAAATGCAATACCTCATATATAAACACGTCCCAGTGCATTCTGAAACTTCAGTTACTGGAATTCTGGCATGAAATGTCTTTGTATTGCCGGGAATCTTACTCTTCTGTCCAACAGCAGTCTCAGAAGAGGGTACAGAAACAAGCACAGAGTCTTGTCTTCGCCCTGGGTGCAGTAACATTATTGCATGACAACATGTATTTTAAAAATACAGAGAAAGGGACCGAGACGCTACTCCAAAGCAATGTCTGTGGGTATGGTTAGAACAACCCTCAAAGGTCAGCTCTCTGTCACACTCAGTTTGGAGCATCTGAAATCCGTTCTCACACTGGATGTTGTTTTGGGAAACGATAGCAAAAGGCCAGAGTAGGGACTGGGTGAGACTGGCCATTCCAGCAAGGTCTGCAGGCTAAAGCCAGAGCTGCCTGGCAGAGGCCAGATGTGCAGCTGACATGAGCGTCCAATTCAGCCTTCACTGCTGGAGCAACGCCAATGTGAGGCTTTCAGTCTGGGGATTTTTTCTCTTGAAAAAATTACAATCTCAATAAAGATAAAAAGGAGTGTTTGTGTTCCTTTGTGTGTGTGTGAGTGCATGCAACTACTGAGACTGTTAGAAAGATTAGATACAGGATAAGTAAATGTTGCCCTTTTTAAAATTTCACACTTAATTTAAAGCTATAAATTTCCATTTAAAATATTTTGTTCACTATGTGAACCATAAACAATTTATACGGTAATGGGTCCTCTGAAACCAAAACACTGTTTCTGTGAGTAGACTAGCATGGTGGTTATGTCATCTATGTATATACAAAGTGGTTAACAAAATAAGCACACTCGATTATCAAAATATTATGCAGAGGCATAATATTTGCCTCTGCAAAAGGCATTCCTATTTTTTTCTTGTTTTGTCTAATGACTTAATACCAAAATATTATTAGATACATCAAAAAACACCCACAGGTACATATTCTGTGAGTCAAGAGTATGTTAAATGCATTGTGTTGTATTTATGAAAAGGAATGATTTTACATAGTTGGTGCTAAAAAGATGTTTCCTAAAATACTGTGTCACAAATGAAAATATGAGGACACACATGATAACTGTAGCTGAATAATTACATTTGTGGCATAAACTTACAAAAGCCAGAAAAGTCACAGATAGGACATGCTTTCACTGCAGAATTTCCTGACTTGTTGGTTTCTATCTCATCCTTAATGCTATCTAAATTCTGTTTCAGCCTGTGAATTGAATTTTCTTTTGATTTGAGCAGATCATATATTCATTTGTCGACACTCTATCTTCATCAATCAATGCATTATACCAGGCAGCTTCATCTCCTCCTGAAAGATAACCTTGGATTATGTCATGGCTCAATTCTGTATTGCCCCTACAGAGATAATGAATTCGCACATGTAAGAGGATCATTTACCAATGGGGGTGGGATGCTGTTTTGAGCATATCATTTCCATCTGCCACAGGATGATTCCATTTGCAAAAATCGATCTCCTGGAGGAGGATTTCTTAGCTGCGGTAAGCACGCTGTAGGCACAGTGTAGCAGAGTGTGTCATCTGACCGGAGAGGAAGAAGGGATCACATTGCTGCTGCTTCCCCCAGAAAGTCAAGGCTGCAGGCATGGGTTTGCATCTCTTCACATCGAGACTGGAGAAAGAGGCAAGGATAGGGTAAACAACACCTTCCTTCTCATAGCAAGGGGTTGCAGCTCAGCAGGGCTGAGAGGAGGAACRTACCCACATGTCGGGGTGTACAGTGCAAGCATAGGCATAGTTAAGCCACTTCTGAAAGCGTTCAGCCCCAACTGTGACAAACTCTGTTAGATGCTGAAGCAGGCACTGCTGTGAGATGACCTCTTTTAAACAGCTTTAGGATTCAGCTTAATGGCTCCCAGAAAAGAATTGAGCCCATATTTAATTAGTGTGAATAAAATTATGCATTTCATCAGCTGTAAACAATAGTAATCACACATATCACAATGAAAAATTATGCACTTGAAGCAACTTTACTTGTGTGGAGTGGAATTTGGCAAGAGGGAGTGCAGATGGATGCCTAAGAAAGTACTCTGCGGGGGCTCCCAGGGTGGACCAGGAACAGACGCATACCAGTTTGATCACTGCAAGCCCTAGATTGCCACAGGCATCAATAAACAAGGTAAAGTAGATCTTGCATATTACATCGGTTATCATATGCCAGCAAGACCAAATTATGCACAAGGCAAAAGGAATCACAGCAATAGCTGAGCAACTGAGGGGCTATGAGTATTTGCATCCCCTGCCAAAATCTGCCAGGATTGCATCCCCTCCTGTTCCAGTGTTGTCCTCCCCTTAGTCATGAGAGGCAAAAGATAGAGGTGAATTTGCAAGAGCAGGACAGTATCTCTTTGAGTAGCCTGGGAGCTACTGAGTGGAGTTGCCCGACTTCCAGATCAGCTGTGTACGTGTGTAGCTCAAAAGTCATGGGTTAAGTATGGTTTCAAGGAACTCACCAAGTCTTGCCATTTCTATCTATTCTCAGCACTGTGGAAGGAACAAAGACTCATTCAGCATATTTGAAATCATAAACTTTGTTTGCTATAGGACTGGACGTCCACAGACCTATAGTCAGTTCCCTCGATGCAACCGGCATCGTACTGGAGTTCCTCTGGCTCCTCCGCTCACGGTGATTGTAACAGGAGATTCAGGTGCAATCCCGGTCCTGGTGACAGACACATGTTCATGCAATGTGAGGAGGACAAGGCATTTGTTTAATGCAAATTACTGATTACAGGCAGACATTTTGTTCAGTGTGTTTTCATGTTCATTTTCTCAGAAACATGTATATTTTTTTTCCCAAGGTCCACCTTTGCTGTCGTATTTTGGTATATTTATTGCATGTCACTGTTCAGTGTGCATTGTGTCATAGTGTGATAGTATCAACTGTCATAAAGGATAAGCTAATATGTCAACTTGCAGCTTGATGCAGCTTGACAAGATGAAATTTGCAAAAAATAAACATTATTCCTGCCAATACCCACTGGTCATAATGACTTCAGGTGTACCTCCCTTAATTAATCACTAACTAATGATAGTTTCCTGATTAGCTGCCAGAAACAGGGTACAATATGGGTATTGTGTATCTGTCTATGTGACATATTTCAGGCTGGCATACAGACTTACAGAGATATTACCTATTTACCATGCAGTTCTTAACAGGTTATTCTGATTATTTTTTTCTGGTTCTTTCGGGTAGGCAAAAATATGAATTCACTGGAACACTTTTTTTTTTTTTTGAAACACATGAATCAATCTGAGTTCTTTGAAATTGCATTATTCTAAAGAGTGTTCATAAATCTTGGAGATATAATTTATTTTTCTAAAGATCTATATTTTATGAAAGACAGTTTAAATTTGCACCTGAGACCATTATAGTTTCTATGAAAAAAGAATGGATAACAAATTGAGTGGATGGACTCTCATTAAGCATAAAATTACTCGACAAGAACCATTCTGAATCAATTAATCCTAATGTAACAGGACTCTCATTTTCTGGCATTCTCAAAATCAAAAGTAAGTATTTGCATCATTTTTCATCATTACAAATGTGATTACTTCTGTTTACAGCCGATGAAATACATAGTTTTTGTCACAGTAATTAAATACTGGCACTACTTTTTTTCTGGGAGCCATTAAATTGAATCCTAAGGTTGTCTAAAGAAGCTTGTCTCACAACAGTGCCCTTCCACCCTTTASTCTCCTCCCTACACACTTTCCATGAGCATGTGCAAAAAGGATCAGAAAATCCAATTTACGTGACATAGCATGATACTGTGAGACATATCTGTAGTTTAAAATAAGATTTGGTTCCAGGGGCATTACAGGGAAATAACATCATCCCTTCTGTTTATCATACTTCATGTGTGACTGTTATAAATGGACTTTTTATTTGAATGTATTATTTTGTTAATCAGTGTGTTTTAGATTTGTCCTGAAGTTGTTTGGTTTAGCATTATTGAAACAATCCAAATTCTTGACACCTGGATCTGCCAGCTAACAGGACAGCAGATTATTCAAGGACAGGCAGGTAAATTTCCCATGGAACATTAGTTGTGGGATTGGAGGGGGCTGCCTTGACACCAACAAAGGCATTTTACTTACGTTGATTCACTCAGCAAGGAATGTTAATTATTAGGATAGGTAGAAAGATGGTTCCTGTTTATTGTCCCATGGAAACAAATGTTTCCAAAGCCCATTTTGAAGAGAATTTTCTTGTTTCAGATTCCAATTAAATTAAAATTTTGAAATGTAATATATAGAGAGGAAAGGCTTAAAGAAATAAAACACTAAAGCTATCAATTCAAATTATTAAAAAAAACACAAACACCCAAACAAACGAGTTCTGGTTTTGACCAGCCTAAGTTACGGCATTTACTGTAATAAATAAAATGTAGTGAACAACACAACCCACCCCATTGTGCCTGGCACACACATTGCCGAGGCAGCTTAAGGAAACACCAAATGCAGCTCTGAATTCTCTGACCAAAAGGTGGTTCTAGTGCACTAAGCGTTTAAAGCCCTCTAAGTTTGGAGAATTTAGGTTGTGAGGCAGTTTTAATGCAAACCATGCCTGGCTTCCCAAGTAAGTGGATCTCTCTATGCCAGTACAGTGATCTGTTTCATTAAAGAAGTAAGGCTATCCCTTTTTGGAAGTACAGCATTATTTTAGAGAAATTTATAAGGACACCATACCACTTACATTATTCAGTGTTTGTATACTTCAGGGGATGTGACAGAAACATTATTTACTTATTCAAAGCAATCAGGAAAGGCTATTTTTCTCTTCTAGTATGGCTGATACAATAGTTCAGTTTACATATTTAAATAAAATTAATTTTCTGTCTCTTGCTAACTTCTGTTGACCTCTTCTATTATGGTGTAAGTTGTTTGGTTTTATTTGTTCCCAAATTCTAATATTCCATTTCCCTTGTACTGTTAAGTGTGTATGCATAAGGCCAATATTTGGTGCCTTCCAATAGCTCCTTAGTTTATTGTAACAGGGGATATCTTACATCACAGCCGATTTCACTGATTATGTGCAATTTACAGAATATGCAGGTCATCCAGGCTGGATTAGGCTGGGTTATGACTATATATATAAAAACACTTATTTCTCTTTGCCTCTGCTGGCTGCTTTAACAGAAACCATATCAAATCCTCACTAGCCAAATTATAGACTTGGACTGAACTAGACACCAAGATATGTTTTGTGCCTCTTATGATACTGCTCTTTGGAGAAATATTTTAGTACCTTTGGAACTAGCCAAAGCAGCAGGAAGATAAAAACTAATGTCCTTTAAGCTTGAGAAAGTATGAAAGAAATGCTGATGTGTAGAGTAGGTTAAAATTAACCCAGGTACTTACAATGCTCTTCCATCAGCACAAAGTTCTTGATTTAGAAGGCCTTGAGGTAGGTGGTTAATTACTTGCTGAATCAGGGTCAGAATGCTTATGCAGAAACCTTTACTAATTTGGCGGAGCAAAAGTTCAGGGGAAATATGTCACTAGCTTTGAAATGTGTATGAAACTTGACAAAATGAATAGGGTAATTCCTGTATCAGTGGGAGGTACCACGTTTTCATGCCTGTGGCCCACAGGTTATCAGTAGGCTTTTGAAAACATTTACACACTGTTCCTCCACCTTTAATTCTTCCAAAGCAGGACTGTTTGTGGGAGGATAATATAGGGAGCTTACCTGTGGGGCAGGCAGGTGTGGATTTAAAAGGCATAGAGCGATTAGCTGCCATTCATCACCCACTTGCTGCAGCTCTCAAGCTGTCTCCAGACTGCCAGGTTTGGGGGGAAGGGGGAGCTAGGGTATTAAAAAGCCTTCTCACTGTCATTGCTGTAGATCCCAAGACCTGCTGTGTCAAGGCTATTGTGGGCAGTCTCAGTCTTCTGGGTGGTTGGCCCCAGCTGAGTATCYTCCATGGCCAGTTGGGTGTCAGCTCAGCCTCATCCAAGGCATCCAGTTTCCACTCTGAAGGGAGCAGCTTGGCCTCTCCTGGGGCACCAGCCAGCCCTTTGCCCGGGCGCAGGGTCACTGATAGGCTTTTGTTCCCATGGGAGCTCTCAAGGAGCCAGAGGCAACGGTAGGGGAGAGGGAAAGGCTCTCATCCAAGGCAACCTGGGCTTTCCCACTTGGCCAAAAGCTCTCTTCCTGTATGGGGAAGCCCATCAGGCTGATGGACCATGGCAGGTTATCCAAGAGCTTGCTTTCAAGGAACAGTAAATTTAAAGGAATGTAGGTTTTCTGAATTAACAGTTGTATATACCAGGGTGCACCACTTCTCTGCAGGTAAATGACTTAGTAAGTGAGAGAAAGGCACTAGAAACATGCCAGAAAGAAAGGCCTGGTACACACACACGTCTCCTACTAGCTCCCATCGCCAGTGAAGAGGCCACAGTGCTGCTCCACATCATCTTGGTCAGGAAGGAGGAGCAAAGGAAGGCAAGGGAGACCAGATCACGTGAAACTCTGAACCTGCTTCGGTCAATAGAAGTTTGGTTGCAGAGTCCGAGGAGAATTTCTTCCCTAGGGAGGCTGGTTAGGTCATGTTCACTGCTCAGCTGATAACTCAGGATCCAGCAGGGTCTTATACTGATTAGCAGAAGATTTAATTTCACCCTGATTAAGAGAGAGCAGATGAAGAATGATGCTGAATAATCCTACAGGCACGTATCAAGTCTTAGGCAAATATTCCTTTTAATCTACTGTGGTGAACAACCCATGCACTCAATTCTGACTCCCTTGACATCTTTTTTCTGAAGGGCTCTTCTCCATAAATCTCCCAGGCTCTTGTTTTTTATAGTGACATTGTCCCCAGTGCTGTTGCTGCTGCTATTCATTAGAACCTAATTTTTTTTATTTATACCATCCAACCAGTTTTTTTCTCTTTCATAAATTTCATACAAAAATATCCTGTAAATGTGCTCTTAGTAATGACAAACTTGATTTTTAGGAATGCAAGTCATAAATGTTAGTCAAAAAAATTACTGGTTTGCTAGTTTTAAATAACTGTGCATATTTTAATACATTGAGTCATATACAAATGTAATTAAAAGATATATTATCTTCCTCTTGCTGGGAATATCAGTCAGAAATGAGAAGGATAACATTTGCCTCTTGTGAATAACTGTTCAAAAGATTAATTCATGTCAAATGTTGTTTTTTCTGGGGTTGCCTGCAAGAAGCTGAACTCTAACACAGGATGGCATCCATGTGTGTTTACACATTTTCCATTCCCTAGTACAGCCACTGCCACGAGTAAATTGCTGAAATATGTCTGAGCTAACATACATGTGACAGCTGCTTCCAAGGGTTATAAAGGTACGTACTAGTTTAGGGAACACTTTATTAGACATAGAGCTATTGTTTGAAATGTGAAAGAACCCACAGCATACAAAAAGATGTGGACAGCTGCAACTGATGGAAGCTACCAGCCAAACAGCGGGCTGTTCTCATACAACATTAATATTTACATAAATATGGAGACTTTAAAGATTTCTATCAAAGATTTTAGAACATTTTGCTGGAAGTGGGCTCATAGATAGATACAAGAGTTCATATATTATATGTGAGTATAATCAGAACAATGGCAGAGAGACATATTTTCTAATTAAAGAGACGCATACATAATGTAAAGAGAAAAAAACCCAACAGATTGCACAATAGGCTTTTGAAAGAATTTCGTCGAAGTCCCTTTGRCTTTTAATGTTTATCATCATGCTGATTTGTAAAGAGAAGTAGTTAGGTCCAAATTTAGCACCCTTGTGTCTTTATTAAATACAGGTACGCTTCCTGCGTGTCTTAATAAAACAGTGGGAGGAGGACTTCCAACCTAGTCCATGAGAGCTACTGAAAAGCTCCAGATCATCTGGAAAAACATTCCTAATTTCTTCCATTTACAGTCATTTCTTTAATTTTCTTTTTCTGTTATCGAAAGAAACATAAGACTAAGGAACATGTCCAAGTAATAAATACATACCCAATTTATAACACCAGAAAGAGTAATATTCACTGACTCCATGCAGGAAATCTCACTCAGGCAGATGTTTGAGTTGTTTGGTAGAGKGGGGTTTCTTGTTGTTGTTTTTTCTTCCTCTTCAACTTTTCCCTTTAACAATGGACTTTTTTCTTCATTGCCTTCTTAGTGAAGTCCCCTCCTAGATTTGTCACATAAGAATGGCTTGACCATATTCAAGATGCCAGATCATCTGGAGAGTTACATCTGGAAGGCGAATAAAACTCACCTCTTGACTTCAAGCAGACAGAAAAACACACCTTCATCTAAGTTTCTCTCAGACCCCTTTTGGGTATAAACCAGTGTTACTCCATAGTGGATGCTATCATTACACTTTTCTCCCGGTGTTTTCCAGGTGGAGAAAGAATGTGAATAAGGTTCTTCAGGGAAGTTTCTTCTCAGCTAGACAAGGGGAATAGGTACACTAGCAGTATAAAACACTACTGCATCACCCACATTGTGCATCCCATGGTCAGGACCAACCCAAATACATCTGGGGGCTTGAGGGAGACTTCCAGCTGGATAGTTTGAGGGCTTTCTCTAGCACAATTTCCCAAGTATTTGCAGGTTCAGTAAAGCTTTTTGTTAGGGTCCTCCTCTTTGTTTACTTCTCCTAAGTTAGCAAAGCACATTTGCAAAGACAAGTTGCTGCCGGTTGGAGCACTGACGCCAGCAAGGAGTGGAGCGGCTGCAGTGGATGTGCAAGGCTCTGGGCGGTGCCAGCGGCAGCAGGGACCAAGGTCACCCACCGCTCAGCAGGGGTGAGCCGGGGGGCCAAGCCAGCACCACCAGCCAGGGGCCGCAGCCCACAGCAGGCTCCTGTTTCTGTGCTATGGGTTGGTTCAGTCCTCGTCTTCTCCCCCCTTCTCTCTTTTTAATTTAATGCAGAGGGTGACGTTTTGGCTCGAAGTCAATAATTTTTACCATTGATTTCAATGTGGCAAGAATTTCATCCAAACCCTTCATGCCTTGCTGAGGACAATAACACACAGAACACTATTTTGGAACAGAGAAAGGCATCATGTTTGCCAGCAGCTTTGTTTATTGTGTTTGGGGGCTTCATGATGTAGCCGCCCACCCACTTCTTTATTAAATGTTAGTTCGGGTTTTGAAAGTTTTATAAGCTACAATATAATAATAATTAAAAGTTTGTATGCAATTTCGAAAGCTGGTTTTCATTCCTTAGGGAGTACTAATTCTGGTTTAATTTGTTTTTCATCTTCATTGTGCAACAAAACACAGTTTGTTTTTAAAAGGAGGATCAAACTGATACTGAAATATGCGTACATGTGCTGGCAGACATTTCTTGAGGAGGGCTGCAGCCCATGAACTTGGACTTCAAACAACAAATGTGCAGAGCTCACATGAACTYGAAGTTGCCCTTTTATTTGTGACATCCATAAACATTTATGATGCTTTGTTTTTAATCCCAGTAAGTCTATGTTGTTACTCTGGGTCTTTTAATAGTGTCTATTTATATTGTGAAATCATGACAACTGTGTTGTCTTCCCGTAAAGCCGAAGGTCAAGGGTCTGCTACAGCAAATACTAACACATGTGAATAACTTCACTCATATGTATAATCAGACTGATTTTAACAGGGAGGTGTTTTTAGGGTCAGGCTCCCAATATTTTGACATACTTCCTGAAATGTTTTGTGGATAGGAGTCATTGACTTTCATATGGTGATAAAATGCTCTGAACACACAAAAAAATCCCCTCCAAAAGATAGGAATATGTTTGGTTTATCAAGTTTCAACAATTACAATTTTACTTGTTAGCTTTCTTTTCCTGGACACAATTAGTGTTGGAAGAGCACTTAGAAGAGATCAAATAAAATTAGTGTTAACGATTTCTCTAAGTCAGTGTATATAATGTTCCTTTCCCCTCCCCCGCGAGCCTGTGTGTAACCACATGTTTGGAGTRTATTTTATTGCCTTCATCTTATGGAAGAGAATGATGGAATTAATTACCATTACAACAGTGATGCATCACATTTTGTAATTTATATCGTGTACAGATCATTCCTATGATGAAATAGACAAATGTATATAAGAGAACACGCTTTTTAATCATAAGAACTATAAAAATTCATGCTTCTTACAATAAATATTATTCTATTTTTAAGGCTATAACTAGCTGTAGTGCCTCTGTAGTGCATGTGTTGTGAAAGTAAATAAAAGAGAGACACAAAATTCCAAATATACAAAGCATAGATAAACTTGAAGGTATTCAGAATAAGCAGCTTGCCTTATAAAGAGAATTTCCTAGTTGTCTGTTGAGATACTACAGTGATCCTTGGAAAGGTTTTTATGAATATACTAATCCAGTTTTTCCTGTTGTTTGCACAGATTCCAGCTGTGTTAGAATGCAATTCTTGCAAAAACTTGTCTCAGAAAAGCATGTCAGGAACAAATTGGCTGTCTGCTTTTTATTGGAGTATATTCAAGGGTTTGCCATGTTGCATTCTGAACATTATTCTCAAAATACATATTCTATGCCTGTGACTTAACTCCTACTGGTAAATTAGGGAGCAGTTTTACATATATTTATTCTTCCTATAAAGGTGGAAAGGTTTTGGAAGAACTGGAGTGCAGATGAAAATCTATGAACATCAAAATCTTTTAAATTTGTAAACATATATTAGTTATTTTCTTCATATTACCTTGCTAAAATATCCTGCTTGAAACATTTCCTTAAGTAACAATGCCACAAGGACCTGCAGTCTAGGTGTCATAACCTTCCAGATAGTAAAAGGAACATATTTTTCATTAACATGGAGTCATGTGCACGGTCTGTCCAGTGATACGCAATGTCATTTAAGACATTCCATCATTCCCTGCTTGAGCACTCTTTTCTAATCTGATGAGGTACCCAGGGAAGAAACAATGATAGCCAAGGCATTAAAATGTAATCAAGATATGCAAATTCATATCTAAATGTTATTTGCTTGGAAAAAGAAATTAATCTAGGCATGGTCACATAAACAGTGTGTAATATGGATAATTAATCACCAAATTAGCAGCTGTAGTCCCACGAGAAGATTATGCAAATGAAAAAGGCCCCCATCTACAGTCACAATTAGACTACTTAATACCAAACTCTAAACAAAACACAGCCCCTGGGAGCACCATAAAACAAGCGAGTCAAACTTAGTGGGTCATCCTCCAAATTTCACAGCCAGATTTTGGAAGTACTCTATTTTTCCTGATTTACAGAAACTGATTTGTTTTCCCACCAACATACCAGGCTCACTGAACAACCTGTAACCTTGAAACGCCACTAATGTTGCTTTGCACAAGTCTAAAGTCCCATTCATACAGTTTAAATCAGCAGTTAAAAGAGGTAGGGAGTAGAGGGTAAATCCTCAGCCCTGGGGCCCAGTCCACGTAACAGGGATGGATACTTCAGAGGTATGTTAGGTGTCTTCTGTGCATGTAGAAGTTATCTCCGGCAACTTCAGTTACTGCTTTGCACTTACATTTCAATAACAGATCAGTCAAGTCTCTTTTTTTTTCTGAACATGGCATTTTTCCCGTATTTCTAATATGTCCTGAAAATATTCGTTCTACCATTTCTGAAAATCTAATCAAGACATTTGCTTTCCACTGGTTAATCCAAGCCAATGAGGCAAAGGATGCCTCATGTGGACTAGGCTGGGGTATGGTATTACCTGGCCCATGACACGACATGGTCTCCCCTGAGGCTGTGCATTGCACTAAAACCATGGTCCAACCTGGCATACATAAAACATTGTCCAACCAGGAAACCTGACTCATAGGTGAACAGAGCTATTCAGCATTTGAAGCACAGCTTCCCTGAGACACCTCAGTAGCTCAGATATATTCAGCTTAACACTGAYTCAACCCAGAGTGAAATATGTTGACTTTTCTGAACACAAGTTTTAGACTTTTTTAATGAAAAAAGTAATATACTTTTTTTTTAAATAAAAAATTGTAATATACTGACTCTTGCCTTCATTTATGGTGAAAGCAATTGTTCAAATATCAAAATTAGCAAGGGGCCTGAATTTCCATCTCCTGATGAACTCCACATTGCTAGTTCCATGGGAACAGCCTGTTTTGGGAATGACTTTTGTACATTGCAGGCAAGAAATTCCTCAATGCATCCTCAGCCAAGAAAAGCAGAGCTTCTCACTTTGAGTCTCTGGGTACCTGTTAACATAAGCACTTATGGGTGGAAGATACCTTTGAAAGTACAGCATTGTGGCAACCTAGCTTAAGGTAGACCTGTCCTAAACTGTCACTGGAAGTGAACAGAAGTTAAGTTTGTAAGAAAGAGGAGTTGGCTGTTATACTGAAATGTTGGTGTTGGTCTTCTGATTGTCGTTCAGTCTAGACCATGATTGGCTTTTAGTTGCTCTGTGTATGTTCAGAATAAATTGTACTCCTCTTATTTCATTTAAAGTTTTAATTCCTTCTTGTGAAGCTATTTGCGCACCCTTTTGGTAAGATATTCAATAACTTCTTTAAACAGCTACATAACACTTGTGTTTTAAGGCTCTTAAAGCTGCACAGTGTAGAACTGCTTTCAGTGTAGAATAGCCTACCCTTCTCCCAGGCAGTTTGCTGACACACTGTGTGCAATAGTTTCATGTAGTGTTATCAATGCAATGAGGTACATGCCTCTTGCAAACTACAGCATAAACTTTCTTGCTAATGGAGATTTGTCTTTGGACCTGAGCAAATGTGAATCAGGAATAACCTCAAAGGGGAAGCCCCAATCACACTATAAGATCAGGATTGCAGAAACTACCATGTAAATTTTTGTCTTCACTGATGTTTAGCCACAGCCGAGAGGTTGTTTCTCATCAGTCCAAGTCACATGAATCCCTACTTTCACGATGTCATTTAGCCCACACCAAAGCTTCCAACATTGCCCTATATGTTTTGCAAGTGCAGCACCAAAATACGCTCAAGATTTCCACATGCTGTGTCAAGCAAAGTATTCTGGAAGATGATGAGTGTGCAACTTGTCTTCTGTATGCTACGGAGAAATTGCAGAAAATTGGAACGCAGGGAAAAGGAAGTGTGGTACTGCAGCTGGTAAATTTCTTGATTCTTCCTGAGCTTAAAGCCAGGATGTGTTTTTAGATGCTGACCAAGATGTAAGACAAACAGACAAGAAAGTAAGCAGTCAGCTTCATCCCTGGAAGTTCATCAGGCTTGGGCTGGACTGTCCCTGGGGGTTAAAGTACAGATGGCTGATGGCTATAGGCTTGAGGACTATTGACAAAGGTATTTCTTAAAAGGCCACRAACAACTGTGAATCAGACTGGAAAAGTACGCAAAGTTTAGGAGGCCCATTTGTGAGCAGCTCCACCGAAGTTGCAAAAGCTATTTGCACAGTAACGTTATCACCCCTTGTGGGTAAGGTACAATGCAAATCCATTTCCCCTGAAATGGAAAATTCAGGCACTGCTGGAGCTGCAGCTTTATGAGGCAATGGAAACCAGTCACAACCAAATTGCAACCCAAAGTTTCCTGGGCTGTACCAGCCCTGCTGAGTTTCCTCTTATCTGGATAACTCTTCCTATCTTGCAACAAACTATTGGGCTCACAACAGCATGCTGTCCGTGGCTGACTTTCAAAACTAGTAATTTCAGAGAGGCAGTACCAGGGAGTCCTGACAGAAGCACTCCTTCAACCATCCATCTAAAAGGACAGTCCCCAGTGCAGTTAATCAAGCAATGCCCTTTTCTCGTTTAACATGCCCAGTGTTGCTGCAACTATCACATGCTAGCAATTACACTCTTAACTACATAGGTATTTGCTAACTATATGGTGGGGCAAGTTCTGATCTCTGTTACAACTGGTTTAAATCTGGAAGAATCCTTTTTGTAAGTGAGCCTACCCTGCCACTGAGAAAGAGAAGCATTAACGTGTTGGTTATACAAACACCAGCAACTGATCAAACTGAATTATTACCTTTTATATAACTGTTTTTTTAGTTCAGCAAAACGTAATTCCAAATGAAATAAGAAACCTGCAATAAGGACACAAGGGAACAGGCAAAGCAGATTAACTGGTAAGGCAATGATATTGACAGCATTTTCTCAAACTATTAGTAGGAAGATAATGTCATCCAGCACATCTGAGCAGTGTTTTGAGGGAAAATTACTCTCTCCAGGGAAACATTTTAATTAAGATAAAATTATTAGATTGCTCTTGGATTGACAGTCTTTGTCACAGTATTATTTTTCTACTAATAGTGTATACAAGTTAAAAAAAAAATCAAGCAATAATTACTTATGTGAAGAATACACTACCTTGCCAAAAGTGCACAAGTAGGAGTTAGTTGTTTAGTTTATATTTTGTATATCAGAAATGCCAGCGGGAATGGGAACACACGAAGAGGAACACCTTTCCAAACAGCCTGATTACTGAATCTGATTACTAATGCACACTGAGCATTATCATCCTTACAGTGCTCCCATTTTACAATAATAAAGCATCAATGCTGATAGGAAAAGATTGGACCTGATGTCATATCTGGAAACTAATTTAATGGGAAATTGGATAGTCACAAAGTGATGATGATTTATTTTTAATGGCAGATGCCTTACTGGTTATGATTTATTTAGATCACCTTCTCAGTCCCATGGTATTTTATTCTATAGTATTTTCCTCCTCTCTGCATGCCACCCCCTCCAAAATCTTGTACACTCCAAAAAGAGCAGAAGTAAATACTGCTGATCAGGTGCCTGATCCTGCAGACCTTTATTCCTGTTGGTTAGACCCATTAATTTCCATGGTCCTACTCATGTATGGAATAAGCACAAGACGGGCCCCTGGATCATTATTACAAATCCCTGTGTATCCCTCATAGGATGCTTATTATCAAGTATCCTGAGATAACAAAAGAAATTTTGTTCTTTTTGATTCATTTTTTTTCACTTGACTTACTTGGATTTTTAGATTGGTGGTGAAAGTGACATTTTGTTTTGCCTGAAATGCATTGAATAATCTCCCTGGCTCTCACAGGAATTAAGAATGCCATGCTTGAGTCATTATTTAAAGTGCACAGCTTTCGATATTTTTGGATTTCTTCTTCCGAAGAAATCAAGTTAACAATTGGTTGTTTAAACGGAAAGTCTAAGAAAACAGCCCAGAGAGTAATACCTGGTCTCCATCAAGCAAGAAGAAAAACAATAACAACAAAAAACTAGCACTTGTGTTTCAGGAGCAGGGCTAGCAGGCTCACAGGTAAGCAGAGGCAGAAAGGGTCAGCTTCTCTTCACTGATGTCCCAACTCTCTCCAGAGATATGAATCCCAGCCATTGAATTCAGAGAAATAACAGCTTCCAATGTCAAACTACAGGGGGTTCTTTTAATCTAATTTTCAAAATAAGTCTGGTTTTAATGAAGTCTTTCACTATTTTTCCCTATCTACTGGTCTATCCTGGTAAGGGTATTAAAGTGAATTGAAGTGTGATTGATTTTCCTGGGTTCCTTATGCTGATTTCAGAGAGATCTCCGAGAGTGGGAATTCTTACTACATCAGCCCTTGCATTTTTTTCAAAGCTGTGCTTTATGTTTAATAACCTGAACAATTTTGCAGCCTTCCTTGAGCAAGCCAGCATTAAAGTAAGTAAGTCCTCTGAAATTCAGTTGGGTTCTTGTTTTGATTGCAAAAGCAGGCTAGGCAAACAATTTGTAACACGCATGAGGGAATCTCTTGTCTTAGCAGACAGCTCTTTTTGTATAAGCCCCAAATCTTATTTTTGCTTTTTCTTGTTGGCGTTGTTTTTATCAAACAACTCATTTTTCTGTTTTCATTGCCAGTTTCTTATAGATATATTTAGTTGAACATTTTCAAACCTCACTAAGAATAGAAACCAGTGGTCACAGCATTACAGCGGGACTTATATCCCACCATGTTAACCTAATGCAACCTACTTTATGTTCCTGGTACGAGGAGTAGAATTCAGATCACTGCCCCAGATCACTGCAGGCGTCTTGCCACAGCTTTAGGTCTGGAAGCTCAAGGCTTTCCTGGCTTCACGTAGTCCCCAGTGAGCACAACTGGTCACTCAGCACAGCAGCCAATGCAATATTAAATATGTTACTTCCTGGTGTGCTGCTGACTACGGACACTGATGTACCTTCACCTCCTAATCTGGAGTGCCAGCTGGGTTTAGAGACAATCTGAGTACTTCTGTATGAGAAAGGTAGGCACAGCCAGGAGCTAGGTGATGAGAAGAATGATGTGTCCTAAATCTTGTCTCCTTTAGTGCACTTAGCTCCTTGCTAAATGCTTCAGCAAAGTGATTCTACCTATTTAAGCTGGTCTCCCAGATCTGTCCCTGAAAGTAGGATCATAAATTCTTCCTTTAAAAAAATGAAATAGTGATGGTGTTTTCTCAAATCAGTTCTTGCAGGTTAAATTTATGCAGTGGGGACAGGAAGCCAGCATCCCTTTTGTCCACTCCTGCCCTTATACACCAGGTTGCAGAGCTGTGTTCTCTCGCGCACTCACAATTTCAACAGATATGATCTCCCTTCACCATATTCTAATGTTTTGAGCAGGAGGAATTGTTAGGATAACAGAGAAGCAAACTCAGATTTTTCTCTACCTTGGTAAAAATGTTTGAGCCATTATAAGAAGGAACAGCGCACTCCAGGTCTATTGAGAAAATGACAAGTGCATTTCATATAGGGCCTGATGGCCTTAGAATGAGGTCTCAGAGCAATCTGAGTCAAATTCCTGAAATCACATTAAAAAGACACTGTCTCTGGATTTTGACTTAGGTAGGGTATAAGATGCTGGCTGCTCTCCAACTGGTTTTGGCCGAGTGTCAAAACTTGCATGTCTTTCATTGAAATGCTTTCTTTTGAAAGTTTAGTTTTCAATGTTTGGTTTTGCAGACAGCTCGTCAGATCTTGCCAATGAAAGATGACCCTTTCCAAGAGTCTGGGAAAAAAAAAAAAAAAAAGGTAGAAAAATTATTACTCGGAGGTATTAATGTCCTCAAAGCCCTACAGAGAAGGAATGTTTTACTTCRAAGTGTCTGAGAACACAGACTTACCTCTTTTAAGAATATTTGTGCCTATATTTATTTGCCAAAGCCTGAGTTTCAGATTCCTTTTTTCCTGTGGAACCGTTGATGATAGCATCTCTTACTTTCCCTGAGGTACTGGTTCAACAGGTTTCACTGTTTATCAGCAGTCCTTTTTTTCCTCTGTGATTGCCTGGGGTTGCCTACTTCACAGCTCAGGACTCACTTTTGCCACCGAAGAAACACCCATGAGCAGCAAAATGGGAGTGCATCTCCCAAGCAGGAGCAGCACTTGCTTAGAGCCCAGCTCAGTGGACCTTCCGGAGGGGCAGCGGGCTTGCCTGTGCCCTGTCCCCCACAGACGGCATACCTGGAGGTCTCTTGCTGCAAGGSAAGTGGCATAGTACTCCTAAAAGAACGACTCAGCAGGAACAGTTCCTGTCTTTCTTGAATAAACCTAGCCAAGTTATTCAGAGTGCTGCAGAAAAGGTCTACTGGTTTCTCCATATGGATTGCTCTGGCCTTTTTTCTTAGCTACTGTTTATTAAACCCTGTTGCACAAACGCTTGTTCCAAACAGAACTCCAGTCCTTGCAGTTTTTCCGTTGCAATAGAAACAAAGCAATGTTTAATATCATTTTGCTATTTTGAGATCCAGGGTGTTGAAAGCACAATGCATATGGGAAAAAGATCACTCCAATGTGCATTTTTTCCAAGGACTTTATGTTAAAACCTGAAACCAAACATGAACTGTCCTCTGGTAATTTAATAAGAAATAGATTTAAAGTTTGAAAATATTGAAAATAATCTTGCCATTCTTTATCACTACAGAAAATGGAGCAACATAATATATTTATGAAACATAGGAAAACAAAATGTCTGACAGCACTAGTTCTAGCTGCAAAAAATTCATCAGTATAATATAAAACCAACCATGCCAGACTTGAAAACCAAATAGGTTTGCAGAGCATGCTGAACATTAACTATTAACACTTTTTTTTTTCTACCTAGAGCCACTTTTCTTGCAAATGGCAAAACCATTAGTGAGCTGCCAAACTATATTTTCCACTTAATTTCAATGTTGAAGAATCTAGACATGACAAAATTTGGGTTATCAATGGAATATGAGGAAAACAAGAACTCAAGGCTCTCATGCCATTTTTTCTGTCTATGAACTCTATAATCTTGTCTAATTTGAATAATTATAAGCTTCACAGGGCTGGCAAGGTTCACACAGGTAAATCACCGTGTTATCTGCTGCATCTGTGATCATTTGAAGCCTTAAAGGCACACAACTGAACATCAACTTTTTTTCCATTCCCCCCTTCTGTAAATCATTGAGTTGTATAGTTCTATGCAAATATAATATTGAGGAAAATAGTTGTGATGAAAAAGAACCAGGGAGATCTCCAACCATGAGTTAAAATTTCATACCCAGAAGATTTGGTGAGAGATCTATTTGTGAAACTCTTTCAACTTGATCTTTATTTTAAAAGGTAGAGCATTTTTTTGAACATGTCTCTATTTTTTGATAGCTTTTAGGAGTCTCGTCTGCAGTTAATTCATCTCCCTCTCTCTCACAGCGTGACTGTGTGGATATAATTGCTTATCTTACGAAGTCATCAAGCAGTTCTTTCTATCCTTTCAGCTGGATGTTTTAGAAAGCTCAATTTATTATATCAAAATATAACATCTTTCCATTCTCCAAAGATCCTTGAACAGCACATAGAACTCAGCAGCCAAAAAAACAACATTCAAGATGAGTTTTGAATGGTGGGGAATAAAATATCCAGCCTCAGACTTCCTGGAGCTCAAACTGATTTGATGATTATATTAATCTTTTGCATTACAGTATTAGCTAAAAGACATGATCATGTTTTAGGTCTTTTTGTGCTGAATTCTAGAAAAATATAAGTAAGGATAGGAGCCTGAGGAATTTGTGCTACACACAAGAAACGTCTCATTGAGTGGAAAAATGCATCTGCAAAGCCCTGGGCAGAAATGCTGATGTTTGTGTGCATGTTTTCTCAAAACAAGTCAGCATCCTATTGAATCTCCAAAACTTCCTGGAAACAGTGGGAGGACTCCCACTGACTTCAGTAGGCTGTGGCTTTCACTTCTATATGTGCATATGCAAGTTTCACTCAAACAAAGCGAATCCATAGAGACCACCACTTACCTCAGAGGCCCCTGCTGAATGCATTTTGTTTAGCAGAGTGGGCCCCGCAGCAATTTTGACATACTCTGAATCCCCAAAAGGAGACCTCAGTTCCAGCTCCAGCTACACACTACATTGAGCAATGGGTCACAGCGTGGGACTAGCTCCTTGGCTCTCTTTAAAGGAATTAAAATGGTTGTGGGAGGGCTTCCCACACCCAAGGATGCTAGCCAGAAAAGGTCAAGTTACAAATACTACCAGATCTGCCAGGGTCCTGTAATGTTTGTCCAATTGTCTTTTGCCAATTCTTATATATTGTTTTATTATATCCTGCAGAAAAGCCAATTAGGTCTGGGAGGCTGAATTGGGAAAGGGAAAAATCTTATCTGCAAAGTCTTCTTCTGGAACTTTTCATGTGAAGTTATTTTGGGGAAGGAAGGTTTGACTCTGAGCGGGCTGTGCAAAGATATCCACTCATTTCTGGGGTTTCTATAGCTTCTGGAGGGAGCCAGAAGCACCTACAGAGAGGGTCTGTCCCCCCAGTTTGGGCAGGGACATAGCACAAAGCAAACAAAACAGGCTGGCCAGTTCATCCTCTCTACCCCCTAGCAGATGTCAACAAAACACTCTTCCAGTTTTGGGAAATATTTGAAGATGGGGTAGTTGTTTTAATTTTAGACCTTATCCAAAAGCCTTACAGATGCTTTCCAGCTCTCAAAGGAATAATGATTGTAATGAAAGCCTTATATTCACATCAACAGATGTAGGTCCAAGCATAGGGAAGGATTTTATTTCTAGATTCAGATGCTCATGTTAATTTCATTTCTTTGTGTCTAAATCATTTGGCTTCTTCTCAGGTAGCAATGGTTGGGGGGGGGGGGGACGACATTATACCTCAGATCAACCAGTCTGGAGGTGGACTTTCTGCATATTTTAAAATGAGTCCATCAAGAACACCAAAAGTATTTTCAGCATCTAATGTGCTAGGAAGGGTTAACTGTTCTTAAACAGAAAACTCAGATGTACTAGGCAGGAAGGCCAGAATAAAAGAGAAGAGATGACAGTCAATTCTCTCTCTGYCCAACATCTCCCAGGAGAGAGATAGTGTTTTTCCCTCCAATCTGCTTGCTCTCAGGCCAACAATTTTTCAGTAGCTTCCTGCACTGCAATAGCCACTATTTTTCTCCTTCAAATCGCAAGAGAAATCTTATTTTTACTTTCCTGGCAGGCTTGGCAAAGTGTTTCCTCCTTTGCCTGTCTCACCCTGCAGTACAAATAATTTCTCCAGCCTTGGCACACTCAGGTGCAGATTCCCCTGCTTTTGGGCAGCTATTTGTGAACCAGAACAGCAGGACAAAGCAAATGGGAGGTCTTCTCTTGCCTACCATAGGCCACTGCATGCTGTCCACAGCAGTACATGTCGAACAAACCAATATAAGGGGTACAATCAAGACAGATTTATCGAAATGCTTTTTTACTTTTTCTTTTTTTTGAGTGTGAAAGAATGAGGTGTGTGGAAATGAAAAGGGCAATGGTTCGTTTATTAATTCTATTATTTCTCTTTATCATTTGTGTTATGATACTTGAATACCAGGAGTAGGAAGTGTCACTGACTGCTTGATCCATTCTTATCCCCTTCTTTACCATGCATGACTAGCTGTTGCTGGAAGTATAGAGTGCTGGTTTTGGCAGTCATTTCGTCTCATCAAGTATGGACACTCATATTCATGTCCAGCATAGTAGCTTCCCACTCTTCTTGTCAATGTATGAACATTCAAGGACTAAACGTGCCTTCCCAATACATGTTTCTATAGTAGTAAGATAAAGCAACAGAGCAATTGCTRTTTAGAATCACAGAAAGAACTGCTGGAGGTCATCTGGTCCAGCCCCTCATTCAGAGAAGGGCTTTTTCATTAGACTGTATTGCTCAGGGCCTTGTCCTTGCAACTTAAAGCTATTGTATTACTGTAGGATTTTCCACKTCACTTTCTTTCCCCATCAGATTGAAGAGACATGTAGATCTGGTCTCTGGAAATTTATTTGAGGGATGTGTTATGAGCATGATTGGGATGGTCTTGCACTTGCTAGAGGTTATAAAGGTACTTCCATATTCCCTTCTTCTCACAGTTTGGTCAACAGCTTTCAGACACTCGCTGTCCCCTTCACCGTGGTCAACATGTGGGATAAGAGTGGGTATAGACATGAACAAAGCAAATCAGTTTACAAATTGTTATACTTTTGTCTTCAAATTCCTCTTCTGTTCTTGCAGTCTTCCTGATTTACTCTATGGGCAGTTTTAAGTGGAAACATAGTCTTTTTAAGCCTTCCTTCAGTTAGGCTTACCTGGAATTTATTCCAYCTTTCTATGGATGGCATTTTCATTTGAGATTTTTTACCAATGCTAACTTTCCTGCCAAAATCCTCTGTGTTTACATCAACTGTTCCCATTCAAGATTGGCAAGGATCTGATTCACTGTTTTTTATGATTTAAGTCAACTGTGTTTTGTCTCTATCTTTCTGCTATGCTTGAGTCAGTAAGAATACATGGGGTGTGTGTCTTCTGACAACCATCATAAACATACACCCCCAGAGTGACCTTTGCATTCTGATTTTTCTTTTATTTTTTTAAGTTTCTATAGAATCAGGTTCAGAGATCTCCAAAGTCCAACTCCGATTATGCAAGTGGTGAGGCAGACTGGACATAAAATTAATGTAGTTTAGCACTTTCCAACTTCAAAGCACTTGACAACTTCTAAAATCTCTGCTTTTGGCACATCAAACATCAGGAATGCTGGGAAAGAGTTGTACCACTTGAGTGGTAGCAGATGGTGATGTTAAGTTTGCAGATCATACTGAGCTAGCAGTGAGCCTGGTGCCAAAAACACAGGGAAAGCAATACAGATCCAGCAGAGACAGTTCTGTTACCAGCTCAGCAGATGAGTCATTGTGTGACCGAGAGAGTGACCCATGGGATGATTTCAATTACTTGTGTCCTAGTTCTTCTAAAACAAACAAACAAAAACCTTAGGAATGAGCATAATTTATAGAAACCTATCAAAACCAATTGAGTTATTTGCATGTTAGATTTTTTACTATCAGCATGTACATTTTCTGGATCAAAACTATGTGCTTTCATTTTTGGAAGTGGCAGCTAATTGTGATGTGTTTGTTTTTTGKTTTTTTTTTTAGAGCATGAATCTCTAAGGAAGCCATGATCTAAACAGTTGAGTCCCTATCTCCATCTATTCCTCATCTATGTGAGGGCATTTGCCTTTAGCCTTTGATTGCTTCAACTTTCCATCCATATATGTAATCTCAGACCTAGACTTGTTAGCTTCCTTTAAGAATACCAAATAAAGCATTAACCTGAGATTTGCAACCATTAGCTTTAAGGCACGTTGTCACGGTTTAATCCAGCAGGCAGCTAAACACCACACAGTCRTTCGCTCACTCCCCCCAAGTGGGATGGGGGAGAGAATTGGAAAAAAAGGTAAAACTCTTGGGTTGAGATAAAGACAATTTACTAGGATGGAAAAGGAAGGGAAAATAATAATAATGATAAAAGAATATACAAAACAAGTGATGCACAATGCAATGGCTCACCACCCACTGACCAATGCCCAGCCAGTTCCCGAGCAGCGGCCACGCCGCCCGCCCTCCAGCCAACTGCCCCCAGGTTTTTTTGTTCAGCATGACATCATATGATATGGAATATCTGTCTGGCCAGTTTGGGTCAGCTGTCCTGGGTGTGTCCTCTCGCAGCTTCTTATGTACCTCCAGCCTCCTCGCTGGCAGGGCAGTATGAGAAGCTGAAAAGTCCTTGACTTTGTGTAAGCACTGCTCAGCAACAACTAAAATATCAGTGTGTTATTGACATTATTCTCATCCTAAATCCAAAACACAGCACTATACCCGCTACTAGGAAGAAAATTAACTCTATCCCAGCTGAAACCAGGACAGACGCACAAGATGCTTCACTAAAATTGTATGAGGTTCAACGAGGCCAAGTGCCAGGTCCTGCACTTGGGTCACAACAACCCCAGGCAACACTACAGGCTTCGGGAAGAGTGGCTGGAAAGCTGCCCGGCAGAAAAGGACGTGGGGTGCTGGTCGACAGCYGGCTGAACATGAGCAAGCAGTGTGCCCAGGTGGCCAAGAAGGCCAACAGCATCCTGGCCTGTACCAGAAATAGTGTGGCCAGCAGGAGTAGGGAGGTGATCGTGCCCCTGTACTCGGCACTGGTGAGGCCGCACCTCGAATACTGTGTTCAGTTTTGGGCCCCTCACTACAAGAAGGACATTGAGGTGCTGGAGCGTGTCCAGAGAAGGGCAACAAAGCTGGTGAAGGGTCTGCAGAACAGGTCTTATGAGGAGCGGCTGAAGGAGCTGGGGTTGTTTAGCCTGGAGAACAGGAGGCTGAGGGGAGACCTTATCACTTTCTACAACTACCTGAAAGGAGGTTGTAGCGAGGTGGGTGTTGGTCTCTTCTCCCAAGTAACTAGCAACAGGACRAGAGGAAATGGCCTCAAGTTGCGCCAGGGGAGGTTTAGATTGGACCTTAGGAAAAATTTCTTCACAGAAAGGGTTGTCAAACATTGGAACAGGCTGCCCAGGGAAGTGGTGGAGTCACCATCACTGAAGGCGTTCAAAAAACGTGTGGATGTGGCGCTTCGGGACATAGTTTAGTGGGCATGGTGGTGTCGGGTCGACAGTTGGACTTGGTGGTCTTAGAGGTCTTTTCCAACCTTAATGATTCTATGATTCTATAAAATCAGCAGGACTTTCCTTGGAACAGTTCAAAGGCAGGGTTTTRTCCCATGCGAGGAGTTTCTTGCCAGAGACTTTAATATTGCTAATTTATAGGTGCTTCTATTGTTCTACAATGATTTTACTCACATATCCACTCAGTGGATATATTGTTTGTCTTTTTTCTAAGAGGAAATTGTCAACTGGGGTGAATTGGGGTTCTAGAAATACTGAGATAATTTTGAAATCCACAGAAATGTAATCTCTAGAAAGCATATTGTAAGTCTGTAAGTATGGAAACATCCATGGACTCTTTGCTTTGCTATTCTCAAGCAAGAGCATGTGACGTGTATACCGCAGAAAGATACCAATGAAATAAAAACCACACTGAAGGCTGTAGATTGGTCTATGGTGTCTTTTAGGCCCATCATTTGTTCATGTCTGTAGGCATTTCCAAAGATAGCACAAGGGAAGAAGACAGGACAGTTCCAAGGCAGAAATGTTTTTGTAGGACAGTTTACTCAAGGAGAGGGAGTGGGAAAAGGTATTAGTATCTTGACCATGTTGCTCAGAGCATCCAGAATAACATAAAGGTTCTTCAAAAAAAATAAGGTTCAAACTGGAAATGAAAGATAAAGCAGTATCTTTTTTCCTGTGTTGCTCAGAACTGCTTTGGTTTTAAAGGTCACAGTCCAACAACACTCATGCATAGATAGCCTTTCTGTTCACTTCACTGGAGGTTGGAAGCTAGTAATGTAACTGGAGAGAAAATTTGGCAATAAAAATCCAATTTACTTCTCAGCAACATATGCCATTTGTAGTCCTCTTAACATATTAGTCATCCAAACAGTGAAAAGACAATGCAACTACAAAGTAAGCTGATAAGAGGGAGATTTACAAAGGTGTTGGACAAAATGTGCAGGCATTTGAACCCAGCCTGCATATGCACAGCACCAGGTTTTGGTCTTGCAGTCCTGCATTTCAACACTTATATTTGCATATGCAAATCTGCCTCGTCATCAACATGAGTCAGACATGCATAGGCTTAACAGACACTGTTCCAATTCTATCATAGGTATTCCAGCTTTCATGCTGTATATGGTAAGAAAACAGCCTCCCTTTGTTGCAGGTATCGGAAGAAAATATAAAATATGCACAGGTAAACTCCTTGACTTGAATGTTGCATTATGCTTTCCTAAAAAGTGAGACATCTGTAATTGTTATCGATGGTATACATACAGAAAGGTGTTTCAGAATGACTTCTTTCTAGATAGTATCTTGATTTTTGCACTGTGAAAAATAGGAATATTGCAGAAATTCCAGTTAAATACAGTGTGCATCTGCTGAGCAACAATGTGGCCAGAAGCTATTGAATTAGGAAAAAAAATTCCCAGAAGAATAAACAAAAAATCTTACCAATTGATTTTTTGCCCTTGCTTCAGAACTATTGCTTGACTAGCATCCCAGACAATATTACAACGACTTCCATTTGAAACTCCAGACTTTTGATTATTATACGCATTCACTGCAGAAATGGATTAGTGTGCAGAACACAGATGAGAGGTTAAAGGTTGTGATAATTTATCATATGGATACTACCATTGTGGATTAAAACTGAAAGATATGTTTGCACAAATTTCCTTTTATGGTGAAACCTCTGAATTCCATCAAGTACTGCGTGGAATTTCTGTGCCTCTCTTTAGTGAACGTGAACCATAGTATCTATTTCCAGTGCTATTTTAATATTGCCACAAATACTAAAGCAATATAGCTGTGGAAAGCAGACCAACTAACCAATGCAAGCATAGAGTACTCAGAGTCAAGATTCAATTCTCAAGAAATCTACGCTTTTAAAAACATAAGCACCCAAACAACCAGAAATCTGCTTCTATAGTGATGATGTAAGCTGTAAAAACATTGACATGCTCCTCTTGTATCAACCTTTCATCTTATCAGTAACTACAAACATGAACAATTTTGCTCTTACTCCTGCAGAAACTCTGTAAGTATTGACCATTTTAAGCCATATATTGTTTAAAGGAAAAAAATATATTGCATAAAAATATAATAAAACAACAAATGTGTTCATCTCAATAATGTAAGCTGAATCAACAGTGCTTTTGCAAAGAAAATTGGAATTGACTGAACAGTTGGTACACCATGATGTTGGTACTGCAAAGCATTTCTTTAGCAGAACCACAGACTTCGGTTAAAACCAACAAAATAAAAGGAAGATTGTTACCAAAAAGGTACATAAAAAGTCAGGCAATATGAACTTCATCATTTTGGTAGGTGAGTAGAAGGGACAGCAGCTCAGGCATAAACATGCTGAACATATTTGAAGAAATGTTGACCTGAAAAAGCAGAAACAGGAAAAATCTTGTCTACTTTCCTGAAAAAAACTATACTGGATGTTTTAAATCATCTTGTATATTCTGCAGTCCTATAAAACGAGAACTTAATATATTTTCACTTTTCTTTTTTTTTTCTTGGAGATCATATTTAAAATGACTGGCTTCTATTCCTCCAGCCCTGTGTCTTATAAGATATTTATATTTGTTGTGTTTACTTTTTTTCCAATGCCTTTGGATGTCATCTATGTGAGCTCTCAAAGATAATGCCTTGTGGTTGAAATGCTGTTTTGGTAATTTTCTGAAGTGAATTTTATCAGGATCTTTAGTCTGAAAAATCTAACTATCCTAAACTTTATTTCTTTCATAATTCTGGCCTGTATGAGGATAACTGTTCTTTTTTCAGATTTGGAAAGAAATGTAACATTCCACAAAACATTTGTATTTAAACTTGCATATAGTTCACAGTTTGACTCTCTGGCAACCACAGATTTCTCTTCTACAAACTCCCCAATGCTTATTAGTTTACTTGTTTATATTAAAGTCATCACTGTTGGTCATACGCTGTGACACAGGATTCTAATTAAATAATACTACCCTCTCTTTTTCTTATTGCCTTGCTTAAACTGATCGTCACAGCTAAGCCTTATTGTAACGGTTTACAGAAATGCTTCATTATGAAGACTGAAAAAAAGTAGCACTAAATACCTCACACTTCCCTAGATCGTAAGTTGTTTGTCCTCCTTCCTCTTTCAGTGGTGGGCTTACATTTTCTCTTATCATTTTTGCTTTTGYGAAACTTTCATTTTCCCTTTTATTTCTTTTGCTCATTGTAACTCATTTTGCAGCTTGCCCCTCCCTCACTTTATTCCCACGCATTTCCCTATGCAAGGAGAACTGACCAATGGGTCATGCTTGTCTTCACTGCTTCAGAAGGTAGGAGGTTGGCAGTTTTTTAGTGGTTTGTATTTTACAATGAGGTAATAAAAGCAAAGTAGTTGTTTTACTGTTCGATCTAAATGGGCACTAAGTCTACAGTTATCGGAGAGGTAGCTAGACAGGATTAGTTCTGTAACCATGCCCATAACTGTCTTTATTTATTCTACTTCATGGTAATAGTCTATTGCTCCCAATAGGGTTTTACAATAACATCGGAAAAGTTTGTGAGCTCTCTTAGGGCAAACATACATGTTTTGATGACTACCAGAAATCCTGTGCTCCCCAGAGAGACTTTGCTGGTCTCCAGCAGATACGGTTCCTTTGTTACTCTGCTTTTGTTTCCATGTTTGATGGTTTAAAAACCGATGCTGTCAGATTACTTTGGTCTCAGTGCTGGTTCAGAATGTGCAGATGAGCAGAGCTTTTCTCATTCCTACTTGCCCACTCCCTGTACATGCTGGAGTGAAGTTACCTCAGGTGGTCATGAGAAATCTGGGGTATCCATATTGAGGTATTAAGAGGTTGCCTTTGAGAAAAAATCTTGAGGCCTTATTGCTGAAAGGAAGATATTTATTGAAGTTAAATTGGATAAGGTCATAAAGCCTGCAATTAAGATGCACACATTTTGCACATATATTAAAAAGCAGTATATGCCTTAGACAGATATACATACAATACTCACTTCAGTATTTTCAAATATTTCCTGAAAATTGTGTGTTTAGAGTTTGAAAAACAGAAGTGTAAGTCACATTCTAGTAGCAATAAAAACGTAGAAAAAGCTAATCATAAAAGAATGATTGCCCTATCAAAATAGAGAATCTTCTTGTTACATATTATTGCCAAGTTTAAAATTCACAACTTGGAATTGAATTCGATATTCAGTCTCAAGTAGAAATGAATTCCCTGGTAAAATATTAATCCTCAGTGAATAGTGTGCTACCAACAGAATAGAAATCTGGGGAAAAGAAACACAGTAACAACTGACATAGTAGCCATATGTAGGTCAGAAACTGGAAATGCTGAGATTGTGTATTACATTTGGTCTGTTCTAATAATCCTTGTGTTCTCAGACACGAAATTTGTCTAAATCCTTTTTCCAAAATAGTGAATTTTACCTAAAATAGAAGAATGTCTGTGTAGGATAAGGCTTCTAAAGATAGAACTAATAATATTTCAGCACATTTATTTATCAGAAATGTTATTTGTGACTTTTGGGGGTGCTAGTTGTTAAAAATATTCATTAATTAAAGAAGTCTCTTTTTCTGCAAACCATCTGCTGTTCTTTTTCAGTCTGCCAATGAAGTCACGGTACAGAAACAGCGGTATCACAGGTATTTCTTTGCCAAGAGATGATACCTTCAAAATTAGATGTTATGGCATCACTGAGAAGTTCAGTCAGTATGAAAGATGTTTATTCCTATAATTTCAGTGTTTTCCCACATTTTCCTACTTATTTCTTTAGAAGCAAGCAGAACACTGAACTTTTCCATAGGCACCCACAAATGTTTTATGTATGTACATAGAAGTCCCCTTAAAATTGTGACCACTTAGATGACACTTTGAAAGAAAAAGTATTATGTGCTGGAATCTGATCTGCAAAGAATTGGTATATCTGCATCAAATTCATGTGTAATTATGTAGGTTTACACTATCTGTTAAATTGATCTGCTATTAATGCAAACCACCAAGCATTGGTTTCACAGGGATACTTTATAAAGAAGAAAGTTAAGAGCTGGTGCCAAAAACTTATTTTGTTTATGTGAGTAAATTTGGGGTAGATCCATTGGCTTTAACCCTATTTCAGCAGTGAAATGGTAACAGAATTTGGCTCAAAAGTTCTGCTCTGTTGCCTGTGCAAGTCGTTTTGGACCTCACAAAGTAAACAACGATGAAAGCTGCTGACTTTAGAAGTCCAGGTGAGGCAGCCTGCATGGAGGAACTGCCATTCCAGGGCAGCTTTTAATAGTCAGAATGTATTTGGTGAACAGGAGCAGCAGAAGCCAGCTTGCAAACCATGAGGAGGGATGTCTGTTGAGSAGGTCTCATTGCTCCTTTCCGTATACTTTGTAAGGATTAGGTCCCCTGAGATTTTTCAAGACAATCTTTTGTTTATTTTAAAGAGGTTATTGTGAAGTCTGTTACACACATTTTCATCTGACAGCATGAAGATAAATTTCAGTGATGTATCTGAGACTTGTTTTCTTCAACTTCATGATCATGGCATATATCATATGAATGTGTGGAGTTGCCTCCTCTTCTTGTTCTTAGGTCATTTTTATTGATGGCAAGAAACAGGCAGCAAAGTCAAGATCAGCTTTTCTGATTGACTTAAGAAGCATCTTCTTTCCTGAGTAGGCTAACTGGTTTTTACTGCTGAGTAATTCACAGAAAAAGTTATTTAAACCTTGACCTGATGTCCCAGTTGCTTCTTGGCACAGAAGGAGTCTAGGCTACTTAGTTTCCTAGGAAACCAACAAGAAAGTCCATGTTACTGTTCCAAAGAATTTAAATTTCCTTGATTTTGTACTGCAAAATATCATGCTATGGTAACCATATTATTTTCTGATGTTTATGCCTTTCACACAAGTGGGAAAAGAAAATTCTCTTTGTCTCTTTCTCTTGGGAGGTTATAGTTAGTGCTCAGAGACAAGATAAGCCTTTACACTTCTAAGCTTTATTTAACAGCCAAAGAAATGCTGCCTAATTTTCTTGGTTGTATGGATAATGCAACTTGCTATGCTTTTCTTTACAATGTGCCTTTACCCATTGAAACAGATATCTGTTATTTTACTGAGTGAGTCAATGACATAGTTGAGTGAGTAGACATTAGTAAGACTTCATATTCAAATCATTCAAACAGTTTGCTTTCTAAAACCTGTGTAAAGTAGTATTTTCTGAGGCCGAATTATTCTGTGCTGCATTTCTGTGAACCTCTGAGAAGGTTACTCTGAAGTATCTCATGCTTTAGGTGAATGCTAAAGGAACTTAGCAGATGAATAACAAAAGTAGATCACAGTGTATTTTCTGTGAACTTGCTGGATCAAAACCTCAGCTGTAGCAGACAGCACCATTGAATTCTGTAGATACCTTCAGCTTATACTAGCTGAATTTAGCATTCTAGTGTCAAAATAACAGAAGGAAGTTTTTCTGAGTATCAGATCAATGGGATAATTTATACTTTTTATCTGGTGAGAGTAAAATTAGAGCCATTAAAATAGATACTATTCTGGTTTTCTTTTTAATGCCAGTCAACTGATTAGAGATCATGGCTCACCACAAAAATAAAATGTGGATTCAAAGTTCTCATGTCTTTAAGATAGTCATCTGGGTCAATTTTTTTGCCAAGTCTGTCTTCAACTGGTCTTACCATGTAGCTTTAAATAGCTGCTATTCATCAGCTGAATCTTGTTGTACAGCTGCATGTCCCTTAATTAGGTTTCTATCGACTATATATGTACATAGTCATAGGGAAAAGCTGTACTACATGGAGAAGTACAGCAATTGCCAGTAAAATGCATTTTAAAACCTTTGTATTTTAATGAGTTTCCAATTACAGCAATAAATCAGAAGAATTGGCATCAGTGAATACTGCTCATATGGACTTTGATCTCTTCCAGCAGATCACATTTCTTTGATTAAAGGACGTAAGAGAAAGCTTTATGTCTGGCTCTGATGAAATAGATAGCCAAAGCTTTATTGACTCAAATGGGCCAGGATTTCATGTGTTAATGTCAGAAAGAAAAGAACTAGTCCTCCTGAAGAACTGATGCATTTACTTTATATAGGAGTATACATTTCCTATTGCAATTCTGAAGAATTCATCATCAGAATAGCATTCAGTTAAAAGTTTGTGTGGTGAGGAAGATCTAGCACTATTTGCTATGTTTAACCCTATTTATAATAGGCTAATTCTTTCATTTAATAGATTAGAAGATGGCATGTATAAAATCTTTTTACTTGTACAAAGTCTTTGATCAGCTACAGACAGGTGTAGAACAAGGAAGACCTCTGTCTTTCTACACACACTAGAAGAAAGGAGCTGCTCCATAATCTCTTCCACGATTAATGACTTCAAGCAGTTCTACAATGAAATAGACTGTACATCTGAGTGGAGACTTTGCCTCAATTTCTTGAGATTGCAGCAGTACTTGAAAGAGCAGTGGTAGGAAGGGAATCTTTATATTGCTAGTTTTCATAAGAAATGATTTATCTTGCATGTAACTGTACTCATGGTCTTAGGCAATTGGCGTGTGTTTTTATACATAAGTGAACAGGACATAATGAACAGGACAAGTGCTGGCATCTGAATTTATGGTTTGTGTTCTCAGACATTTTCTTTCCTCTGTGAAAGTGTCTCCCTGTTCCCTCCAGTGCTGTAAACTGTGTTAGCTCCTAAAATAACTTTAAAATAGCAGGATTATTGTAGTTTTCATCTACTGCTATAAATATATCATTCTGGGAACTATATTCATGTGATTTACCACCACCGTGAAATCTAGGATCTTATGAAATCTCTGCTCACTTTTCCTTGTATGGTTTAAAATACTCTCAACATGTTCTGTTTAATGATAATATAATTTGAGGAGAAAATAGACTCCACAAGTGCATGTATTCTTTAGCCAGTGGTCTACATTACCTTTTCTTTGCTAATTGCACGTAAAATCTGCAGATGCTCTGATTTTTAATCTTGTAATATTCTTAGAGTTACTATGTATTTCTTCCCCTCCACCCTGAGCACCTAATCAGTGTTTTATATTTTAAAGCTTCATATTCCCGTATATATATTTTGTGTTTTATATGGAGATAATTGGGGGTGGGATATTTTGTCTTGGTGCTGAGCCCTGTAGCCCCAAACAGTTACTCAAGATGTGTCTGGCTCTGCTGCTGTCTAATCTTAAGTTGAAGCTGGAATGTGAAGCAAGATTTAAAAGCTTCATCTTCTTCTTCTATCCCCCAAACACACAAACATCTTCAGTGAAGTTATTAAAAAAACCCCACAGTTCTTCAGCTGTTCTTAAAGCATCATTGTCTGTTCATGCCAGCAATAAGAGAAGTGTAGAAAGGAGTAAAGGACTATTCCTCAAAATTCTCTTTAAGATTTGTAAAAGTGTTTCAGGAACTGATCCTTAATACTTACACATTATGTGTGATGAGCATTTATGAAAACCTTCCCAAGCCTCTATTTCTTAAAAAATGCAAGTGTTGAGTAAGCATTGATTTCTTTTTTGTGAAGAAAGTTATCATCATAGAAGCATGTTGAAAAAGAATACTGCAGCTATCTATTATCTTTTATGAAAAATGTATAGCATAGTGATATGTTCTCTCACAAAAGGCTTAGTTTTTTAGACACTTGTAATTTTWTTATTAACTTAAATAAAACTCAAACCCTTAGAGGGTTGAGGGGTTTTTATTTCATTCCATTTATTTTTCTTTTCCATTTGCATTAACAACTTCCAAGTTCTGAGGTGCCAGGATAATAGAATGTGAATTTTGCCAAGAAATGAAACAATAGTAAACATAGTTTGGACTCAGTACAAGTGATGTTGTTTAATGTCAACAGTGACTAAAACTCCCTTCCAAGTGACTGAGGCTTTGTAGGTTTGTTCTCCTTAAATTAATTTTTGCTTCTCAAAGGCCATTAATTTAAATTGCATGTCATATAACTAGTGACTCCTCCTTCTAGCTCACATCGCCATTTCCAGAGCAACCTGATGATGCATATTGTGGATGGATTCACATTTCAGGGCTATTTTCTATTCATTTTGTGTTATTATGCCTGGCCTACCCCTTTTACGACCAAGGAATCTTAAAAGTTTTAATGCTACTAAATCTAAAAAAAGAGGCTGCTAGTTTAATTTTAGTCTCTGAGTACTCTTGGTTTTGAGTACCTCGTACTGCAGAGCTAGTGACTGAGTACATTTCAGCTTCCATATGACCTGAAGCCAGTGAAATAAGATACCCAGCATTTGAACGGTCAGTTAAATGCAGTAAAAGTGCAATATATACAAATACAATAACTATTGCCTTTTGATTTCCGTATTCCCATGTTTGTATAAAGATTGTGGGAGATGGGAGAAGGAGGGAAAGTCAGAGCTCAGAAACAGTAACTGTAAAGAAAAGAAATTATGCAGAGGTCATCTGCTCTTAGTGAGATGCAGAAAGTTAAGATTTCATACTCTCTTAGGCAATGCAGTTCCAGAGGTGAGGGGTTGCAAAACTCTCAGATCTGTTTTGAGTCCTCCTCCGTTCTCAGGAGGCTTGTACAGAAACACAACCCCAGTGTTTCGCATTTATTTAGTTAAGCCTCCCTTATTGTCAGAGATGAACTTTAGATTAAATCCTGGCCTGAGTGAAGTCAGTGAAATAATTCCTGGCAACTGCGTGGAACCGTGTGACACAGTATATGCAGCACACCCCCTCTGTTGCTTTTTTCTTTTTATCTTCAACACTATCAAAATGTAAATATTTCCTTCTCTTTAATGAGTGTAACTTCCTGGCACAAGTTTTATAATCGCATTTGCACAAAACCAATCTATAACAAAATGTAATACACAGGTTCAGAGACAAAGGTCTCAAAGAGTATCTATTACTAGACGTGGAAATATATTGTTCCCTTAACAAGGCTTTACTTGAATGACAGGAAAAAAACCTTATGTGGTGGTCCATCTAATCTAACAAGCTTCCTTGTTTAAATTTGCACAAAAGCAGCTTAAATTTGCTAGGGATTTGGATCAGAAACCTCCTGAAGGCTAAAGCCTCCATGTATTATTGGTATAAAAGAAGGGGAAGAGGACATGCTAGTGATGGTTTGAAGACATATTGGAATATTGGAAGTGTGAGATACCACATTTCCCTAGATCCCACCTCCTGTTGGGATTGGAAATAGAAGTGATTTGTTTCAATAGGTGGTATATCTAACTGTCCTGTCTCTCAGGCAGAGCAACCTGCTCTCTGCAGCTGCCACACTAATAACTAGAGCCTGCTCAGACGAAAAAACCTTTTCCCTCCCACAAAGAATGTGTTTGCTTTGAGTGTAACACTACTGCTTAGAGGGGAAATCTATTGCTGAGGTTACTTTGAAGGCAATAAATCTGTGAATCACCTCAACTGTCCCCACCTTCGTGACATGTGGGTCAGGGTTTTCCTATGCTATGCCTACCTGCAGAAAAGTTTCAGTTTTTTGGTTGCTTGGGTTTTTCCTTGTCATGGCCACACTTCACTTTAAACATGCTGGCAAAGTTCAGATTAAAGTTCTTGTCCACTCCAATGGTTTCATTACACATGTGCTGGTCCTATGTTCTCATGTAACATCTGAAGTCTAACACATATATCCTAGTGAAATTAGGCTATGATTGCTGTATCAGTCAAAATGTTAGGAAAGAATTAAAGTTTTCAGTTCCCAGGGAGATCAGAGAATAACATGGTAGGCCACTCACTGCCTGTCACTATCTGATATGCTAAGGATTAGGGAAAACTCAAAATTCAGGCTTTTCCAAATAAGGCAGGCTACTTTGTGAAACAGTAGCTTCTTTCTTTCTGTGAAAAATGAATTGAATATATTGCCTTAATCCTAGGCAGATGAAGGGCTACTGTACACAGCCCCCACAAATTCAGCAGAATGAGGACAAAATGTGATATTTCCCATCCAGTTAACTGAACAGCAGTCAGAGGAGAGAGTTTAAAATCAATAGATTGCAACTGTTTCACTCCTGTATCATCTGCCTTGGTTTTGTTTGTCTTCCTGTTTTGGTTAGCTAACTTGCAGGAGCAAAATCTCTGTTTTTCTCTTTTTCTTTAAATCTAAAAAAGGAAACCCTACAATAACCTGTCATCACCCCATGAAATTACCCCTTTTTTCTCTCTAACTAAGGTAACACTGAGCAGTGATAATACATGACCCCTGTCCTGCCAAAAGGCAATGCTGGAGACTGAAGTGGGCATAAAGCAGAAATTTTCAATGAAGAAAAAAATCAAATAGGGCTGGAAAAGACATTGAAGTTCTCTATTCCACCCACCTGACCTGTGGCAAGATCATGTATATCTAAGGTATTTTCATCTCCAGTAACACAGAATCTACAATTTTGGCAGGCTACGCTATCTTTAGTGGAAACGGGTTCAGTGGATTTGAGTAATCAACAGCCACATCCCTGTTAACCCTGTTAGACTTACTAATATGAGCACTGATCAGCTGAAACACTATATGTAGCAAATGGGCCCAGTAAGATATTCAAAACATGTCAAATGACCCATCATTGGCCAAAACAGCCCGATCATTCTTGGGAAGAGCATACCCTGCATTTCCACCATTCCTGCTCTCCGGGCTGAGGACACAGTTTAATTTGCTCTGCCATGTCTTCTTGCAAACACCTGCCTTTCCGCTGTTCTCCGTGTTGAAGTATAACATCCCTGCCTCAGGTCTCGTTCACTACTRCTGCTAGGCTGGAGCTGGCAGTATGCTGATTCACCATTTATGTTGTGACTCCTAGCCGATGAAGTTTCTACTATACAGGCCTTGATGCATGGCAGGAAATCTGTGTGGGTTTGCCTGTCTGCAGTCCCACAGGGGTTTATGTGAAGTGTTTTATCTCAAAAGGAACCTCAGCCTTTTTCCTTTCCTTTCACCCATGACATGAAGCTTACCCCTGCATGGAAATTAATGCTTCATTAGCATAAAGATGACTCTATTACCCTTGGGAATTAAGCTCTTAAGAAAGACAATTACAAAAAAGATTTGTTCATTTTACTCCCAAAGAATGACCTGCAGTATCTAGGAAGCCTGGCAGAAGTCCCTGCTATTGTAAACCTGGATTTTCAAAAATCCTAAATTTTCAACAGGTTGTTGTTGTCTTAACTTTGTTCTGCTGAAATCAGCGGTAAAGGTCATACTAACCACAGTGGGGACAGAGCTAAGCAAACCCTGACCACTCCTGGAAATCTCATTTGCAACTGTTATCACCCTGGAACAATAATGGATAGAAACCAACCACAACAAAATGGGTTGGGAAGGAGGACACTTTTGGGACTGGAGGTCAAAACTGGGGGAGACTTTTCTGCCACCAAAAAAAAAAAATATTCTTACCATCTCTAGCAGTAAAATCTTCCCTGTAAGCAAAATACAGAAGTGCATATTCAGGCAGAAGGCCCTCTGAGTTCAGCTGAGATCTGTTTCATTACAAATTGATTACGAACTTCAGGATTTTACCTGTTTATCCTGATCAGCCTGCCTAGATACTACACAGAGCTGCACTATTGGGAAGTTTGAATGCCAAGCAGAGAGGCAAATATTTTTCTCTCTCATGCAGTTAATTTTGCATGCCTGCAAGTTTACTTTGACTAGTTTTATAACTAAATCCTGGACGTACCAWTATTCTCCAAAAGAGCTAATATTGCACCTAATATATATGTATTTCCTTGCATTATAATCTCTCTAATTTGGAACCCTTTCCAAGSATCTATGCTACAGTATGTGCAACCTGTTTGTTTTCTGCTGAGGCTTGTTAAGGGCAGCACCTGGCCTATTTGCCTGCCAATATTTTTGCCCCTGGTCTGGTATCTCTGACAAAAAATCTGTTTGTGTATGTGGTAAAAGAAGTAAATAGAATTCCCAGCTTTCCCTGTTGCTCTGTTTGAATGATATGCACTTGGTACGTAGGATTTATGGCAGAAAGTGAAGAAATTCTCTGACAGAGGATTGTCAAATATTGGCAGTACAGGACTGTTGCTTTAGGGAAGAAAAAATCCCTGGGCACCAATAAATCCTATGTGTTGAACTATTCATACTTTCTTTGTAACCTCCACTAACATTTTTCTGTCACCCAAGGTTTCCTTGGTAGGCTTTTTACTTTTTTCCCTTTAAAATTTTTTGCTTTGTTGTTCTTTAAGCATAATTTTTTCTTAGGGGGAATTAATTCCCTCTATGATCCTATTACAAATTCAAATCAGTTATTTTATGCTAGTTTGACTTATTTTATGCTAAATTGCATATCTTAATTGTGATTGTGCAGTCAGTCATTTTAAACTGAATCGGGTGCTTTGCTCACTGCCAGGGTTACCAGGCTTCACAAACTCTGAGATTTGTGGCAGGAAGCCTGGATCAGCTATCTATATAGTCGGGTAGGCTCAGGTTCAAGTCTTGGCAGGGTATATGCTCACACCAGAATACACTGATTGCCAAATATGTTGGCTTTTAGCCTAGTTCTGTCCCACACAGAGGAACTCAGGCCCCTGGCAACTCAGAAACTCATGAAATAGGAAATGGAAAACAAACAGATTGTCATTTAAATACAACGCCAAGAAAGAACTCAAAACAGCAGTGTATTCACTTCTGCACAAATGGTAGCAGAARTCTAGGAAAGAGGGTGTATGGCTCCCAGTGAAAGCACTGGTCAGAGAAAACTTAGTGGGGGGAAGGCAATCAACAGGACAGTATATTATGAAAGTTGGAAGGAACTGTGTCAGTGGCAGCTTAGGACTATATGCTAAGGAGAGCTTAAAGTCAAATCAAATTAACGCCCTAGCTGCTTTGATGTAGTCTTTATGGGTTCATCTGTGTGGAACACCAAATCTGTATGGATTGAAATCTGGGGCCTCAGCAGGGAGAATATAGTGCTGGGTCTATATCATTGATGGCCCAATCAGGACAGCAGCACTGACTGTGGAGACAGATCAGGTCAAAGAGGCAGCAAGGGCAGAAAACAACTTTATTGGATTACTTCAATTAGCCCCACCCTAACTGGGCAAATGTCACAGGGGAGTATGAAGCAGAGTTGAAATGTTTAGGTGCTCTCTGTGACTGCTGACTGAGTGCACAAATGGAAGCAGCATCCTTAACTTGATGCCAAGATATGTCCAGAATCAGGTTCAAAAATCTGGTTTTGAAAGTGCTGCTCTGTAACAGTGGACATGAGGTTCATAGGTCACTATCCCAATGGGGTTCTCTACAGATCCACCACAGCCATGCTCAGCTTCAAAGACAACCATGTCAAGATGAAGGAGTTTGTTTAAAAGCAACAAAAAGGGAGAGCTAAAAGATTAAATCATACTGGGCAGTGCTAGAAGGACATGGCACTGTTCAAGGAAGAAACAGAAGTACTTGAAAGGGAGATCTAGGGCTGCTTCCACAGAGGGAACAGCTAAGGACCTTTCACAGGTGGCTTAGAGGAGAAGTGATGGAGTCAACTAAAGCATGTGTAGCACTGAGAGGATGGAGGAAGGTCGACTATTCATCATCCCTCCCAATCAAGAACTACTGATTGTCAAATGGATCTAGCAGAAACCAGGTTCAAAACAAACAAAAGGATGTGGCTCTTCAGACAAGAGAACGCCACTCTGTCAACTTCCTTGCGAAAGGGTTTTGTAGGTGCAAAAATTTCAACATAGTTCAAGGGAAGACTGATCTTGGAAGACAGAGATTTTGTGGGTTACCAAACATACAAATCATAGTAGGCTCAGGAAATCTTCTTAGCTGAAAGTGGCTGGAGATGGGAAAACTGTTAAGGAGAAATATCATATAAGCTTGCTCTATTCTTAGTCTTCCCTAGGCATCTGTTTATGGTTACTTTTTTTTTTTCCCCCAGATACAACATTTATTGTGCCAGGGAAAACATTACTTAGTTCAGGAAGGCTCAGGGAGGACGAGCAAGTCGCAAGGAGACTTTATCCTGCCCTATTTTCATAGGGGATGGTTATTCTTAGAGACAGAATACTGGACTAGACGAAGGAGAGTTCACAGGGTCTGGTCTGCCCCAAACCAGTACAGCAATCTATTTTCCAAGCCCATAGGGAAACCGGTTGCAAACGAGTTTAACACTAAGAGTATGAGAAAGCAAATAAACTGAGTCACCTGCCTCTGTGGCTGCTGGCTGAGACCTAGCCACAGTTGTCAGAAGCACTTTGGGGTTCCTGGGAGCCCTGATCAGCCCCTCACTCATTAAGCCCAGGTTCTTGAGACCCGAATGATGCAAAAGTCAGAGAAATGGGCAAGGATTGATGAAATCCACACATTTTTACAGGAAAAAAGTGACCTTTTGATGAGTCCACAGTTGTTGTGGGAGAGAAAAGCAGGAGAAAATTGCCAACCAACTGTACTTAAGTCACTGGGCAGACTTTCAGAAAGGAGAATTTCTGCAGCTTCAGCAAAGCGTGAATCATACAGTGCCAATCTCTGAATTCAGGGCAATAACATTAAAGACATTGGTAGTCCCTCAAGAATATTTATTCAGCTGGAGTAGGAAATATGAAGACTGCTTTGTGCTGGTTTTCAAACCAATTCATGTCAGTATTGCTGCTTGAAACAAAGATTATGTGTAGATTCCATTAGATCTGCCTTGAATTGACCGAGATATCAGCATACACTGTTTTACAGGCCTGCCTGCCTTTGAAGAGAAGTGAACTTGATAACACAGGTGGTCCCAGTCTTTCTCTTTGCCTGTAGTATTTTTGACTAACCATATAAATATAGTCAGCACTAATGTGCATGCAACCTAAGAATCTTAGCATGTTTTTAAAAAGGATGAAATCAATAATGTCCTGTAGAAATTAAAATTTTGGTTAGACATTGAGGGCACCAGTGTCCATGCTACAGTGTTTTATATTCATCTTTAAAATTCTAAAGATTATAATTTTCTATTAAGGCTAATAAGAGGGTCCAAAAGTCCATAGAAAATCTCTTTCTTCTTTTAAATTGAAACCTGGTGTGCTTTTCTGCAAGGGATTATTTTACTCACTTTTCAAATAGCAGACCACACACTAATTTGCTTTCTCAAACACCCATCTCACATTGCATGGCCCGATGAAACAAACACTGAAAATTAGTATCTACTGCTTGTATATTTTACTTAACTCTTTTGTAAAAAAGCAGCCTGCTTAAAAGTTTGACCTTTTGAATTATTTCAAAGACTCAATGGACAAGTTGTATCTGATATTTATGTACGTCTAAGAGCTTGCTTCTTTAGTAAGTGAATCATCATTAAAAGTTACAGAAGCATTCAGCAATGAGATTTGGCGTGTTCTCTTGGTAATTATGTCACAAATATAGTTATCAAACTCAGCAAATGCACACATTTACATTCCCCTTTATGAGCAGGCAAACATCAGTGTCTGGCCATACTTCATAATGTTATCTGTAGGGCTCTTTATTTTTTTGTTAAATGCTACTTTAAGTAAAAAGACTAATAACACATGGCAATAATTGAACCTCTCAAGAAAAATACTTCTTAATTACTGTACGCCTGAACTGGAGAGAAGATAAAGAAAACAAAGCTCTAAATCTATTTTACGGTACTTTCATCAGATGAAAGGAGATCCCTATAAAAACTATGACCAAAAGCTCCTCTGTAGTCTTTATAAACCTAACCTTGGAGGCACTGGTAAAACTCACTATAAACTCAGTTACATACCTGCCAAAATTGTGTGCCAGCAAATATGAGATTCAGTTGGTAACGGCCAAAGTTACACGGATTTTGATTATCTGTGTTTTTAAAGTGCACTGAGTACACAAAAKAAAAGATGTTATCTTTTCCCTCCATTCCAAAGAAAAAACGCATTTAGTTTTCAATATACCTTAATATAGCACATTAGGACCAATCGAAATCCCATGGAAGTAAATGGAAGTGATTTCACTAACTTCAAAGAATTTGGACTAAGTTTGTGGTTTGACATTACTAATGTAAATGTTGAAAAAATTTCCAGCCATGAATAATAACATAGAATCATTAAGGTTGGAAAAGACCTCTAAGAACATCAAGTCCAACCGTCAACCCAACACCACCATGCCCACTAAACCATGTCCTGAAGTGCCACATCTACATGTTTTTTGAACACCTCCAGGGATGGTGACTCAAACACTTCCCCTGTTCCAATGCTTGACAACCCTTTCCGTGAAGAAATTTTTCCTAATGTCCAATCTAAACCTACCCTGGCACAACTTGAGGCCATTTCCTCTCGTCCTATYGCTAGTTACTTGGGAGAAGAGACCAACACCCACCTCGCTACAGCCTCCTTTCAGGTAGTTGTAGAGAGCCATAAGGTCTCCCCTCAGCCTCCTCTTCTCCAGGCTAAACAACCCCAGCTCCCTCAGCCRCTCMTCATAAGACTTGTGCTCCAGACCTTTCACCAGCTTTGTTGCCCTTCTCTGGACACTCTCCAGCACCTCAATGTCCTTCTTGTAGTGAGGGGCCCAAAACTGAACACAGTATTCAAGGTGCGGCCTCACCAGTGCCAAGTACAGGGGCACGATGACCTCCCTCCGCTTACTGGCCACACTATTTCTGACACAGGCCAGGATGCTGTTGGCCTTCTTGGCCASCTGGGCACACTGCCAGCTCATGTTCAGCTGGCTGTCAACCAGGTCCTTTTCCGCCGGGCARCTTTCCAGCCACTCTTCCCCAAGCCTGTAGCRTTRCCTGGRGTTGTTGTGACCCAAGTGCAGGACCCGGCACTTGGTCTTGTTGAACCTCATACAGTTGACCTCGGCCCATCGATCCAACCTGTCCAGATCCCTCTGCAGAGCCTTCCTACTCTCAGGCAGATCAACACTGCCGCCCAACTTGGTGTCATCTGCAAACTTACTGAGGGAGCACTCAATCCCCTCATCCAGATCATTGATAAAGATATTAAACAAGACTGGCCCCAAAACCGAGCCCTGTCGTGACTGGCCGTGACTGGCCACCAACTGGCTTTAACTCCGTTCACCACAACTCTCTGGGCTCAGCCATCCAGCCAGATTTTTACCCAGCAAAGAGTACACCCATCTAAGCCATGAGCCGCCAAATTCTCCAGGCAAATGCTGTGGGAGACAGTGTCAAAGGTTTTACTGAAGTCCAGGTAGACCACATCCACAGCCTTCCCCTCATCCACTAGGCGGGTCACCTGGTCATAGAAGGAGATCAGGTTGGTCAAGCAGGACCTGCCTTTCATGAACCCATGCTGGCTGGGCCCGATCCCCTGGTTGTCCTGCGCCTGCCTTGTGAGCACCCTCAAGATGAACCGCTCCATAATCTTCCCCGGTACCGAGGTCAGGCTGACAGGCCTGTATTCCCCGGATCCTCCTTCCAACCCTTCTTGTAGATGGGCGTCACATTGGCAAGCCTCCAGTCATCCGGGACCTCCCCCGTTAACCAGGACCGTTGATAAATGATGGAGAGTGGCTTGGCAAGCTCCTCCGCCAGCTCCCTCAGTACTCTTGGGTGGATCCCATCCAGCCCCATAGACTTGTGAGTGTCCAGCTGGCATAGCAGGTCGTTAACTGCTTCCTCTTGGATTAGGGGGGGCGTATTCTGCTCTCCCTCCCTGTCTTCCAGCTCAGGGGGCTGAATATCATGAGGATAACTGGTCTGACTACTAAAGACTGAAACAAAGAAGGCATTAAGTACCTCAGCCTTTTCCTCATCCTTGGTGGCAATGTTCCCCCCCTGCATCCAATAAAGGATGGAGAYTCTCCTTGGCTCTCTTTTTGTTGTTAATATATTTGTAAAAACATTTTTTGTTGTCTCTTATAACAGTGGCCAGATTGAGTTCTAGCTGGGCTTTTGCCATTCTAATTTTCTCTCTGCACGACCTAACAAGATCCCTGTACTCTTCTTGAGTTGCCTGTCCCTTCTTCCAACAGCRRTAGACTCTCCTTTTTTCTCTGAGTCCCAGCAAAAGCTCCTTGTTCAGCCAGGCCGGTCGTCTTCCCCGCCAGCTCCTCTTACGGCACATGGGGTCAGCCTGTTCCTGCGCCTTTAAGACTTCCTCCTTGAAGAACGTCCAGCCTTCCTGGGCCCCTTTGCCCTTCAGGACTGCCTCCCAAGGGACTCTCTCAACCAGTGTCCTGAACAGGCCAAAGTCCGCCCTCCAGAAGTCCATGGTAGTGGTTTTGCTGACCCCCCTCCTTACTTCACCAAGAATCGAGAACTCTATCATTTCATGGTGGCTTAAGCCCAAGACAGCCTCCGACCACCACATCTCCCACCAGTCCTTCTCTGTTGGTAAACAGCAGGTCAAGCGAGGCACTTCCCCTCCCTGGTAGGCTCACTTACCAGATGATGCAACAAAATGGTTGTAGAGTGAAAAGACAATTTTGTAAGGTCCGGATTCTCTCCCAGTTACTCACACTAATTAGAACCTTATTGTTGAATAGACACATTCATTTCTTCGAGACTACTCAAGCTGTTTACAGTACTCCTAAGCAATAAAGGCAGCAGAATCTCCAAATAAAATTAGCCTGGAGAAAAGAACATGCATTTTTGCTTTTATCAAATTAAGTTTCCATAAACATTTATATGAACAGCATTTCGTTTTCAGGGATGCCGTCAGGAAGAGAGATTCTGAGGAATAATCAGTTGGCTGGGCTGTCCTGTGACGATTTTACGTAGGCAAATTTTGCACTACATGAATCAATGTATGAAAAACATCTATTTTCATTCAACAGCAGTTCTTTCAAGGATAGAAAGATGCATTCATGGCTAAACTACTAGATTTTTTCCCCAAATTTCATCAGATTTCATTCAACAGAAAAATTGAAATACATGTTTGTTAGCGAGGCAAATGCTTAGAGATATGAACTGAATTTCAAAACTAAGTTTTTTTTTTCAAATTCTTAAATTCAACATTTTATTCCAAAAYCATCTAAGTGCATTATTTACTATTAAAAATAAAAAAAGTAAGGAAACATTTTCTGGCTGAAGCAAGTTGTAAAACCCAGTCCACCTCAATCTCACTAAAATAACAACAAAAAAGAAAAATGCAGCCAGGGGTTTTTTACTGCTAGTAACACAGCTAGCTCGAAAGCACTTTGCACTAGAACCCCAGAGGACTAGAAAGCATTTAATAAACTTAGTGCTGCTTTCAAAATTTGGCTCACAAACACCTCTTTCCCCACTGCCACTGAGACTTTCTTACAAATGTGTGTTTCTGCAAGGACATGACCAGAGTCTGGAAGGATTTTTAGGGATCCATAAGCTAGCTCTGGGAGAGCTTGTACATTGGGTTGGGCTAATGCTGTGCTGTGAAGGGGCACCACAGGATGGGGAGCTCTGCTAAGGCACCCCCCTGCCCTCAGCAGGGTTTGGTAGTTCAAGCACACCATGCACTAGGCACCGGTGGTTGCCAGCCTGGGGACCTCACCATCATACTGAATGGGGTAGAGTGGACTAGGTGACATTTTTTGGGTGATGATGAAGGGCCTGTGCCAGAACACGTAGGAAGACTTCCTTAGGTCACTAGAGAAAAATTAATATGTAAGTGAGCAAGGAGCAGTAAGAGAAAGCTCTCTGTATCCCATGTTGGTCGGTGCAAGTGCCAATGGACTTTATGAACAATAGCTGATTTGAAGCAGGATGTCCCAGCCTCTCACCCACCCATTTACCCTTAGATCTACCCTTTCCAAAAGACCTCTGTGTTCTGTATGTTGCAAGTTTTCCATTCTTATTCCAACCAGTATTCCATCTACTCAATCTCTTTTGAGCAATTCCCACAAATAAATGCTGATGGCTGCTGAAGAAAAGTCTCTTAAACGTTCATGGAGCTATGCATTGCTGCAGGGTGCGCTACAGAAACCTGCACCACTGTGGAAAATGCCTGCATGCTTACTCTGTTTCCTTAGAGCGATGGGCAATCTTGTCTGTGGGCATTTGCATTACTTTCCTGCAGATGCAACAGTTCTGTCCACAGGGTACATGCTGTTACATCTTCCACACCAAGTGCATTCTGCTTCTTGCAACTTCAGTCTGGTTGTGCTTCTCAGATTTTCTCTTGATGTCTTGAGTGCGTTCTTGTTACTGCATGTTTCTGTAAGTTTGTGGTTTAGTAATAYAGACCATCATAGAATTGTCTTCTTTTATCTCCAGAGCTTTCGTTCTTCTCTGGTTCTGCTCTGTGGCCTCCCAATCACCATCGTCTCTTCAAAGTTGAAATCAGAGTCTCCGAAGAATCTTTTTCCCAAGGCTTAGATCTCAAGTTACAAACCGAGATCTGAAATTACAGAACACTTTTCTCTAATAGGTTACAGAGGTTTCAGAAATGCATTTTAGTTTTTTTCATATGCAGCTGATACCATTCAAAACACCATTCTTTAAGGGAGTGTTATATTTTCATGAATTCATTATCATAAGCATAAAATTTTCCTGGCCAAGCAGATCTTTTTCCAGAAAAAAAAAAAAAACACCAAAAAAACTTCATTTTTTTCTTCCTTCATTTTTTCTCACCATCTTAATTTCTTCTCAGTTTTTACTCCTCTTGCTTCTACTCCTGCTTGTACTTACTGATCTTTCTTAACAACACCTAGCTGATACTATGTCATGTTCTTAGGTGGGATTTAAGGGGTGTTTAAACTAGAGCAAATATCCAACATGAGTCTTTACTGTATCAAAAAGGAGTTGAACAGAGAATTAATAAAAAGTTTTGTCCCACTTATCAGTGCCAGCACCAATGAACTTTCCCAACAGCTGCTGGTTTGAGGCAAATTCTTCTCATCTTGCATAAGGCCTATGAGGCTGGCAAACTTTTTTTCTGAATTTTCCTGCATAAGTTTCCTGAAGACCTGGTTCTGTCCTAGCCTTGGCAGTGCTGAGCAGCCCAGGAGCGAAGGAGTTTTGTGATTTACAGACCACAGGTACCTCTACCTAAAGGACACAGTTCAGTAGCCATTTTCAGAGCATGTCTAGTGGAACAGACCCTGCACCACTACACACTTCTTCTTGGATTAYGCTGAGAAAACAAGAAATGAAGAAAAAAAAAACCCAAACCTACCCTAACTTTCCTCATATTGACCAAATTAGGATTCCTTTTCTGTGTCACATAACATTTGTCTCTTTTTATAGAACAGTGACAATTATATGGCTTTTCCTTTGTCTTGTCCTGGCTAGACTATGGTGATTTGCAACGAAAGTGATGTTTATGTGTTCATTTTCACTCTGAGAACAGACTGCTGCTATGTCTGAGAGAAATGTTTAAACTACTTCTGGTTTGCTATTTGTGCTATTGTTTCTTCTGTTGCCTGTGTTGTCCTTTATCTGTCACACCAGCTCACCACTTTAGCTGTTTATTATTCTTTAAGACTTTTTTCCCCTGACAACATATGATTTCATCTCTGATGGCCTRTTTTACCACAATGTTTCTCTGTAACAGATAGATACATGTAAAAAGCATATTTTCTATAAAGACCTTAAACATCTCTCATAATTTAAAAAGCTAAAAGTTTTGGTTTGATTTTAGTTTATATAATTGATATGTCTCCCTTTTTTTAGTGATGTAAATAAATCCAATCAAAATGTAGTAATAAGGTAATTTGTTGATTCAAGTGTTAAAAATGCCTGTAACCACAATGTTAAAACATCACATCATTTGGTTTAAGACACCTAATGATTATGATTCAGATCTGAAAAGTCAGACCACTTAGTAGGAAAAAAGTACCTAAATATTTGCTGAAACATATAATATATATATTATATAATATATTCATATGTATGTACTCTATATATCTGTATGTCTATGTATATGCTGAAACATCCTGTCTGTGTATGTGCGTACGCGCATGTGTGTGTGTATATTCTCATGCTGCATAAGCATATTTTGGCAAATTTTGAAACTGTTTGAAAAACATAGACTGCAGTTCATGTACATAAATCCACCATCTGAGATGTGTGTTTTATCTGATTTTAGCAAAAAGAACAGATTCTGAGCTGCAAGGTTTTTTTCTTAGAAGGAATTCATTTTCTAGTAGTTTTCTTGTCTTCAAAACACAGGCTCCTATTCATGTTATACACATTTGAATTTAGTTCAACTCTGGAAAAAATGGTTGAAATAAAGGCATTTTCTGCTTAATTTGAAATAAGATTTTTTGCAGCCACAGATTTCTAGGGCACTTATGCTCACATACTGCCAAGTTTTTTCTTGTTTTTTCAGTAATAGTATAAATGCACACAAAAAATACATAACCATAAATACATAGGAAAGAAATAYGTCTTTCTATTACAAGCAGTTGGACTTTCCTCATAAGAAACAGTTTGGAAATACTACTTGGCTGTGTTTGAAATGTATTGATTAAATTATGTATGTGAACACATTCTGAGGGATATATGCAAGTTACTAAATGCTTGTTTTGTTACTAGAAAACCTCATTAGCAGAGGAATAAAATAGCTCATAAGTGAATCTCATTATTTGTCTGTCTCCTTCTGCCATGCCAATAACAATTATATTTGCAAATAACATATTCTGATGTGAGGCACGCAGCAGGTGTGTGTGTGATGGGACTACTTCTGTTGGATGTTGATTACTCTCTGTGTAATGTGAAAAGCTTCCTATTCCCACAGCTTTATGCAATATATCAATGGTAATGGATTCATAATCATTATCAGGCTTGATAGAGGCTTGACTACCGTGACAGATGTCTTCTCAATTTTCCTGTTGCATATGTTCTTTTCCCTCTGGAACAATGCTTACATAAAATTCCAGTATTAATGTCTCTCTTTTATGTTGTTTTGTATCAGTTGTTGACTGCTGTGATCAATCTTTTAATTCAGATGAATAGGTAATTACAACCAAATGCCAAACACATCAGCAAAAATTCAGCAACTGTCAAGCAAAGCATAGTGACCAGAATTATTGGTCTGTGCTAAAGGTAGCGCAGGGATGTTATTGCACATTTATGCCCCTGAATAGTGTTTCCATTGGCAACAATAATGCTTATCTGGTACTTTGTCTTAGCAAAAGGCAATAAGTAAATCTGTTCTTTTTCATACTTATGAGGTTAACGCAAATGTGTGTGCAGTAGTGCTGACCAAGTGCTGTCCCACCTTTAGCAGGGTAAATTTCTTTAAATATATAAAACAACAAAAGAGCTCAATGGCGCTCTAAGTATTTCAAGGAAAAAGAAAAGAAAGTAATCTCCATGTTTTCTTTGGACAACAATGCTTTTCTTCCCTGAAACATTTATTTCCATGTATTTCCTGTGTTGTTCATTTGACGCTGAATTTCCAGAAGACTGCTGTGATCAAAGAACAGTTATATTCTACTTAAAGGAGGTTCTTTCAATTCCTGAGCTTGATATTTTTCCCCTTTCTTCACTTAGGGCTCTATCCTTYACGGTGCAGCTACATAGATCCTAGAGAGCTTCCTCAGGAGTTCAGAGCACCCAGCTCAGCTTACAGCATCGATGCCCCCAGACACCAACMTATATACGCTCATCATATGTCCACATGCACTTTTACCTCAAATTATTCACCACTTGTTTAGCTGTCTAAGACTCCTTTTTACTGTAACAGCTTACCTCTGCTGAGAACCTCCTGTGACGAGTATGGACTTTTCTGCTCTTCCTACTCTCTTGGAGCATGCTACAGAAAGCCTTTCCTCCTTGGGACAAAAAGGGGCTTTTTGTTAACATCAGTCTATTTTAGACTAACAGAAAAGTAATGGGAGACAGAGGCCAGTGGGTTCAGCTTTCATAATAAAGGCTATTGTGTTTTTTCAACAAGTTATAAATTACTTGCAAAGAGCTATTTTTTTCTATGTGAACTCATGTGTTTCTGCTATTTCCATACAATAATAAAATCACAGGAAACTAGGATCCCAAGAGGTTATCATCTACTGCATTCCTCTGCTACAAGACAGGATCAGCCATACATATTCTGATATATATAGTGATCTAACTAGTTAAAAACTTCTACTGCTGGCATGTCCACAGCCTCCTTGGTCATCGCTTACAGTATTTCATAATCTTTCCATGAAAGGTATTCTAATGTCTAACTGTAGCATTTCCTGCTGCAATTTAAACTCATTCTTTCCTATTTTTTACCAATCCTGTACATGGATAAATAATTATTCTCTTCCTCTTGGCAAAAATGTTTACATACTTAGTCTGGTCTTTTCCCCCATTCCCTGACTAGCCCCAGTCTTCTCTTCTTTAGGCTACAAAGAACCAATTACTTCAATCTTCCCCCAAAGATCATGTTTATTCTATTATCTGGGAAGTAATAAAAGCATTGAATGAAATTAAATCTGGTTTCTAAGGTTTTCTATAGAATACTTTTTTCTGTTTATGCCCATGAATATTTCCGTAAGTAACTGATCTCCAGTTATGCATACACAGATACATTTGCACCTTCTTTACATATTAGTTTCTTCAAGACTGAATTCCTGGCTTGCTCGGGAGCATGCATTTAAAACAACTGCTTTCAAATATTTGTTTGACTGACTGTTCCAGGATTTTCCTTGGGAACTGAAATCAAGCTGATTAGTCTTTAATTTCTTGACTCCTTTTTAAAATTGTGCAGTGTATTTGTCCTTACCTAATCTTTCAACACCTCATCATTCACCTTCACTTTTCAAAGACAGTAGCTTTGTGATTGCTTCAGACAGTGCTTCAAATACCCTAAAATGAAGCTGATCTGGCCCAACTAATTTGAAAACTCCTAAATTATATGTGGACTCCTTAACCTGGTTTTTTTCCTTATTCTTCTCTTCATTTCCCTGTATCTATCTACTTTAGGCATCACGTCACTGAATTTTTAAATGGGAAATTTAGATCATACTGCAAAACAGACTCTGTTCCTTGTTTCTAGATCATGTGTACAAACCAAGATACCTGCCAAGAGAATTCCCAAACTGGGCAGGGAGTTGTCTAGTGAATATAAATAGCTCCAGGGTTAGGCAGTCCTGGTAAAGAGGCAGATGTGGTTCACAGGCTGGGGATTACTTGGCTTCTAAGCACCTGAACTCCAGTTCAGGCAAGATTTAAGCAGACTTAATCCCTGTACTTGCTTTCTTCAGAAAGTCAATTTATCATTTAGAAAAAAAAAAAAAAAGAAATTGAAAACAATTTTACCAGTGATCTGCACATAGGTGTTTCCTTTTTAGAAATTATAGTCACTCCAGGGACTGACTAGATAAAACGAAAGTGAAAAATTATGACAACTCTGCCCTTGGAATGAATACAGTATGTTTACTGCTGGTGAGTGTTTTAATAGTGTTAATTCAAATATGCTGATATTTCCAGATAACTTCAAAACTGGAGAGGCTATAAACACTCAGGGAGGCTTGGCTTTGAAGTGAACATGGCCCTGAGGATTTTCAGGTAAATAGGTGAGGTTTGTTATCAACAAATGCAAAGTCTCACAGGCAATGAGGGGAAATAAACAAGGTACAAAAGGAGAAGAAAAAAAATTACAATGAAGCAGTATCCATTTTGTGAAATCAAATTTGTTTTCCATTTTGCAGCTTTTCTAAGGTTGCTTTTTCAGAYCACATGGAGGTGTGACCAGAGGAGGCTCAGCATTTATTGTTTTCCATTGATCTGAGGGAGCTCAGACTGTCAAAGAACTGAGGGCAAAGTGAATTTCCTCCTGGACCTGGGCTCAGCTTCAAACAGGGGAAAGGAGATTCAGACATGGGTTTCAGCTCACAGAGACCCAGCTCGTGCTGAGAGAAGCTGTTGCAGAACAGAAGCAAAAGGGGCAAGGGCCAAGGTGCAGCACCCGGGTATGGCAGAAATCTGCCAGAGGAGCATCAAGCCTTGGCAGCTGAACCTTCTGCCCGGTGCTCGTTGAGCAGTCAAATCCCACCTGGAGCCATCTGAACTGTGCTACAGGTCTGCTGCCACTTTAGCCTCCTCACCCCTGTTCTTTAGTTATCTTCAGCAAAATTTGAGAATGAAACTGGGAAATACCCATGTGGGAACTTCTCTTTTAAGATCTAACCTTTGAAAACACTTGATTTACTAAGTGTAATAAAAATAGTATGTATAAATTAAAAATAAAAATAAAAATTGTGCTTGCTACTATTCAAAGCACAATGGGTCAAATTCAACTTAGAAGCAACCCTAAAACCTGGCCTGGCATAGCACTCTTTTACATATTGAGCTGGGATTTATGAAATGCRATCATGCCAACACTAGCAGGTAAGGAAGCAGTAAACTGAGTGCCTCTCAGGTTGAACCTACTGAACATGCATGACAGACCTGATGGGCATTCACCTTCCAGACCAGACTCCTGGCCTACCAGAGATGAATCTGTCACTTGAGGAAGTGGCAAATTATTTTCAAAGTTAATTCAAGTTGTTTAAAGAACTACGCAGAAGCTGCAAGGAGACTTTCCTTCCCCACAACAAGAACCCATCACAAGAGGGACTGTGCATCTGCATGACTTTCCTCCCCCTGCCTCCCCAGATAGGAAAAGTGGCTCTTTATAGGAGGAGGGTTGGTGACATCCCCTCCAGCGGTGACAAACCGACCAGTCAAGCACAAACGACAATGCTTTCCACTCCTGGGAATGGCTGAATTCCAGAAAGGAGGTTTGAGTTCGTACCACCCATCGGAGTCTGCATATGTATATACATGCAGGGCTACAGGTTGTGACATAGTTTTCATTTAGTTAATGAAATTACAAGTCATACAGTTAATTAAAGAAATATACTAAGAAAAAAAATTAAATTAATTTCAATGAATTATTCCTCTCATCCATAAAAAGATCATGTTCTTCATTAATACAATCAGACTTTAGTTCCTGCTCAACTGTAAGAGGGCGTGTGCTATTCATTTTAGATTTTATTTTATCTCTTCATGTTTCATAATCAGTAATTCATACTTCATTAAGGAATCACTGGCATATTCAAGAAGAGGCTGGTGAGATAGCCCAGACTTTAATGTTTGAATTGAGAAACTAGTTTGTTTCATGATTTAATCTAAAATAAATCTGAAAAAAATATATCAAGAATAACAGTCAAGACATCACAGACCTTCCAGTTTTGCCTGGACAAAAAATGATCAGTGAACTTTTCTACGATGCACCTAAATTAAACTGTAATTAAACTGCTAGTTTTAGAATGAGGGAAAATCAAGAATGACCTAATGGTTAAGAGACTGTCATACATGTTGGAAATATATAAGTTCAGGCTTCCCTGAAGTCACATCACTATTTATTGAGAATATAACACTGGACACTGGGTTGTCCCATTGCTTCGTTTCTGATTAGCAGCTCCAACAGCTGTCTATAGTTAGTACCCCAACACCAAATGACATTTTAGAAAGTAGAGAAGGAAATAAGATGCTATGCCATAATTACATTAAACTGTTTTAACAAGCCCACGAGTGATGTTTTTGTACCTTTCTAAGATCAGAGATTTCAGATTTAAAATGGTAGGTTTGTTATCACAAGCCATTTAAGATTTATTTTAAAAAAAAAAAAAAAAAGAAAGGCTTTTGGTGTTATAATGCTCAGTACTACGGTGCTTGAAAATTAAGTGCTCGCTTCAGGTTGAAATTCATGATCCTGCACCTAGTGCCTAGGGGTGTAGTTCCATATTGCAATATCTCTGCTGGCAAAGCTGGTTTGAGAGGTTCCCATCCTGAGGGTTTTGTTCCCACCACCACCCTCCTGAGTCTTCCTTCCTCTCAGTTGTGTTGATTAAGCTGTTTGTGAAGCCATGCCACAAAATGGTACGAGCRATAAAGTGGTAGCACAGCCCTACAGCCCGTGCCCAGCTGCGGGGATGGGTGTGCAGGATTAAGGGAAGGTGGGGCCTTCTTTAACCAGGATTCTCCCTAGCGACAGTGGGAGGGGACACTACACAAGAAGTGACAAACACATGTCAGGGGGAGAAAGTAATGTATGATTTCAGGGTAAGAAACGTAAATTTTTATTTTTTTTCTTCTCAGAGCCTTATTTTGGAGAGGTCAGTTCCCTGACATGGTTCACAGCACAGCAAGAGCAGTAAGGGCTTGCGTGAGCAAACAGTACACCCCGATGTGTAGGGAGGAATCCCGTAAGCAAATATTGCCACCGATTGTTTTGTATGGGGAAACCGCAGGGTAGGCTCCCCGTGGGAAGCGAGCGGTGAAGCCGACTGCCTGAGGCAAACCACCAGGAACCAGCAGCATCACCCAGCAGGCCACCATCAGGACTCATGGCAGGGAGAGCCCATGGCTTATCCTCCACCAGGGTCTTCTGCTCTCTGCAAGGCACTGAGGCAACAGTATGGTGGATCGCTCTCCTGAACTCAGTTGTCCAAATCCTGCCTGTGTCATATTTTAGTGCGGGGGAGAGGGTTGGATCTAGCTATTACCAATCTTTTGAGATATTGCCTTGCTGACACAAGGTGTAAAAGTGGTTTTCTAATACAATAGGTGGGTGTTCGTATTATTATGGCGCTTAATCACAGTTTACATGGCAGTTTATTGCACTTGGAGCTATTATCTCAGATCCATAATTTAAAAGTGCCATATGTTTAGAATTATTAAATTAGCATTTCATTAAGGCAAGGGATAAGGTGTGAGAGGTTTTTTTCTTATTTGTAATTTAAAAAATTAATTTGGTAAAAAAAGTGAAGCACTGCTCAAAAAGAGAACCCTACATCCGTTTCAAACTACCCTTAAACTTTAGACCTTTATTCCTCAAACACCTGACCATGGCAAAAATAAAAGAAATCAAGCTCTTTTGCCTCATCTATCCATGCAGCTACCCCCTAGAAAAACATAAATCTGCCAAAACTTCAAACATAAGAGCTTATAACTGTGTAAGCCAAAATTTCCAACAAATACAACCTAAGTGAACCCAAAAGCCACTAAAAATCAAATAAAATCTAAGAAAATTTTAATTTACATTTAGGAACCTGGATGTTGACATCTGACAAATAAAATTGAAAACCCTCAGCCTGTTACACTAAAGTTTTATCAAATACTCTGGAGAATGGAGATTATCGTTCTAATTGCTATTTACAGAAAGTGACAAATCAGAAAATTCAATTGATTTTTAGACTTACAGCATCTCTGCRTTTCTCTGGGAGTATTCAGAAACGTGGCCTTTTTCTATACTAGTCAGGAAGCTTAGCAAGGTACTGACATAGGTGTCACCCTAATTTTTGGAACACTTTTTTGCATATATGACTCTATTTTCTTTTTGAGGCACAGGATGTGATCTTCTCATCAATGAAAATTGGACAATCCTTCACCAAGGACCTCTGTGGAAACAGCATCACACCATATTTCACCACAGTTTTACTAAAAACTTTCAGTACAGAGGTGATATATTCTGACCTATAGAATGAGCAATGTACATGGTGCCATGGTGGTTGCTTCTTCAGGATCAGTCTCACAGGACAGAGTCTCACAAGCAGCTGGAAATATCAGCCTTGTACTGATTTTCAGAATTTGCTAATGATCTTGGAAAAGTATGAAACCAGACAACCCTTATGTCCTACCACTCAGCAAGCCAGTTCTGCTCAGCAAAATACATATGTACACACTTAGCTTTATATATATATACATATATATATAAAAAATACAGGATCTTTGCCTTTCCAAGTCATAGGGTTTTTTTCCTAGATTCACTGAACCAAGACCTAAGAGAGGATGGAGGAGGAGCTAAACCAGAAAGACCTGAATGTCAAATTTTCTAGCGTCAAATCTTGCAACCAAAATTCTTTAAATAATTTTGCACCAATGCATATGGATTATCTCCATATGCACAAAATTTCAGCATGACTGCTTATAGATTGGAGTCCTTGGGCTTCTTTCAAAGAGCCTCTGACTTGCATTTCAGTTTAATATTTTCTTGCATTAATACATTCAACAACATCTTTAAGCTATTTAAATCCAGATTAGTTTTCTCTTGATCCTTAATTATATCCTTTCAAAACAAATTTCCATCTGTTCTTCTTTAAAGTTTCCAACATAGTATCTTGGGAAAGAAACATAACAAAATCCAGGCTATTTCCTTGATAATTAAATAAAATAAAATACAATCCCACTTTATAAAATGTATCCTTTTCCCAGGTTCAGAGGAGCTGCGTTTCCTCCATTCTTGAGAGCTTTACAAATGGAAAGCCAAGACATTTATGATATTTATGAAACCCCAGTTTTGACAACAGATGAACAGGCCTTTTTCTCACACTCCTGGCTTTAGACAGATAAGCTCTTTTTTTGGCTGGACCTAAACCCAAAATGAAACAGTGTCTAAATACAGTCAGCAGAATCTGTGAAGATTGATTTTAGTTATTACCATACATGCTTCTAGGTTCCCTTTTGAATATATCTCCAMAAAATAGGCCTAACTTGTAAGAAAAATAAGAATCTGGAAGCTAGTAATTCTTTTCACACTATGGACACCAAAACAGTTCTTTTCTTTTATGACTGCTATAAGCTCCCAACAAAGTGGTAAAGTGGTTCTGACAGGCTACTTATTTACGTATGTAAGTTAAGTTAAAGCAATGAGGTTTAGGTCTTTCAGTCACAAGGGTGAGATAATATTGCCTTCCATGAAAAATATCTTGAAAGATACATTTACAAATCTTCTTCTTCAGCATTTTCCATTTAATTTTTAAAAATGAAATTAAAATCATAGAATCATAGAATCACAGAACGGTTTGGGTTGGAAGGGACCTTTAAAAGGTCATCTGGTCCAAACTCCCTACCGTGGGCAGGGACATCTTCAACTAGATCAGGTTGCTCAGAGCCCCGACCAACCTGACCTTGAATGTTTCCAGGTACTGGGCAACATCTTCGAGTGTTTCACCACCCTCATTGTAAAAAATTTCTTCCTTATATCTAGTCTGAATCTACCCTCTTTTAGTTTAAAACCATTCCCCCTTGTGCCGTCGCAACAGGCCCGACTAAAAAGTCTGTCCCCATCTTTCTTATAAGCCCCCTTTAAGTACTGAAAGGCTGCAATAAGGTCTCCCCGGAGCCTTCTCTTCTCCAGGCTGAACAGCCCCAACTCTCTCAGCCTTTCTTCATAGGAGAAGTGTTCCATCCCCCTGATCATTTTTGTGGCCCTCCTCTGGACCCGCTCTAACAGGTCCATGTCTGTCTTGTGCTGAGGACCCCAGAGCTGGACGCAGTACTGCAGGTGGGGTCTCACCAGAGCAGAGTAGAGGAGAATCACCTCCCTCGACCTGCTGGTCACGCTTCTTTTGTAATAAAGTAATTTCTTACATGACATGGTTCTAAGAAAAACTGTAGGAGCTGAAGAGGKAGTAACCAATAAAGAAATGCTTAAGGGCAAATCTACATGTAGAAATGCTTGGAGGCAAACCTACATGCTGCAACATAATTCAGTTCAGTCTCACATTAGATTAAATAAACTTTGATTGAACATTATACTGACTTAATGTACTGACTTTTAGCATTGGAGTGACCATAGTGGGGAAAATACTCAGGATCTCTGCGCTCTGTTGTCTGCTATAGACTAGCACAGTATGGGTTAACAGAGGGCATAGCACTATGGTACTGAGCAACATCAGCTTCCTCACTCATTTCAGTGAGGTCTTAATTCAGCTGCCCACTGATAATGATCAAGGATTAACATTTCCAGCTGTTGTAACCTAGAGGGCATGGCATCGCTCTGCACAGTTTACAGTGGGCGAAGTCTCATTTTGCTGCCAAGTAGGGAATGTTTTGGAGAGGTGCCCATCTATTGTTCCCCTTCCAGGAGACAAGCACAGAAAATCTAGAGCCCAGGGATAGATTCAGGGTCTGCAGTCTACTGTGACTGATGTCTTATTTATTACGTCTATAAGAATTCATATTKCCATGGTAATAGGCAAACTCAGAAAAAAATAGTAGTCCTCATATTTCCCAAATGTTTAACACAAAATGTGGAAGGCAACAGAATTCCAGAAAAAGAACTAGCGAATCTTACTGAAACTGAAAATAATAATAATTAGTATTTTTCCAACTATCTACCGTGCTTGTCAGGCACATTGTTCTATCTGAAATACAGATTACAGCATTTAAATAATAGCTTGTCCAATTCCAAAAATACATGTAGACTATGTTAAATATTTGGCAGAAACCCAGGCAAATCTCATGTGGATATACTACATCCAATCATGAAATTGCATTTCCTGCCAATCCATGATGCAAGTCATTTATTTACTGGTGAAATTATTTTTTTAGTTCCATTCTGAGATATAGGGAGTAACTGTAAACAAACCCTCCATACATCGATTTGCCTGGTGTTCAAAAATCAAAGTTAGATCTGAAAGCGCAGAAGATGCAATTCCACTGAAGTTCATTCTGTTACAAGGTTCTAAGTCAAAGGGTATGGTGTCTGGCTCACAAGTTAGGGAGGTATAGGTCAGTACATTTACAGCTCAGAGTAAAATAAAAAATATTTTGTAATGGTCTTTGAAAACCTATAGAACGCGATGCATAATTAAAAGCAGAAAATACACATGCGTAGATCTTCAGCCTATGTAAATAAACATTTCTCAGAGGAGCTATACTGCATGCCCTAAGTTTTCTGGATTTTGTTTTACTTTTAAATTGAGCTGTCAAGTGAATCCTTCCTCAAACATCCTCAAGTGTTTGAAAAACTATCTCATTGTGTGATGGTCACCTTTGTGAAAATCTCCTATGCTTCGAAGTTTACAAAAACTTGATCATGAGTATGGCACGGATTATGGCTGTACTGGCATACAGTACCAGTATGCCGGTATTGTGTAATAAAGCAGGATGTATGGATACTCAGTGTAAATCATCTAGTAAAAGCAAGGAATAGTGAGGTGCTAAAGGTTGCTGACGGCAAAGTTATTCAAAATAATCAAATCTACACTGAGCTGTGAAGAGCTGCAGAAAGCTTTCACATTACTGGATAGACAGGGTGATAAAATTGCAAATGAAATTCAATGTTGATAAAAGCCAAGTGCTGAGGAAAAAATAACCCTAACTCTACATTTTCTAGTGGTACTCTACCTCTACTTCAATGATACCAGCTGTCATTTTTTCAGAGATGATCTAATTGATACATATTTAACTAAACTCTAAGCAATCGGTCTGTGCTTGTCTCTAGCTTTGAAAGCTGCTGTTTTTCTTTCAGATCTGAATATCTTATGTGCCCAAGAGCTTGTTTTTTATTTTTCAAACTATACCAGTTGTCGAATGAAAGATATTAGTTCTGCTTACAGATCTCATCCCACTTTTAACTGCATATACATAATGAGCTCTTCGCATCGTATCCCTTGAAGACATCCTTGTTTTGTCTAGACCCAATCAAGAGCCACTAATGAACTTCATACATTAATAGTATGCACATGTTTGCATAAAATATGACTGTAAATCTACATGTTTATATAAAATATCAAGTCTGATGTACTGGAAAGATTCACACACAGATTTATGAAGTGGGTTCCCAGCCGAAAAGAACATTTTACCCTCCATAAGTTAAGAATTTAAGTGTTCTGCTGAGAGGAGGAGATACTCTGGAGAAGGAGAGCAGTTAATAGTGCAGCAAAAGACAGAACAATCTGTCTCTTGAATAAGCCAAAGCTAATGAGTGTTTCTGCAGGATACAAATTCACAATATATTGTTCCAGAACATCCCAAGAATAAGAATACACAGTACCATGTCAGCTGCACAAGCCACTTGAAGGGCTGGTAATAAAAAGGATGTCTATGGAAAAAAGTTTTGCATGTGCCAAAAAAGCTCTTCAGCCTCCAGCGATATAGTGAGGAGCATAATTGAACCCAAATAGTCCAGGAGAAGCTTATGACAACTCTAAATTTTATTTTACCACATTCAGGAAAGTGATGTTGGCATCATTGTGAATAGTTCTCTGAAAGTGCCAGCTCAGTGCTCAGCAGCAGTCAGAAAGACAAATAAAATATTGTGAACTATTGGGAAAGGAGCAGAGGACAGAACAGAGAACATTGTTAGGCCACTGTATAAATATCGGATGTGCCCATAGCTTGAAAACTATGTGCAGTTCTGCTTATCTCATCTTTAATGGCACTATTTAAGTACAGGGAAGGTTGTCCAGGATGATGAGGGATGTGGAACGGCTACCATCTGAGGAGCAATGAGAACTCACTTCAGAAATGTCTGAGGGAGATAAAGGTGCACTGTAGACAAATCCAAGGAGAACAGATTAAACATGGAAGTCTGGATGCAGCCTCCAACGTGAGAAATCCTTAAATCGCTAATTGCTCACCTTGGTTCACTCCTTTCCTAAGCAGACACTGCAGGTGAATGCTGGAAATGGGCTCCAAGGCCAGGATTACACCCTGACATGGTGCAGTTGAGCTTTTCCTGTGTTAGCACGGACCCGTGCCAGTACATTCAGACACAGAGGAGAGGGACAGTTTTGCTCTTATTTGCTGGGGGAAAGTTTGAATTCTAGAGTGCTGGAGAAGATTTCTGGATCTATTTCCAGGGTGCTCTAAAAAAGAGAGGTCGAAGCCAGAGAGTGCTTGGTCGAAGATCATGTGCCTTTAGTGTGCCACTCTGGTTGGTCAAGTTTTCTTTGTTGTTGGGTTTAGGACAAGTTTTGTTCCTCCTGGCTTTTCCAACTAGAAGAGACTCTCTCATGTCCCTTGGACAAAGTTTTGGTGCCTTGGTGGGAGATATTACCACATCACTGAAGGTTAATTACAGTAGCAGGGCTCCAGGAATAAAAATGAGGACATGCACCCTAGAAACAGTCCTAGCCCAGCTACAATAACCACTGCCCTAAGAGTGGCCCAAGAATGAAGAGGCACAAGAAAATTTTGATGATTCCTAGGAAACCAGCAAGCCTTGTTAGCTAACCAGAAGAAATATCACTTAGCAGATGTCTGTTTCAAGTGTTGAATGCTCCTRAGTGGAAGTTATGCTTCTTCTTCAGGTTAGCTCCAACACAGTACTAGTCTTCACTGCAGTCATTATTAATGTATGCTCTTTGTGCTTCCCAAAAGAGTATGGTAGTGGGGAGAATGATTTATATGTGCATTTCTTCCCGCTTTGTGGACTAAAATAGTCCTATTATGCRTCATTAACAGACAGCTCTTGGTACACAGGAATAATAAATTAGCACCTGACCAAAAAAAAGAAAGAAGTTAAGTACACATTGTCTCAGAAATATTGACACTGAATTTTACTGTTGGGTAATGTAGATGAGCCACATGAAAGAGTAATAATATACACAAAGGTCTGAGCTCTGTGATTTACACTGTCCCGCTGGAGGTGTTTGAAATGAAACACTAAAAAAAAAAAAAAATTAAAAACGCAGCGGTAATTAAAGCCTCCAAATGTTGGAGGTTTATTAGTTGAACACTATAATGAGTTCATTCATAAAACTCATGGCACTCATAAAACAGTCAAACTATAGTCTGTGAAATTATTTTACATTTTACACATTTCTTGCTACATTTTTCCCAGAATATTTGTGTTTTTCTCTTTGCTTTCTGAGGAGGAAGGGAAGGTGGGCCACTCAAGTTATACGATATTGGTATGCTAGAAGCATGGATGCAGGACTATCTTGCTCCCTACTCACATCGCTGSTGCAGTCTGACCTATATAAGGTACAAACTGTGAATCCAAGCAGAGATTTAGTTTTGCTTTGTCTGCACACAGTATTGTGCTCACCAGAACATTGAGACTTTAATGTATTTTACTTTTTTAAGGTTGCTGGGTTTTTTTTCTCTTCCAAGATAGAATTACAATGAACTAATGCCCTGACTTTTTAAATTAGAAAAYGGAATAGTTTAAACAGTACGAAATGCTTAGTCTATGCTAACATATTTAAAGAGGTCACATTTGCCTGTGCTTAGTCTTTCACACTCACACGCACATATCCACACACATCTTGCAAGGACTCAGGAGGAAAATAAAATATTTTTAATTGTATTACCAGACAGCAGGAACAATCTCATGTCTTTCAGACAGAGGTAAGCTCCATGGGCTGACTGAGATTGAATGGGAGAAAGCTGCCCTTTGTTATGTCTACACAGACGTGCCTTCAAGCAAGCTCGAAGTCTGCCTTGGCGTGCAACCAGCCACTTCAGGGTTGCATCCAAACCTTTGCTCTTTTCCCATTAGCGCCGGCCAACTGGTGGGCAATTCCTGCCGTTGGAAGGGGCAGCTCTGGGGGAGGGAGGCGTGAGTCACCAGCCCAGCCTGGCACACGTCCTGCTGCTCCRTGACCAACAGTGCAGCTCCAAAGGGTGAACAAGTGGCTTCTGTGCCAGCCTGCCCTGACCGCCCACCTGGGCTCAAGGGGAGGTGGAAGGGCTCCAGACCTGGACTTGGACCTGGGCACTGCCCATGTGGCAGGAGATGGCGTGTTTCACATCGGCTGCTCTGGCCCAGTCCTCTGGGAAGGTAACAGCTCAGGAGCACAAGTTTTAGAGACTTTTCCATTTTGACACAGGCCATGCTAAGAGCTCCTGCAGAGCTCCATGTGAACTAAGCCATCCTGTCTTCTGCCCATGCTTCTTCCAAAGTCAAATTCCCTTCAGATTTTAAAATAACTCAAGATTACATCCTGGTCTGAACCTTCTGCAATGAAACAACAGCAGAAAACTTTTGATGGGAACCACAGGGCCACCACTCTCAGGACTGAACCTATGGTGCCTGGTCAGAGGCATACTGCTAAAGAGTCATTTGCATAAAGTTAAGTTCTTGCTTAAATTTAGAAAGTTTAGGTAAATTGTAATTCTCAGTCTACTGACTTCAAGCAATTAAGCTTTAGAACTTAAATTAACTATTTCTGATTAAATGTGATCCATTATTACAGCTGTGCCAAGTATTAGTTCCAAAATAAGTATACTGGAATATCCTGAAAACTAATGGACAGTTAAGAATCTTGTTGCTACTTAGAAGACAATTTTTATTGTTTTCCCCTTCACATTTAATAACTGAGTATATCCCCTTTAAAACAATTTCTTTGGTCAAATTACCCCAGGTAATAAATTTACCTGGTTTTAACTTCTAAGAAGGACTCCTTAAAAATTCTTATTTGACAGATTTTTATGTATTATTGCTTTGATAAAAGAACAGGTAGTTATTTCATTCCATCTCTTTTTCTGTTGTTATGGTGAAATTATTCTATATGACTATGGTTTGACTACAGGTATGTTCTCATCATAAGACTCATAATACTACAAGTTTTTTCTGGAAAAGTATAAATTTTAATTCTGAGAAGCATGGCAGTCKTCTTTTGCATCAACACCTTCTCAGTTGGAGCGAGAACAACATAATAATCTCCTTCTCCAGATTAAAAAAGAATTGCTGACTTTTACACTTTTTGTGTATTGTAACTTCCCCTCCCCTCCCCAAATRTGTGGGACAGGACACATTGTGAGTCTTGAAAACTTTGATTCACATGTCTATAAAGGAACAATATTTAGAAAGAACAGCTCTCCAAAACAAATTGCTTTGGGGGGGCTAAATCAAATACCCATGGATGTTCATGAGAACAACTATAGTGGAGTTCAATAGTCTTTGAGTCATGGGGCCCAGGCCACTGGCACATGAATGAATAAATGGGGAGGTGGTGAAATGCATTGAATACATCTTTCTAGAGCAGGCTGAGGTTTGCTTTCAGATGTACCAGCCAGCTGGAATACCACGGAAGAGCCCTCAGGTTCTGCTCACACCCAGCATTTTAGGAGACACCACCCTCAGTTGTTATTAAATATACAGTCCCATGGAAGAAGCTTTTAAATGCAACAAGCTGATTAAGATCCAGATTGTGACATTTAGCTACAGGCCTAAAATGGTGACTGTGCCCTTCTCAGGATAGCTCCGGACAGACCATGCCTGAGGTGATGCAGTCCCTTCCCCATGGTTTCAAGCCCTGTAGTATGGATGAACTGGTAATCTTCCTGGCATCTGGCTGTGCTTTTTCCTACCCAGATTTCCAAATAAAGCAGAATTTAATGCATTTTTTCTTTTTCTTGGCTTTTATTTGGACTTTAACACCCAAAGTAAGGATTTGAGGAATATGCACATTATTAATTCATTTTACCTGACACAGAGCACTTTCCCCAGCTGTGTGCTGTAATGATTCTACTTCTGTGTTGAATAGGATGGCAGATGGGAGGAAGGAGTTTGTCTTTTCCATTATCAGCTTCCTCCATCTTGAGCTAAACCACAGGAGCTGATGGGAGAATTCTTTAGAGCTGTCATTAGGAGAATGATGAGAGTTATTAAATCTGATGATTGTCCACTCAAATGGACCACTCCTGGAGACAGTACCTGCAATTGACTGAAACTTAGAGAGAAAGCGGGAGATGAGCAATAGGGTATTTTGGGGGGAGACTATCATCTTTTGATTAGACTAATTAGGTATCTCCTAAAAAGGAGACAAGCTGTCAGACTGCTCTTTTTAGAGAGCAGGTGGAAAGATATGGAAAAAATTACCAGATTGGATCAAGAGATGAAAAAAATAGCCTTCCAGAAAATAACATATGTGCTAGAGAAAGAATGTTTGTTTCCTTACAGTCTTAATCACAAGGAATAAAAGACGACTGTTGGAAAACCAGAGGTAGAAAAAAGGCTAAGGCTTTAGCATTTTTCTTCAAAGTTATGTACGAGATCCTTGATAAAGTCTGTAGTCTGCTTCAACTGTAATGTTGGATCCCTGGACTCAGAATATCCATCACAAGAGAGCTGTGAGAAAGAGTGTTCTGAAGTTGAGAAGATTTTTGTGAGGAGGGTCAGATCTGTTTCTGGGAGCCAAAGACAGGTGACAGTTTATTGAAAGGCCTAAAAGAAYGCTGGAAACAAGCAAAGGAAACTAAAGAACACCAAAACTAAAGAAAAGACAAAGAAAGGGACAGAGCTGGAGCCTACTCAAGTCAAAAAAATGTTTGAAGGTGCATGGGCGCCRTGTGATGGGGACCTCAACTCAGTATTGTCCAGCTAGGATTTCTAGCTTTTGGTTCCAATTAAAGTCTTTGCAATTCTCTTCTTGTTTCTGACTTGCTGTTCATGTAGATATATGGATATTTCTTGATCTCTGTAATTAGCATAGCAAAGCACATGAATGTTCCCATTTAGAGCAATGAGTCTATTTGCATGTTTAAATGCTTTATTTGACAGGGTTTATGAACCCAATCCAGCAGCACTCCGTGAGGACAATGAAACTCTTTCCCCTGACATGAATGGATAGTGGTTTGGGTCTGGTACAGGTAACTATTTATGCTTGCCAGGCTGTTATGGGAAATAAGCACTGTCCTTTTATGAGAAGGAAGTACAATTATACCATACCAAGAAACCATGTCCCTCAGGCTTTCAACATTCTTCCCAATGAATGAAGCCTTATAATTACTGCCCCTGCCTGTGAGAGCTTGCTAATATTGCATGGGTAAGACTCAGAGTTTAATATCTCTCTTTCAAAAAAGCAATAACAACAACAAACAAACCCCTGTGAGCAGCCTGTGGCTTAGAAATGATGCTGTGTTCCTGACACTATTACCTGACATGCAAATATTTTTCTCTCCTTTGCTGTATGTTTTTTTTCTTGGTTTGCTCAGCTGGTAACATGAATATGTAGATGATCTAACACAAATGGCTCAGCTATCCCTGTAGGCATGTCTCACCACAGCTTCTTAGGTAAAAGGATCATAAGGGGATAAAAACCAAAGGATTTACTCCTAAAGAGGCACATTGCTTCATCTGGGAAGACTGGGTAGAGGACTGAGAAACTTTCTTAGTGCTCAGCCATGCCATCCTTCTGTCCACTTGCTTTGGGCACACAATATTTTCCCTCACTGTCTGAAACAGATGCTGTAGCAATTATGAGCTCCTTTCAGTAGAGCTGCTATTGTGAATAAAGTATCATTTGCACAAACATGTAAGAGAGAGAATAAGGTTAATTATTGTATCCTTAATAGAAGCATATAGATGTTATGATTCTGGTCTTCCCTTCTCTTCATGGATTCAAGAGTATTGGGCTAATGGTACTTCGGTGAGATACGTTTTAATTTTCTGCTTTACCCACACCTCAGCATCATGAGTAAATTTCCCAGGTAGGGAGACACATTTGGGAAGGTTGGCCAAACTCAACTCATTCTCGTGAACTCGCTTGTTTTTACAAGCTAGGATTAGCTACAATTTTATGAACCAATCCAGAAGAAGCCATAAATATGAGAGGTCCTGTTGATAAACTATAGTTGCCTTGAATTGTCCTGTTGTTTTTCTCACTTCTCACAGAGACCTACTACACATGTGCCTTCTAGTGTCACCRAATTAGACCCTCAAACATATTTCAGTAAAGTTGGCCAGGAAGAGAGCTTTGTTGGTTTCCAAGTGAAAAGAACACAGCACCTGATGCAGTAGCATCTCCACTTTCAGCATAAATCTTCCCAAAGGTGCAAGGGAAAACTGCATTTTCTTTTCCTATTTTTTCTTTGTCAGTGACATTTCAGTTTCCTGCAGCAGTAGGGTGAACATGGTGTGAAGGTGCAGGATACGAGGCTGGGGGTAGGCATTGGGTTACCAGAAGGATCAGCAGGAGTGAGGTGGGGATCGGCAGATGTTTTGATGTCCACAACAATAGCTGGACCTGCAACGGCAGTTACTCCTGTGCTACCCATCATAATCCTTTACACTGGATCTGCAAAGGGGTGAGGAGGCAGGAGGCATGGCTACAGCAGCCAGCGCTGCCAGCACAGCCAGACCCAAAGCCTTCAAGTGCAGGGAAAGGAGATGGTGACTGCTCTCAATGGCTGTGACCTTTGCCTGTTCTGTCCCTGGCTTGTCCCACATTTGTCCAATAAAGTGAATTAACACAGCTGTGCAGCATTTGCCACTTATTTCCTGCAGAACCAGTTCAGTAAAACACATGAATTTATCAGAAGAGAAAATCAACAGATGTTTTTATATGTCTTTATGTAGCAACTACAAAAATTGCTATCAGCACCTCTAGGTTGTGATGAGAAGAGAAAAACACCAAGAGGAATCTAACAATCCTAAATTTTAAAAATAATTTTAATAGTATAGAGGATGAAGTCTAGATTCAAATAATCACCAAAGTAAAATTCAGAATACCTGCTGATCAGGAAGAACTGTCTGTTCTCTGGGGCAGGGATTTTGTGCGAAATGAAGTGTGCAGCAATGATTGCCATAGGCACAATTTAGTATTGCATTAAACATTAAACATTAAATTACTAGAAACCCTAGTCACTAGGGTCACTTTTTGACCTAACAGTGCTTGACCTTGTAACCTTAAAATTTTTAGAATTTCTTTCTGTTTCTCTACTACTGACCTGGAAAGGCCACTCATTCTGGAAAAAGGAATTGCAAAAGCATTACAAATTGTCAAGTCCTTTTTCAGAAAAATGTTTTTCATATACTGTGGGACTTAAGTTAAATGCCCATTGCTTTCCATTGATTTGCACACACTGCAGTTTAAAATTTAAAAAAAGTCAGAAAATAGATTGTAGGGATAATTTATCTTCCTCTTAGAGAAGTGTCCTGTCATAGATTTATTTTCCTCTGTTGGGTAGGTTTTGTCCTCTTTGCRAGGTTACTAACACCAACTCAGTTTTCCACTTCAGTATTAGTCTTTTAAATTATTGGCTGAACCGCAGTTTCAACAGCTAATCATATAGTGTCTTGTGAAATACCTTCATAGGTAGTGGGAGTTTATAAAAAAATCTGTGAAAACTCTGCAATGTAAGAGGCTTCCATACCAGAGGTTCTTTTCTTCCCATTGCTGGCAAACATATCTGGGAAACATAGATCTCATGAGCAAGGATTTAAGAGTTTGTTTGCTTTAGGAGAGAAGGCGGGATTTGTTTTTTCTCCTGTCCTCATAAAATTTCCTAGCAAGTTGGTGGTTTAAAAATCTTTTTAACAATTACACTATTAATTTCTAAATTTTATGTTATTTATTACTTCAATTACAATATTTAAATATTTAAAAGGATTTTATTTTTCTCCTAAGGACTTGTTTCCACAGTGGATGTGCCTCTGGCTCATATAGCTCACGCTTCAGTAGTGACACTTCATGGTATTGACTTTTCACTTACTGCTTAAGAGTTAGTGTGGAGTAAATGGGGAACACTTCACAGAGTCTCTCCTTTGTAAGTAAGCCCATGCTCAGCTCAGGCAATCTCAGAGAAGTGTGTCTGCTCCACCACAGTCCCGAGGGAAAGTCGGACACCTAAAGGTCCCGTTCATTGCTGGATGCCAAATTCTTTTCTCATCCTTTATGTCTGAAACAGTGGCAAGCCTCCAGCGGTTTCCCTCTCTCAAACATGTGAGGTGACCAGCTGAGAGGTGAGGGAACTATTTCTTAGTCTGTGTTAGGAAGTGCAATAGAAATACCACCGTTCCGTGTCTCACCCATTTACTTGCAAGTTCTGATACTAGTTTTGTCTAAACTGTGTTTCTTTATTTGGTCTTTTTTTCCTTACAAGAAAGCCTGTTATACAGAAACCATAGCTATTTGCCAAGTAAAAACATCATAAAACCCCTTCCAAGTGTGCGAAAAAGAGGTGCTGGCAGCAATGGGAGAGGCGAAGGTGGAGACAGACAAAATATAGGATTAAAACCTTTCTTATTGTAATTTATATCTATGATTCCACTGACATCACTGTGCTAGCAGTAGGCTAACACCATTCCCCTTCCCATGGAGCCAACCTGGCTTTGACCAGGCGCCAGGTTCAGCAGGAAAATATTTTTAAAGACGACTAAGCAGAACAAAACACATCCCATGACTCCTCAGGGCCAAATCTGCAGCATTGTGTCCCCATCGGCGGTGCTGGTGAGTGAAGCAAGCGACGGCTGACGCCAGAGCCCCAGCAGTGGGACAGGAGGGCGATGAGGGGCAGCGGTGCTGAGGGCTGCAGCCCGATGCCGAGGGGTATCCCTGCAGGGAGCCTCCACTCCTGCAGCCTCCTCAGGGATGGACACGCCAAATCGTCTGTCGGTGGCTGTGCCCTGATTCCTCAGTCTCCCCAGCAGGAATGGGTACTAGCATCCCTGTCAGATGGGCAAAAGGCACAGAGAGCTTCCTCGTGTCACCTCCTTGCTCACTGCAGTGCTCAGCATGCCTCACTGCTAACTGAGCCTGGGCACAACTTTAAGCTAATCAGATTACCTTTACAATGAGGCACGAGTAAGCAACTGCAAAAAAAAAAAAGTAATTTTCAACCTTCCCCTCAGTCAAAACCCCTGCTTCCAGAGTTTTGCAAGGTACTCATTTTTGGAAGGAAAAAAGGGTTTTAATGAAAGGCATTTTTTTCCTAACCCCACCCTGAGAGGTAAGGTGTTACATCCTTGTAACGAAAATAGGTATTATTAGCTATTGTCTGACCCACTTGAAAGGCTCTGGTGTATTCCCCCAGTGCAAAGGCTTTATTGAAGACTGCAATAAGAAAACTTTGCAGTTTAGGCATTTTCACCTTTGTGACTTAAACTTCCATTTAGGTTTTTATTTCCTACAACCCCAAAGAGCCTACAATGTCAGTGCCTGAAGAAATGAGGCTTGAGAGGTGATTATAGTTTTATGTGGAACAAGAGCTGTTATGAATTGGAAGACAGATGCTAAAAACTGAGTCACTTAAAGGTACCTACTTTGCACTTGCAAGATAGCACAACGCCTTCTGCTGTGTTGCAATCTTTTAATCTCTGTCAGCACATCTTGTACTACAAAATAAGTGTGGATCATGCATATGGATATATGGGAAATATTTATTTTAAGATGACTACAAACTGCCATACATACATGTAAAATGTAATTAAAAAGTGCACCATAAAAGAACTGCTTGAAGATTACAGAAGCTTAGCAGTATTGAACTGTCATATGCTAAAAATATCTTGCTATCTTGCTCTAGATGACTTTCTGAATTAATTGTACAGACATGAAATGTGATGTCACTCCTTCTTCTCTTTTTCTTTTCTCTGAACCAGTTCCTGTAGATTTACACAGATGTAGAATTTATCTGTCTATTGTATTTTGATCACAGATATATTCGCCTTCAGCATCAGGTTTCAAATTCATGACAAGACCTAGCCAAGGGTAAGTTAAACAAGGATAAAACCTGGAAAAAGGCATGTGTTGCGTATAGATAACCTCAGGGGGGTAGGGGGGAAGGACAGCCGCAGGGAAGTCTCTTCCTCTTTGGCTTCTTTGCACGTGCACTTAGTCGAAAGCCTGTCTCTGAGACTGGGGAAGCAGTCCGCAGGCAGGATGACATGCTCAGGGGTGTTTTGTGAGCACCGCTGCGAACTTAGGCCTCAGTGGTAGAGAACCATGGGAGAGCCCTGAGCTTGCATGGGGCATTTGATGGTAGCAGGTTTCTGAAGATGCCTCTTCTGGCTCATGAGACCTGTTATGGGTGGTGAGGCATGGGATGGAAGGAGCTTATAAGAAGTGATATTTCTGCTACAGTTCATCTGATGATCAAGTAAACGTGATGATCAAGTAAACGGGGGGGTGGGGAGGGTGGGGGGTGTCTGCAGGCATTTCATGCTGCTTCTRCAGATCAGTTCTTTAGAATAAACCTGCATTTAATTGTTGCTGGCATTGCCAGACCTTTGCTACAAAATCGTGCTTGTCCCAGTCTACAGTAGTATTACCTGTATAGCTGATGAGACGTTAGGACACACACATTTCACTTATCAACAGTTTCCATTTGCTAGTAACTGTGTATTTTGCACCGCTTCACTTCTCAGATGTCAGCGCAGATTTGGATGCCTATGAAACAAATCTGCGAAAAGTACAATACTTCTCAAAGGTCAGAGAAAGATGTCTGTAAGATGTCACCTCTTCCTGCCCACCCATAACAGAAGACAAATGGGGATTAGTTACATTCTGTATCTGGGATATGCCAGAATAAATTTATCTGTGAATCCTTAATTTGAAATGGGATCTTCCTTGCCTAACTCACAGTGTCTTTGTCATCGTCCACATGCCCTTTCTGGTCTCTGGTGAGAAACAGGCATTTCCAAAGCATAGTACATTTTCTCCTCACCGACTCATTTAAAATGGGTCAGATAAATTGCCTTTTAGAAGTGCCTGTTTCTCTCCAGTGACTATAAAGGAAGTCTAGACGATTAGCTCAGAGACAGAAGTCTGTGCTGTAAACTTCTAAATGAGGAGTGAGGAATCTCACCCTTGTATCTATAGGACAGTCGCTGCATTGGGCAGACCTTCGCTTCCATCACTTCTCTTCTCCCAGACAAATTCAGTCGTGGCTGTGGATTATAAACAACAGTTGAAGTGAGATTCCCAGATCTCACCTTCCACTCCACAACCTTAAATTCTTCTGACCTCTCACTTCAGATATCTGAATCTGGCCCTTGCAATCTCTGCAAACTACCACGTTACTGTACAAATAAGACCAGTGGCAGTCTACACTGGTGCACTATGGCCTTTATCTTGGTAAAATATGCATACAGTAAATTGCATTCCTTTGGAGCTGGACTTGGCAAAAAATGTCACTAATATGGATGGGCTTCTCTGAGCTGTGCAGTAGCATTTTATTATGGCTTTGATCAATAGTGTTGCAAACAAGAGTTCTTTGTCCTGAAAGACCAACTGTGTACACATTTTGGAAAAAAATTTTCAATGCAAACATTGTTTTGGTTTGCACTAGTGTCAGTCCAGACTACTTTATTGAACTCTTACTCCCCAGTTGCAAAAAAGGTTGGATTTTTACCAGGGTAGGTGGGTGTTACAAATCAGCTCTTCATTACAAGGTTCAGAGCTAGTACAAGAATTCACATTTTCTTCTGCAGTAGTGTAAAAGCCAMAAGGGACACAGAGTAGTAAAAATGGACTCAGCTGATGCTATTACTTAGAAGAAGACCAGAACTGGACAACAGATATTACAGGAACCAGGGGAGCACTCTCTGCTCTACCTAAAAAAAAAARATGATGTTTTTTGTCATCCTCACTTGCAGAATTATTTGCAGTCAAGTGGACACGAATCATTAATTTTACAGTGCCTGTTCATGACAGCTTTCCCCTACTTGACATCAGCATGTTTTTACACAGGTGGATTTGCAAATCCACTTATTTTTGGTCCTGTTCCTTATGGATTCGGAGGAACTTCTCAGGAAGGTAAAGCTGCACACATTTCCGGAACAGAGGGCTCCAGATGTATTTTACCATGTTTATTTATCTGTCACATGCATGTTTCAGCCTCTGACACTTGTACAATATGCTCAGAACAGCAATATCAGTTCAGTTTTCGGAATATAAAGATTTGCAGTGTTTGATGTAGACAACATACATGAGGTCAAACCACATCCTTTCCTGTTGATAGATGTGATGATGACAAATCAGACACTTTCAGAAAGGAGGAATTACTCTGATGAAGTAGCATAATACATAAAAATAAATACATTGAATAAAATAACTGGGTTTTTTCCAGGATGTTTTATGCTTGTGACATTTCAGCATGCCCATGTACTGCTTTTGAGCCTCTCACTACACCCAAGATGCACAGATAAACACTCAGCTCTGTGTGGTTTTGTATCTCCAGGATCTGATGCCTGCTGTATCTGTTAGCTAAGGAGATCTGTGAGAAACAGCGAGATTGGCAGCATTACTCTGGATAAACTAGATTACAACATATGCTTCTCTCCTACAGCAATGCTGATGTAGTTCTGGTGGCTGTTATTTAAAACTATGATATSACTACTGGGGCATGGGAGTACCCAACTGAAAGTTAGGCAGTAGCCCTGGGTACGTATTTCTCAGTGGGAGTGCTGTGGGAGTACCCAGGCCACTTGCGACCCTCTACAGCCACCTCTGTTGTGTCGGCACAGCTGTTCACACAGATGTGCCATGAACGGGAACAGGGTGAGAAATAGGCTTCATCACATGGCCAAGCAAACACTGTCCTGGCACAATGGAGAGGAGGGGGCAGCTGGAAGGAGGAGGAAAGGCTGAAAACAGGAGAGTGAGGATTTCTTAAAAAGTTCTGTCTGGCCATAGTCTGACCTGCCAGAAGAGATTTAGGGCTTAATCCTGCTGTCAATGAATGAAAAAGGCAGCCTTAAAACTTGGTCCAGTGCTAAGTAAAACTGATGAAATTTAGCAAATTTAGTGCATTCTGGATTGTATTTTCCAAACAGATTAACCTTTTCTTTTCAGTAACTTGAGAAATTGTCTTTTTAAGGGCAAATAGACAACAATGCAGCATATGAAAGAAAGGTCTTCATGTTACAGCTGTTCTGTTTTCTAGTGCTATTCCTTTTTCTCTTAGGTTGTCATCAGCTACTTTTGGTGTGAAATTAAAGAGAGGCTTGTAAACAGCTGCTGATACATCCARTATGCTACATGCAGCAAGAATGCACATCATGAGTCATCCACACCCTGTTTTGTCATGTTGGTATTTCCCTCAGACTGTGCCCAAACGATATTTTTTTTTAAATCCCGCCCGACCCCCCCCCCAAAAAAAAAAAAAAAGCCAAACATATTTTTCAAAAAAAAAAAATCCTGAAAATGTCAAGTGTTTTCCCAGCCTCTGATCCAACACAATACTAAAACCCTTTTTAAAGTCAACTGCATCCCAAACAGCCTGTTCCTCTTGGTAATCTAGCCCTTGTAATGGAAATTCTAGCAGAGCTGTGACTATTACTAATGCACTTAATACATTAGGAGCTCAATTTTGAATGCCTTGAGCACTTAGTCCCCCTGCTAAAGTGGATCAGAGCTGTGGTGGTGTAGCGTAACAGGGGCAGTCCCATAGTCTTTGTGACCTTTTGTGAGCATCTGAAAGAGATTGCATTTAATGATTTTAAAATGTCAAGGCCCATTTCAGGCAAAAAGAAAGAAATCAAATTTGGTTTCTGGACTGTGTAAGCTTTTGAAATGAGTCCATGGACATCCTCAGACATAAGACACTGGGCTGAAATATCATGGAGGCTGAATACACTATATTTCAGAATCAGGTCTCAGAGACAGTAATTTCAAAATCCAGGCCTGCAGAATAATAATGTTACAGCACATGCCTGCCTTGATTTGCTTTTTAGTTCATTTTGAATTACCTCAACACAACCGAGTAATTCATCAGTGCATAAAGCATGCAGAGACTGGAAGTGTGAATTATGCATGAAGGATTATTTTGTTCTGATGTTCTGCTGGATGTGTATGTTTGTGCAGTGTATGCTGGAAAGCTGCACTAACAGCCTATGATGACTGGGTGTTGGTTTGTGGAATATATGGGGGGAAAGCTGCACTAACAGCCTATGATGACTGGGTGTTGGTTTGTGGAATATATGGGGGTCTTGTGTTGTTTGAAAGCATAGTCAACTGTGATATAACGCTAGTAAGAAAACTGCATCAACAGTATAAATAAATGATGGCTTTAAAATATGAATTATGCCATAAATAAATGATCTCTGCTTCCTCACATTCTGCCTCTGTAGAAAGCTAGTTAACGGGATGTGTTATTCACTATCCATAGACAGCCTGACCAAACAAGGTTGTTTACTTCACTGACACGGACAGATCCACCAAAGAGTGCAAACTTGTCATGTAACCTGTAATAAAACATGCACTGATGAGAATTTGTCTGGCTGGTTCTGGCATGTCTCAGGTTTGAATGAAGCTCTCTTGGGATTTAAAATAAAGATGCAGAATTAGACTTTTGAAGAAGGAGGCCAAGTTAATCATCATAATTAACAACAATAATGAGAAGTCATTTCTCATGCATTATATAATAATCACATAATAACATGTTAAGATGAAGCTAAAGCTGCAGGCATATATTGGTTGATGTGAGTGCCTATTAACTTTTCAAGAACACCAGCAATGAAAGCAATAGAAAATACAGGAAATGTAGAATTAGCATGTTACTTCTTTAACAAGTCAGCTTGACCATCTTAATTGTAGAGCTGGTTGAAGAATAGAACTATTGTATGAAACATCTTAAAAAGTTCACAATTATTTTTATTTTATAAACTCTTTAGGAAATTATATTTTTCTATTATTTTAAAACTATATGAAGATACTACTTGATTTAGCAGATGTCTGTCTTTTGTTGTTTTGTCTTGCGATTTTCCTTTTTCACTTCCACCCTGGAAAGCAAGATGTTTCACACAGAGAAGGAAAAGACAACAAATAGATTTTTCTATATTTGGTTAATAACTGCATTTAGAAATGCAAGAAGGTAATTTCAGATTAAAAACATCCTTTTTCACAAAGGCCTCAACACACTTCATGTAATTCTGACCTTTTGATTATACCTTGTAAGAAAAAAATTCTCTTAGCTTTTCCTGTCATATCTTAAGTCACTATCTTAACCTAAGAATTAGTAATGCTAATTTTAAGGGTAAAACATCAGTGTAAACTTTAAGGAGTGGAAAACATTTTAATTTTAGCAGTAAACAAGTTGCGGCTTTAACCATTCAGCTGCTATTTTCATTCACCTATTCTGTTTAAAAGCAAGTGATCTATTCTTTATTGAAAACAATATTGATGATAGCTATATCTTTAATCTGATGTGTAGTTTGGTCCCAAAATTTTAGTCCCAGATATTTATTGGGAAAAAAAATATAGATCCCAATTTATATGATGTTGAGATCACTGCCAAAGCTAAAATTAATTCATGAGGAAATATATGAGAGATGTCAGAAAAAACAAGAACAGAAACCAGCAGCCCTCCCCAGGCTCACACCCCCAAACCTGCAAGGTGCAGGAAAAAATATCCATGGGATCTGTACCAGTCCATGATGACAACTACCAGAAATAACTCATTGCTCATGTGCTATCCTCAGGAACACAAGTAACTCTGTGTTTGAAACACAGCCATTTCCCGAAAGCTCTGGTGCAGTCACTCGCTGCAAGAATCACTGCTAGATGATCATCCTGCCCATGAAGGTCACTCCAGACCTAGATAAACATCTCAGTACTATAGTGGTAAGGCAGATGGTCCTATACTGTTGCCACTTTAAACAGGCAGGCGAGGGATTGCAATGAGAAAAGGGGACACAGAGATCATCCCCCACAAATACCCACATCAGCAACTGCTGGCTGTGGTGGTGACTTCCTGAATGGGGACCAGAGATAGACACTATTGCACTGGTTTCTCCATCACCCCCAAATAACTGCCAAGTAGTTTAACAAATGCCAGACTCTTGCTTATTTTAGTTATTTAAGGCAAAGTAAGTCACATCATTTATCATAGCCTTTTCTCGCAGGGTAAGCTACAGGCTCTGGGGTAGGATTTGTTTCACCTGCTTTTAGCTGTCTCGAAGTCATGAGGCTAGTGTGAGCTAATTGCCTAGCTTCTACCCTATAGTCAATGAACAGACATGGACATATCCAGAAACTGATTCCTCCTGCTTATATTAAACATCTATGATCAGCTGGAGGTACCCTTCTTAGCTTAGACCTAATGTCTAATGTTTGCATTCCTACAGATAGGCTAGCTAAATTCCCACCCTTAAAATCCAGGCTGGATTCTAAAAACAAAGAAACAAAACCCAGCATAAAAGCAAACAAAAACCACCAACTGATTGTGAGTCCTTGCAAAAATCTGTGTATCTTCTTTATTCCCTGGGCTATTATGTTTTGTGAAAATTTCTAGGAATCATTCTGTGATGTAAAAGTTAATAAGTACTTTAAAAATAGGTATGGCAGAAATAATTCTTTGAGTCCTGCACTGCTCAGCTGGGCTCTGAAAGGGTGTTGGTTATTCTCCAACAGACCMTCTAGCAAGGACTGACATTAGACGTGTTTGCCCCAGCACAGAGAAGTCAAGCAGCCTCCTCTTTCCCCCTGCAGCYGAGGACAGAGCTATCATTTGGCTTAAAACACAGAGGAGGTTGCTGTTTCCAATGCTGAAAGGAGCTGTTATGTATGTTGGCAAGATGATATTCTGCTCTAATTCCCCTATGCTCTAGTTAGGCCTCTTCCTAAAGGGATGATGTGAGCTGCTGTACGCTGTGTTCCTGTCTGATCTCCATGTTCATAATATTTCTATCCGCCACCACTGGAGTGCACAAGTCCCCAGCACTCGCGACCCTCAGCACACCAGCCTCTCCATCATTTAAATTCAGAGGTGGTAATAGTCTTGCAAAAAAATCAATAGGTTTTAATAGGTATTTCCTGAGGTTTATTAAGTATCAAACAGAACTGAGACATCCACTTATTGTTTATATCTGCTGTCAATATTGCTTGCTTTTTTTTTTTTAAACTAAAGCAGATGTGAGTTAGTCACTGGCAGACTTCTCATTAAAACAATGTTCGCTGCCTCTTTTGTGGATTGCACAGGAAGGCTGCGATAAACACTTCACATTGTGTCGCCGATCAGTTGCTGCCGTTGTTACTAATGAAATACTAATGCTCTGATAATGCAGTTGTAAGACTAATTTACCTCTTAGGCTTCGACATTATTCACCGAATAAAATAGCATTCTGAGAAACCAGTTCCACTGAGCCATGACAATTTACTCCAGCTGAAGATCTGCCCCCCTTACTCTTGAGGTAGACTTGGACTAGAAAAAGGAGCTGTCTGGCTAATACAAGCATACTCTGTAGCCTTTGTCAAAACAGTTTTTATTCTCATCCGATGCAAACCTCAGGCATTATTACAGGGTTTCATGGAACAGATGTTCTTGAATTTGCATAATGACAGACAGACTGCCTTTTCTTTATGAAAGGTCACTAAAAACCAGTGCTGCTGTTCAGTCAGTCCTGCCTTCGTTAAGCAATTTCAGGACAAAACTGCTTTGTCTTCACTCACTCTTTTTGTGACCGCTGCTTTACATACTTTAATCGGACGAAATTGAGGCCAAATCATTGGCTTGTGTCACACCACATGGCTGTCTAGCTTCCCCTAATTCCGAAACATTGGGCATTCTGGTATGATTGTTCAAATAACAGGGTCAAATCCCCAGCTGCTGTAAGGCAGAGTAACTCCAGGGACACTGGTGAAGCTTCCCTGGTTGATGCTGGCTAAGAAAACCAGCTCTTCAAGAGAACATCCCAAAACTGGGTGCTTGGTCTCAGTTTAAATTCACTTCTTCATTTATTGGGTGGGGGTTTTTTGCTCTGACAAAATTAAATTAGTGTGAAGTTTCTAAGCAGAATTACTATTTCTCATAAAGCTGATTTCTATTTAACAGCATGTACCCCCACGTATAAGCAAGCTGTTCTTTTCTTTGTGATTTGTATGGGTACATCAAATAGCTGATGGGAAAGTTTTAAATATTCTACATCTAATGTCTCAATGACAGACAAATTCCATCATGGAGATCCCCAAAGAGAGTGCATGTTTACCTTCAAGGCAAAAATTGAACTTTGCATTCCAGGCAGCATGCAGCTGGAGAGTTATTGAGAAAGCTGATGGACAGTGAGAGTCCTCATAGAAGGGCTCTGGGAGGGGCAAAAACCAATGTAAATGAGCTGCATTGCAATATGCAGTACTGTCAAGTCATGCTGAGATGCCTGAGATAGAGGAGAGAAACCCTTTGCGTAAATAGAACACAAAAATAAGCACAATTTCAGGCTACGAAATCCCTCGAATGACCAAATAACGGAAGGTGAACCAGAAAGTTATATGCTTTTTTTTTTTTAGGTAGCATAGTATAAATTTTCAGTGCGATATGCAGTTTTCCAGCACATGTTTTCTTTTTCCCTGAATTGCACACTTGTTTTTGCTGTTATACTACCCAGAACTAGGTGATGATGTTAAAAATTACCTCCTGCCTATATGTCAGGTTAATTTAACACAACTAAAAGAACTAATGGCTGGCTTCCACAGATGCAACTGCATGCATGGCTGCCCAGAACAAAGCACATGCTATCAGAATTAGGCAGATACTGTCCAGCCTCTTGAGAGACAGAAAGAGGATAAGGAAAGAGGAGGTTCCGTCCCTGAGTTGCTGGACAGTAATTTTGGGGGAACTCTGATTTAAGCAGAAGAATAGGAATTACTGAGAAAGAGGGTGAATCTGGACCTGCTGTCCCACCCTCATTCACTTGACAATCCAAGTGCCAAGAGGCACCCCTGCAAGCTGAAGTAGACACTGTCCCTCAGGGTACACAAACACAAAACAGCTTCTTTTTTTTTTCATTGAAGACTCGGTCCCACCATGCCATGGAGAGCCTGGACTTTCCTCTGCTTCTTTCACGTCAGCCATCATATTTCTGGTTACCCCAGCTGGGATAATCAGGGACAATCTGGGGAAGACCGCTGGGTCACCTCATACGTGGAAGGAGAGAGGACACACAGCTCCCCTCCAAGTGTAACTCTGGAGAAGAGGAAGTACAAATAACTTGGCCAACTTTTTTCTTGGCCAACGGTAAAAACTGTGGCATGATCATGCATCAGTCAGAGGCCTTGAAAACCACATTCTTTGCTCCAAGACCATATTTTCTATTTTAACATCCATTTTGATAGCTCTTCACTTCTCAGACTTGTAGAGTTCACACCAGCAAGGCTCAGAGTGAAGCTCTCTTCTCTGAATTATGCTTTTCTCACCCTTCCCCAGCCGTTCTTTCCTCCTTACCATCCACCTCTATTCTAACAAGGTTCCAAGCAACCTTCAATTCAATTTCAGGCATGGATTATGAATGGCACTGAAGTCTAAAGCTCTTCCTGGTTTGGGTTTAAATTCCCTAGAAGGTCCTCCTTTCCCCCAACTTCATATCCTGACAGATCTTCATACACATTGTGATTGAAGTCAGGTGAGTTATATACAACTCTGTGCAATGAGGTGCTGCTGGCAAAGTGTTTTCTTAGACCAATATGTGAGATTTGCTTCTGTTCCTGTTCAATGCACCAGAATTTGTTAACCTTCAGGGAAAGCTGCAAAGCTACTCAGAGATAAAGAACTCTAGATAATAAGTGAGACTACYAGTGATAGGGCCAAACTTCCATAGCCTTTTAGCTTCAAAAGTCCATGTGAATGCAGCACAGCCATCTTACCTGAACACCGACAGATCGCAAACGGAGTGAGCCTGACCTTCATGTTGGGAAGTGTGATGGACACCCACAGACACCCTGCAGCAGTGGGGCTGGCAGCTGGGCAAAACCAAAGGAGAGGTGACGAAGAGCAGAGGAGAACAGGAGATGCAAAGGAGCAGATTTGCAGCCTAGCACCTCACAGGCAATGTCCTTGTCTCTACTGGAAGCACTGCAGGAGTGATGGCTTCTTCTGTCCATGGTCTCTGCACAAGTTGCCATTTGTTGGCTTGGTAAAAGATCAGGCTGTAGCAGCAGCTAGTCAAACCATAGAAAATAATAATATAAATTACTTACACTTGGGCTTTGACGAAGAGGGGTGAAGACGTAACTATTTACAAGAAAATTCCCAAAGTTCTTTAATTCATGCAATATGTATCTTGCTTAAAAATATATAAATGCACATTAAGCCAACAAACTTTTTACTTACTTAGCAGAATTTTAGTATAGGATGCTATGTAAAACTGCTCAACAGTTTCACAGTCATTTAAGGATAATTTACGCGGTTCATAAACGTTTGACTGTTCATTCCTCAAAGCAAGTACAGGTTGCACTTGTTCTTCAAGTACAAGTTGAATTTGTTTGTGCTACTAATAAAACAGATTCCAATAATAGATCATTGGTTTGCATGGTAACATAGGAGGTGGAAAACCTCAGGATTTTCTGGTTTCTGATTTAAAAGGCTGATATAGTAGATGGGAAACTGAAATTAACTTCAAAGTTTTAGATTAAATTATCATTGCCTATTAGATGATGAGCTAGTTTCCCTCCGGTATCTGTTTSCTGATATTTCTTTTCTATTAAAAGGCTCTTAAAAAGTACAAGATAGCAAGCCTGTGACTACCAGTCCTTCTCACAGACAAAATGTTCATTACACCATGTTTGCAAGTAGTATCTTCTAATAGGTCAGCCAATACTTTTGGAAAAAAAGACATGTTTCAAGATTTGGCTTGTCTGGTTTTATTTCTTTAAAACTGTATCAGTTGACCTAGCAGTAAATACTATCTGTGTTTATAAACTTTGTCTTGCTTATACTCTGAAATCTTCATGGTTACTGTAATAAAACAGACATCTTATTTCAGAAATAAAACAATGATGGGAATGAAGCCTTTTTATTGATTAACCCTGGTGAACAAAAGAAGATATTCTTCTGTTTTAGTGAACTCATTCACATTTACCACTAATTAGTAAGTTGTTCTCAAAACATAAGTACAATCCCGTAATAAGGTAACGTATTTTCAGCATGTGGAAAATTGCCATTTTCTGTTGTGTGAAAGAAAGCTGAAAGCTATAGTACAGTTAAGTAAAATATTCATCTTTACAATGATTATAATTTTCTTTTGTTACTGGTTTTTAAAAGTACCAAATATACATGAGATATGTCAGCATTTGACAACAGAGGAGGCAAAAAGCCAACTCCAGACAACTATGCCATAAGAAACTGGTGCTCATATTATCCTGCTGAATTTTTTCCTAACCAGAGAAATTCAATTTTTTTCCCAGGAGTCAGCATGCATTCTGTCATTCCCGTGATATTCATCTCTGCCTTCTTTTGATGCCTGAAATTTGACTCTATGCCAGTTTTTAGGCTGGAGATGCTCGCTTATGAGTGCCAGAAAAATTCTGAAGAATTTAAAAACTGCACTGTCCACTGGCAGAAGAAAACGGAAGTGAAAACAATTATTTACATACTCACCATATGACAGATGATCTCACAAGTCAATCCCTGTAGGGCAAATATTAATTTAATTTTCCGGGCTACAATTTTGCAGGATATCAGCTGACTGTAGGCTCCTATTTCAACTACTGAATCTGTGCCTGTTTTCCATGATGCTGATGTCCCTTTGAAATCAAGCCCCTATAAGATTGCTTAAATATGAATTTCGGAAATTTGATTTTAGACACACATGAAATGTCTTAGAATTTTTTCATAATGCACATTAAGATCTAACTTTTAAGTGTCTTCTACAGTTACTAGAAATAAGATTTATTGTTTAAAATGTAACAAAAAAAAAATCTGTTCATCATTTCTCAAAACCTGACTAGCTGCACTAGGATAGGAATGGTATGTGAATGTAACTGAAGCAAGGCCTTTTTCCAGTGGCTGTGGAGGCTGGGCAAGATAGATAAAGAAAAAGATTTGGCACAACCTGAAATTCATCACTGAGCTCTTGTTGAGCTTTGGAGGGGAGGACAGGCTTGTCTGGTTACTCATTTTGATAACAACGGCAGGAGGTATTCAGCCGGGAAATAAAGATGTCGCGGCTTAATACTAAAGTCAGAGGGGTATAAAAATAATTTTGTATCATAGTGAAGGGAGAGGGAAAGAGGGAGGGATTCCACTGGAAATGCCATGCCACCTGATTAAGATGAGATGTTTTGCTGGAATAGGTAAAGAGAGCCCTCTTCCCCTTCCCTGTGACTGGGAAGAAATAGTGAAATGGCATTAACATACAGGTGAGAGAATTCTAGCAATATCCAGGCCTAATCAAAAGCACTTGATGAAAAAACTCATGAACATGATCATAGGACTGGAATGTTTCACTTCAGAGTGTTTTAAATGAAAAATCAAAAGAATGTTCTTCTTCCATTTCCAAGCTCACAGCTGTGGTTTTTCAGGCACTTGAAAAAAGATGCAAAAAATATTTGGGGCTTTATGCACACTCCCCAAAACTTGTAACATAAAAAGGTAAAACATCATTTCTAGCATGCATGTAAACTTAAAATGATGCATACAGCAAGAAGCATTTGTCATATACTTTGATATTTGTATAAGAAGTCATTTTAAGATTTGGCTGATAGCTGAAACATTATGAAAATTAAAAACTTATGTACCCTAAGTATTTCAAATTCGGAAATAAGTGTGTCTGGCAACTTGTTTGTTTATCTCAGTAAAGAAAAAAATGTTCTTGAATAAACAGAAATGTCAGACTAACTTCCCATGCAAAATTAAGCTTAACTGAGCCTGAATATACAGAGCAAAACCAGACTAAAAAAAGTCCTAGTGCCCAGTGTGGGAAGGTTCAGTCTATAAAGGTAAGGCTTTCTGCTAATTTTGTACCCAGTTTACAAGTTGTTTAAAATCTAAAACTGGCACCACAAATAAAATTGTGAGCATGTGCTTCATTTGCAAAAGGAGAGCCTTCCTGAGGCTACTCAGGTCATTTGAACAGAAAGAGATGTCCAAACAGCAGGGTTTTTTTTCTTCTTTGAAGAAGCCTAAATTGTGAAAAATAAAAGCAAAATGTCAAGAGAGTCCATTTTTCTCACCTACCTCCTTCACATTTCACCTATACACAGGCATATTTCTAATACATGTCCATAAACCCTCATTTGAAAGCTACTTATTATCTTGGAGGATGATTAAATATATTGGTCAGGGAGGTCTTCTGACCTTAAAGACTTTTTTGTCCAATCCGTGCTCAAAGGCAAAACAACAACATAAAGAATACAGAATCACAACTGACAACGCTGAGAATGGCCATCATGTCACGTTTTGCCCCCTTTCTGCTTCCCTGTAACTGTTTCAACTGCTCTCCTTGGGGGCTGAGATTTTCTGTTTGCTTACCGCCTGAAGGTTAATATTTGTTGACTTGTCCTAAAGTTTGAATACAGCCCTGTTAGTTGAGATGGCTTTGATGAAAAATATCTGCTCTCTCTGTATCTTAAAACAAATTTTTAAAAACAAAACAAATAACCCGCAACCAAAAAGCAACAAGAAAATGAAAAAGGGCTCACCCAAATCTTGCTGGCATACAACTCAAAATAGAGAAGTGAAAAATGTTAACACTAGAGCTGAGCAAGCTAAAGAGTGTACATCTTCCACTGAACCCTGGGGCAGAATTGTGCATGTAGAGGCAGATACTGTGTCACTTGCTAACATAGCTTTGAATTATTAATCACACTACCTACCTGGGTGCATCCTGAGCCTGTAGTTAGTATCGAAGGGAAATACCAAGATCTCTCCCCTAGCCTTTTGCAAAACTGAAACCAGTAGAGAGGAAACAGTTTCCATTAACAACAAGAACCCACCGTGGCARCATAACAAATGATTGTTCTCGGTGTGTGAAATGAAAAGGATGTCTGATGTGCAGGATTGGTTTTCACTGTTGTTAAGCATTCTTTTGGTTAGATATGCTTTCCTGACCCACAGTGCATAATGAATTTTCCAGTTCCTGATGTGTATGTATAGCTAAGTCTAGAACTTGCTCTTATGGTTGTTTCAGCACACCAGCAGAATCCAGGTAAATGTCATACATTTTTAACAGCTTGTAGCTGGCTCACTGTGCAGGTCTCAGCACACAGTCCCCATCATGGGACTAATCTGGTCATGCGCTATGAGCTTGTAATCAGTAATCTGCAGAAGGAGGTCTAATGTTATGCTGACTGGGAGAGCTAGGGTGAAATCATTGTATATCTGTGATAAGAACGTGCATCTTTAATGGATAACACGATACCACATGATTCCCTTTATTGCTATCTGAATATGAAGAGTGACTATATAGTTAGAGTGGCATTAAATAATCCCTTTTACGTTTTGTTGTGTTCCTTTGCACGTATAGCCTGTTCCGTTGTGAGCAGAGTATGCTGCTCTGGCTGTTTCAGCCCTAGGTCTAGCTCTGGCAGTGACACTGACTTTTCCTCTGTCTTTTCCATTAGGTTTCTCATTCTCCACCCTACCTGGTTATACAGGCTTTTAGGCAACTATTTTGTTTCATGTCGTGTCATCATGTTATCCTTTAGAGATGGATAGAGAGATTTCCTTTTATCATACTTCGTAAAATATGACATGATGTTCCATATATAAAATTATTACCATTTTCTTTTAAAACAAGAAAATTAATAGCAAGATAACTATAGACAAAGGTGCAAAAATGCATCAGATATAGTCAAGTGGTTTTAAACATAACTCATGTTGTTATTGATAATTGGAGTTTGACAGATTAAATAGCAAAACTGAAATGTCTGTTCATGTCTTAGTGTTAACTATTGTCATTTGTCACAACAAAACCAAAAAGCCTCATAAACAACAAACAGGGTAGTGATTATTCTATAGCTGTATCAAGAGGTTTGCAATGTAACTAATTTAAATGCTGGTAAGGCAAGCATTTTCAAGAATCCTTTTGTTTCATAAAAACATACAGAATCATTGCAGCCATTTTGTGAAGTGAAAAAGGTAAATTGTTCTGCAAGTCACTGCTGAATTATTGCTACTCTGAAAAAAACATGCAGACAAGCAGCACTCTGTCCCTGGGCGGTGTATTTCTACTCCATGTATGCCAGAGTTGCACATGTGTGTCTGTATAGACAGATGCACACACTGGGTTTGCAGACATGACTGTGAATTTAGTAATTCTTCTGGAGTGACAGCAACAAAGCAAATTATTAATCTGCTAATCACAGAGCCAGAATGTCTGCAACTACGCTCTTCAGTTACACCAAGTTTTTGTTCTTTGTTACCAAGTTCTTCAAAACAAAATGATTGAAAAAATGGCCAGAAGCTAAAAGATCAAACACTGAGCAGGAACAGGAAAAAGCAAAAAGCAGAACTAAAAAGAGTGCAGAGGATAATATACTCAAACACACACAAGTGCAAGTAGTCCATACATTAATGTATGAAACAAGATGCTATAGGTATTGTTTTCATTATGGTAAATCCTCTGAGACCCCTCTCGCTGTGTCTGGCTAGTGGTCATCAGTCCCACTGGATTCAGACTTTTAGTTGTACAGAAAGGAGCAATATAACTTCTTAAACACACAGGGTGACAACTTTCTCGTGACTAGTCATGTAAGACAAGTGCCACAAAAAACCTAAGAACTTAAGTCTAGGATCAAAACTGAAGTTCTCAAACCCTTCATCACATTGCTGCCAGTGCTCACAGCACTTAAATACCCACACGTCTGAAGTCTGCACTACTAATATGCTTTGTAAGTATCTATGTTTCTATTACTTGGGGTTCTGTACATATTCATGCAAGTCCTGACAAAGCTCAGATGTTTAATCATCTGAGTCGGTAGACTTTCCTCCTCTTGATCCCCAAATAATGGCTCAGGCTATTCATAYCTCTAAGTAGGAATCCTTGTAGAGGATGTGGGCATCTTTCAAAAAATGCAAAATAAATTTAAGATTTGTCCCTGTCCTCAGAATTTCTTGCTCACACAGGCTGCCTTGTTGGTATTGTGGATTCCTCCCTGAGACACTTGGGCTTTTCTAGGGATGAGCTGGATTCTGCTCAAGGGCTGAGTGGCTCAAGGGCTCTAGGCCACTCTTAGGCAGCAACAGGGCAGAATAAATGACTAATTCCCTGAGAGAAGCAGGGCTTGACATAAATTAAACAGATCTTATATCAGTGGGGAGAAAAATAAAAGAATACACATGAGACTTACGAAAAAGCGCAGTCAGTGCCAGGGTCCAGGTAAGAATCCAGAGGGCTTTGGGGTTCAGGGCTCATTCAGGTGGTGAAGTTACATCTCTTGGTGGCCAGTATTCAAACAAGACAGTTGTCTGAGGAAATGGGTTACTACAAGAAACAAAAAATGGCCAAGAGGAAGTCCTGACTCCATGGAATTACAGTACAGCTTTGGTTCAACCCTCCAAAACTACTCAATCCCTAACAGCACTTCTGAACATAAGGATCAATGCTGGACACCTAATCATTAAGAAATCTCCACATTGTACTTTTACAGGACTAGCAGATAGCCTTTGTAATCTGTATCTTCAAAATCAGTACAGGTAGATGCTTAGTTAATGAAAGCTGAAGTAAGATTAGTCTTGGTATTTTTTATCTTCCCAAAAATCTGGCTATCAAATAGTAATGAGCTCTTTTGACATTGGAAACAGTCTTTATGCTCTGAGTTGGATGCTGCTGGTATTAGTTTGCAATGCTCTACTGACTTACTGGAGCTTTATCAATTTAATCAAAATGGAAATTTAATGTGTTAGTTTAGAAAAAGAAGCAGTATCTCCTGATAATACCTATGTATTCATGATTTGGTAAACAGTTGAGTCAGTTTACCTGAAAATAATTGTGTAATTGTTTTGTACTCTACGCACTGGAATCTAAAAATTGCATGACAAATTTAACATGATGTTGCTCTATTATTTAAACCACAAAATATATTTAATTTATTAATGTAACATATGCAAATATGAATGTCAGAGTCTAGCAGAAGACGTAGAGCATGAATGAGAAAAAAGAAATCCGTCCCTATATATGTGAATTCACAGAATATATTTGAAGATGATAGTTTTCATACCTTGTGAAGTTTGTTTATCACTTTAAAAAAATGTGCTGCAATATACGAAAGATAAATAGGTCATAATGGTGCCTAGAGACCAACTTTGACAGTCACTTCAACCTTCAGAGATAGAAGCACATAAATATAATATTTGTAAATAGAATCTTATGTTTCTGCTGACCTACCTGAGGGAACTGGTTGCTGTTGTCTTGCAAACTGTGTTTCTCTAGGACTCAAAAGCCATACTGAATTGCATTTTAATGAGGCATTTAATTTCTTATTTGGATCCTGTTGTAGGCAAGTGAAAGAATAAATCACAGTACATGTACTCAAGTTTATATATTTAACTGTGAATTAGAATGTACTCAAGATCCTTTAGAAAATAATTAACAGATTTAAAACATTTCAAAGAGGAAGAGATTCTCACCTAATGAGCTTCCGGTATGCCACAAGTGATGAAATACAGCTGGCCTGTAAAGTGAGGTTAAATACTACAGGGAAGAAGAAGCAGTAACCCACCTAGCAGAATGATATAAGGAGGAACAAAGGTAGAACTGCTACGTCAGATTCTTTACCTTTGTAACACCTCCTCTGAAGCTAAACTCCTCTTCCATTTTGCTGCCGTATGCATTTCAGAAATCAACATTCACAGACCATACAAAAATGTGAATTTTAGCATACGAATCATGAATATTTAATTCTTCTTTTTCATGTTTTTTCAAGAACATTTGACAATTATTTCACAAGACAGATTTTTCTCTAAGTGAAAATGAAAGCCTGGAACAGCTAAACTCAGATATCTGATAAGATGACTGCTGACAGAAGTGTTCAGGGATTCTCAGACTGCTATGCAAAAATGTTAGACATGTCATTTTTCAGTTGTGATTCTGGATTCACTAAAAAGGCAATTTGCAACGTGTAGGTACCAAGGCTTATATAGTGGCATACTTTACATATGTGTGTAGGTGCATAAGTGGAGTAAGACACACTCCAAGACTCTTAGAAACCTCGCCAGGACATGTATTTTGGTACMGTGAGGTGCGGAAGATCTTGGCCATTGCAAGGACTGGATGAAAACCCTGCAGTGCCTTGACACGACATGCTGCCTCACTGCTCCATGTGGTCCAGCATAGCTGAGGTTAGCGTGAAATCATTTGTAGGGAAAAACATCTTTACAGCATGAAAAGAAGGTGCTGTCCATACAGAAGGCACTGCAGCAGAGCCCCCCTCTTTGAACTGAGTCTTTAGGCACCTACAACCCCACTTTTGTAGTTTACCAATTCTCTGAAATATATTTCTTGTGGTAATTCTATTAAAGACTGAGTGCTGTGTCAGCTTTCAGGGATGTGCAGGAAATGTGAGCCGAAAATCCCTCTCCTTGGGTTAGAAAGCTCTGGTGAGACATTGAGAGAAGTTAAAGAACATAGGAGTTGAATAAATACCCTCCATTTTGGTGCTGTGTTATAAAATACACCTGGAATTACAGGCTAGATCTTTGATCTAGGCTTTCTGCAGCTTCAGAATGGCACTAAGGGGCTATAAAACTATATTACAGCTGATTCAGATGAAGCACTTTTAAAACAAACTCATCTTTGAGTTAGCATGAGTAGAAATAGACCTGTCCCTCAGTTCTTTCTGAAGCCCCGTGGCATAAGAGGGATGACCAGGGAGTTGGCCTAAACACCAAGGTGGGCAGGAAGGAACCGTATATTGAGCTTTATAAAAGCAATTTTAGCCAGTCAAACAGGAATAATGAAACCTTTTCAGAGGCAGAGGCTGTCTCACACTCTTGTTTGACTCAGAGACAAACAGCTGTCCCTACCACACAGACAGACCAGCATCTCAGCAGCCACAGGCAGGGCTAGCACCTGCTGAGTAGGTAGATCAGCAGAGACCCTTTGCTGCTCCTAAAAAGACATATTGTTTATAAAGCTTGCAAGTTCATTAGACTCTCATTCTGGGGCTCTTGAGTATTTCATCATAAAATATCCTTAGAATGTTAGAATAAGACAATATTGTCAATAGTCATCACCTCCCCACTCCACATGATATATAAATAAGGGAGGAAACAAGCATTGCAGTCATCCAGCTTGATCTTCTGCCTAACGCAGGCTGTAGGACTGCCCTGAAGTCTTAATATCTCTATGAGCTTTCCACCATGAAAATGTAAAACTACAACAGGCCTCCATTTGGCCCAATATATTGTTATTTATTTCTATTAATGTCATATCTGGAAATCATGACTGAGATAAGGTGGCAGGCAGTGTACCACAAGGGCTTGAGTCATCTCACCTAACTTTAACTATCTATAGTTTAATATCTGATTTAAAGTGTTGTCAATGGGAAGAGGTAGTGACTGAGAAGAATATCCAGAGAGCAATTAATGTTATTCCAGTCTTAGACAAGAAAGATGAGTCATCCTCTGAAAGCTTCTCTCTCTCTCTCTCTCWCTCTCTCATACGTACAGGGAGTCTGGACAACTAACTGAAATGACATTTCTCACTTTAAGAAGGCTAATGTACAGTGAAGTGAGTCTTGTCTAATTGCCTAAAAAACTTACAGTCTAAATGAGGTAGATATAGGAAGGAAAATAATTATACAGAGATAAGAAGTGATTTGCCTAGAGCAACAAAATTGCTTTCCCAGCAGACTATTATCTTTTGGCCCATTCTGCCCCTTCACCAAGATTTATCAAGGAATGTCATGCAGTAAGACCCAAGAAACACAGTAATGAGAGTCCTTCAATTTGTCACCTGCACAGTTAGGTAATAAGACGCATAGCCATTTTTCACAAACATTTCTACACAGTTTTCAAATATAACTTGTTCCTTGCCAGGTAAAAGAGGTGGAACCAAATGAACTATCATAACTTGCCCAGTTTACTGCAATGTTGTTAAACCTTTACTATTGCTATGTGGGATTTTCGAAGTAATATCCAAAATTAATTCCAAAAGACAGTTCTAGTTACATTGGAGATGATGGTAAAAGACTTAATTAATCCTACTGGCTCTCTGCTTTCTCACAGAATATTTAAATATAAAAGTACAGATTTTCACTGCAGATGACAACTGCATTGTCTCAAGGCCTCATCTCATGCTTACTGAAGTAAAATAAAAAAAAATTAAAAACCCTCAAATTTATTTCACTGACTTTTAGATGAGACTGTGTGATTCTTCAAAAAATTCATTGTGTTTCTTATTTGAACTTAATCACAAAACTTAGGGGGCCAAACTTCCAAAACTGTTGCCTGGCTCCTTAAAATATAATTAGTCACTGCAATGTAACCTCATTTTCAAAAAAAAATATTGCATGGAACATCTTCTTCCTATGATGTCAAATAATATCTTTGCCAGACAATACAAATTTCTTTGTAGAATGCTAGAGAAATCTAATACTGTTGCTGAGTGTGTCATCAAACTACTTTTTCAGGATTGATAAATAGAAGATTGAAGAAGGAATGCTGAGAAGTATTCATACAAATGTCAAAAATCCAAAATAAGTTTATTCATCCACAAAGGTATCTTATCAGGCAGAACAGATGCTCCAGTAAATATGTGTGCTGAAGACATAACTCCATTAATAAAAACAAACAACTTTCAATACTATTACAAACAAAGGTACAGAAACGTTATCAAATGAATGATAATTATGTATAAATCAATGGTGTGTCCTTGTCTGGAATACCATGTTCAGCAAAAGAAGCTGTAGCAGAAATAGATGGACTTATGTGGAATATGAATAAGCAATGTTACTGAAAGCATAGAGTTTGGGTACATGAGAACAGAATGGGTAATATAAAGATACACAAAAAGAACCCAAACACACAACTACTTACTGAAAATACAAATCACTTTCTGGCTTACATAAACCAGGAATTTGCTCCAGCTGTACTCATGTTTCTGTAATGTTTGTTTTCTGTAAATTGTCTAGCCCTCTAATTCTTGTAAGACTTCTTGAAAGAAAAAGAATTTTAATAAACTATATAAACAGAAAAAAGAAAAAATCATGCAAATTAAGGTCGCTAGTTCTTATCAGCAACATAGCTTCAATAGGACGTTTAAGAATTTCCTGCATAGTCCATAGTTTACAGGTTGGGATGTCCAACTCTTTTTTTTAGAGATCTGGCCCTGACTGAAAGCTTACTTATTCATTCCTAGTACAATGCTGAGTGCATGTGAGAGGTCTCTGAGTGCACGTAGCTGGCAAACTCATTAAGGAGTATGAAATCAGATCATTTCAGTGCTGTTTGCACTGATGGTATCTCAGGTCTGAGCATACAAAACAGTGCAATGATGTGTTTGAACTTACGCTGGTTTGCTAATATTGGCTAAATAAGTATCTCGACATGGAAATATCAGCATTCATTGCCTTCATCAAACTACAGCCCAGGAGTAGTTTGGAGGATGTTGGCAGCAGGGAGGAATTCATTACAGTCCTCTACAATGTCCCTTCCCTCAGCAACTTGTGACTCACAGCTCTTGGGTTTTATTTTCTCCTTCACAGCAGCCAATTTAGAGATAGGCAACCTCTGACCCAAATAAAAGCAACTATTTCTAGCTGTTTGATGGCATTTAGCTACAGTCTTGTGCAGTTTCCCTCAGGCAAGAAGGCTCTGTAGTAAACACTGGTCCTTGTTCCCTGAGCTCTCTTGCGTACCTGCCCTGGAGCTACCAGCGGGATACCAGGCTTCCTCCTCCAGCCTCTGACCAGGAAGGGCAGTGACATGGATGTGGGGGCAGCAACAGGCTTGCAGAGTACAAAGGAGCTCAGTTTGGTGGGAGAAGCCAGAAACATCCTCAGATCGCATGAAGCTGTTGCTGGACATCTCTCTTTCATTGCAGATCTTGCTTTTCCAGTGCTGGGGGGGCAGCCACTGACTGAGACCTGAGCTATAGGAGCACAGCGTGAGACAGCACGTTGACATGAGAGGTTGTGTTGTGAATCCCAATGACTGATCGATGGAGCAAGCCAAGATTAAGAGACGTAACACATCAGGGCATAAGCAATCCCAGAGGCTCCTGGAATGCGTCGATGATAACTTCCTTCTCCAAGTGGTAGAGGAGCCAACGAGGAGAGGTGCTATGCTGGACCTTGTTCTCACCAACAGGGAGGGGCTGGTGGGGAATGTGAACCTCAAGGGCAGCCTTGGCTGCAGTGACCATCAAATGATGAGTTCAAGATCCTTAAGGAACTGAGGACGGGGCACAGCAAGGTCAGTACCCTGGACTTCAGGAGAGCAGATTTTGGCCTCTTCAGGGATCTGCTTGGTAGAGTGACATGGGACAAAGCCCTGGAGGGAAGAAGGGCCCAAGAAAGCTGGTTAATATTCAAGGATCACCTCCTCCAAGCTCAGGAGTGATGCATCCCAACAAAGAGGAAATTGAGCAAAAATGCCAGGAGGCCTGCATGGATGAACAAGGAGCTCCGGGACACACTCAAACACAGAAAGGAAGCCTACAGAGGGTGGAAGCAAGGACAGGTAGCCTGGGAGGAATACAGAGAATTTGTCTGTGCAGCCAGGGATCAGGTTAGGAAAGCTAAAGCCCTGATAGAATTAAATCTGGCCAGGGATGTCAAGGGCAACAAGAAAAACTTCTACAGGTACGTCAGGGATAAAAGGAAGACTAGGGAAAATGTGGGCCCTCTCCAGAACAAAATGGGAGACCTGGTTACTCGGGACACGGAGAAGGCTGACTTTTTTGCCTCAGTCTTCACCGGCAAGTGCTCGAGCCTCACCGCCCAAGCCACAGAAGGCAAAGGAGGGGACTGGGAGAACGAAGTGCCACCCACTATAGAAGATCAGGTTTGAGACCATCTAAGGAACCTGAAGGTGCACAAGTCCATGGGACCCGATGAGATCCATCTGTGGGTCCTGAGGGAACTGGCAGATGAAGTTGCTAAACCACTATCCATCACATTTGAGAAGTCGTGGCAGTCTGGTGAAGGTCCCGCTGATTGGAAAAGGGGAAACATAATCCCATTTTTAAAAAGGAAAAAAAGGAAGACCCGGGGAACTACAGGCCCGTCAGTCTCACCTCTGTGCCTGGGAAGATCATGGAACAGATCCTCCTGGAAGCTATGCTAAGGCACATAGAGGACAGGGAGGTGATTCAAGAGACAGCCAACATGGCTTCACCAAGGGCAAGTCCTGCCTGACCAACCTAGTGGCCTTCTATGATGGAGTGACTACATCAGTGGACATGGGAAGGGCTACAGATGTCGACTATCTGGACTTCTGTAAGGCCTTTGACACAGTCCCCCACAACATCCTTCTCTCTAAATTGGAGAGGTATGGATTTGATGGGTGGACTGTCCATTGGGTGAGGAATTGGTTGGATGGATGCATCCAGAGGGTAGTAGTCAATGGCTCAATGCCCAGATGGAGATCGGTGACAAGTGGTGTCCCTCAGGGGTCCGTATTGGGACCGGTACTGTTTAATACCTTAATCAATGACATAGTGGGATCGAGTGCACACTCAGCAAGTTTGCAGATGACACCAGCTGAGTGGTGCGGTTGACACACCTGAGGGACGGGATGCCAAGAGGGACCTGGACAAGCTTGAGAAGTGGGCCCTTGTGAACCTCATGAGGTTCAACAAAGCCAAGTGTGGGGTCCTGCACCTGGGTCGGGGCAACCCCCAGTATCAATACAGGCTGAGGGACGAAGAGATTGAGAGCAGCTCTGCCAAGAAGGACTTGGGGGTTCTAGTGGATGAAAAGCTGGACATGAGCCAACAATGTTGGATGGATGGGCCGAGGCCAACTGCATGAGGTTCAACAAGACCAAGTGCTGGGTCCTGCACTTGGGTCACAACAACCCCAGGCAATGCTACAGGCTTGGGGAAGAGTGGCTGGAAAGCTGCCGGGCGGAAAAGGACCTGGGGGTGCTGGTTGACAGCCAGCTGAACATGAGCTGGCAGTGTGCCCAGGTAGCCAAGAAGGCCAATGGCATCCTGACCTGTGTCAAAAATATTGTGCCCAGCAGGAGTAGGGAGGTGATTGTGCGTGCCCCTGTACTCGGCACTGGTGAGGCCGCACCTCGAATACTGTGTTCAGTTTTGGGCCCCTCACTACAAGGACATTGAGGTGCTGGAGAGTGTCCAGAGAAGGGCAACAAAGCTGGTGAAGGGTCTGGAGCACAAGTCTTATGAGGAGCGGCTGAGGGAGCTGGGGTTGTTTAGCCTGGAGAAGAGGAGGCTGAGGGGAGACCTTATCGCTCTCTACAACTACCTGAAAGGAGGCTGTAGTGAGGTCAGTATTGGTCTCTTTTCCCAAGTAACTAGTGATAGGACAAGAGGAAATGGCCTCAAGTTGTGCCAGGGTAGGTTTAGATTGGACATTAGGAAAAATTTCTTCATGGAAAGGGTTGTCAAGCACTGGAACAGGCTGCCCAGGGAGGAGTCACCATCCCTGGAGGCGTTCAAAAAACGTGTGGATGTGGCACCTTGGGACATGGTTTAGTGGGCATGGTGGTGTTGGGTTGATGGTCGGACTTGGTGATCTTAGAAGTCTTTTCCAACCTTAATGATTCTATGATTCTATGATACTGTGCACTCGCAGCCCAGAAGACCAACCGTATCCTGGGCTGCATCAAAAGAAGCATGGCCAGCAGGTCGAGGGACGTGATTCTGCCCCTCTACTCTGCTCTGGTGACACCCCACCTGCAGTACTGTGTCCAGCTCTGGAGACCTCAGCACAAGACATAGACCTGTTGGAGCGGGTCCAGAGGAAGGCCACAAAAATGATCAGGGAGATGGAACGCCTCTCCTACGAAGAAAGACTGAGAGAGCTGGGGTTATTCAGCCTGGAGAAGAGAAGGCTCTGGGGAGACCTCACTGCAGCCCTTCAGTACTTAAAGGGGGCTTTTAAGAAAGATGAGGAAAAACTTTTTATCAGGGCCTATTGCGACAGGACAAGGGGCAATGGTTTTAAACTAAAAGAGRTTTAGACTAGAGATAAGGAAGAAATTTTTTACAATGAGGGTGGTGAAACACTGGAACAGGCTGCCCAGAAAGGTGGTAGATGCCCCACCCCTGGAAACATTCAAGGTCAGGTTGGACGGGGCTCTGAGCAACCTGATCTAATTCAACATGTCCCTGCCCAAGGCAGGGGGGTTGGACTAGATRACCTTTAAAGGTTCCTTCCAACCCAAACTATTCTATGATTATATGTGTATCTATGTGCATGTTTATATATGCATAGCTATGCATATGCATATCTGTATACGAGCTAAAAAATGGGGTTTGTACAGCACAAATCTGTTTGTCATTTCCTCTTACAAATCACCAAAAAGAGGGCTAAGAGAATTTAGAAACTGCTACAACATGCTGGTTTTGGTGGGTTGGTTTGGGATTTTTTTGGGGTGGGCAGGGGGAGAAGTGATTCAGTGTTTCACTTAGGCATTTTTTGAGGGAAATAAAGTCTTCTAAACTAGTATTTTATTTTTAAAATAGGGATAAAATTCCAGTGGTTTAGATCAAACAAAACGTTAACTGATCAAAATAGGCAAGGCGGCTCTCCTTTATTACAGTGCCTGGAACATCGTGATGCACTTCATGAACTCTGAGGAAAAGCTGGAAGGAATGCAATCCTCTCACAAAGTTACACAGCCTATAATGTTCACAATATACTGCTTAGCTAGCTGGGAACTGGGCTTCTCCCTCATGTAAAGAGAGCTAATAGGCAGAGCTGAGCAAAGTACAGATTTGGACGTTCCTGTCAGAACCCGAGCCTAGGGCGATGAGGTGGACCTCTGAAATATGTGAGGTCCAAAGAATGGATTTAAGTTAATACCAGCACCACTGGCTCTGTAGCACTCACATTACTGTTTCAACAATATCTGAGGGCCAGATAACTATTAATCTCAGAGTTGGAGCACTGGTTGTTGTTTATCTGCTGTCAGGTTTATTTGCTGCCAGGTTCCTGAACTGCAGTTCTTCCAAAGCTCTGAAGACACATATGATGGTCACTAGTGATGGAAGTGAGGCTTTAAAATGTCTGGTATTAAACCAATTCATTCAGTAGCCCATTTTTGTAATATTGTTTTTGAAAACAGTTGGTATTTATGTTTTATGTTTGGCTATAAGAGCTAAGGTATTTACCCAACTAGTAGTAGCCCATTTTGGTCACTGATGCTTTCACTGTAGAGACAGAGAAATCAGTTCTCAAAAAAAAACCCTCATGGAAGAATGTGCATATATCTGTAATAAAGAACAGAACAGAACACGGTATGCTGAAACATTGTATTTAAATACACAACTGCAAAGGCAAAAATATATTTTTCATTAAGAACCAGGGTAAAGTTCTTGTCTAATATTTCTCTCAACAGTATTTCAAATACTATTTATTATATTTTACGTTATTAGTTTTTCTACATTTCTTTCTTAAAGTCAACTGGGAACTACTAGCAATAATTTATCAGTGTTTAGAACAGTAATTAAGTTGAATTGTTTAACATATTTTTGATGACTGGAGCTCTGACCTGTGTTCCAGGAATGAGTCACCCTGAGCAGTACAGTAAGAAGGTTGTGCTAGATATAAATATATAATATTGTCTCATTATCTTCCTTCCTCATTAATGCCAGAAATTAATTCGTATTTCAGGTATTAATGTTTCATTTTTATAGACTCTACATGTGGTGATGAGCCCTCTTTGACTCCATGGTGCTATATTCTGCTGCACAGAGAATTACAAAGTATGTAAATATTTAAATGTTCAGAAGATTTTTACTTCCTGGCACTGTGCGCTCAGTGTACATTGATCTTATTGTAAAGGAAGGGCAGGTTTACATACTCTCAACTGCGCACTACATTGTTTTTGAAATTTTTACTTCTTTGTTGCTGTTTTTGTACCTCTGTTTAATCTAAAGCAAACTCAAAGCGACTGAAAGAATACAGCAAGCTGCATAACAACAGTCAGTATCCATGGCAGTTGCCTAATTTGTGTAATTCTCCTGCCGCACTGGAACATACAGAACCCTTCCTTTCTCCTCCCATCCCACCTAAATTAAAGTTTTAGTACTTGTACTTGATTAAAGTTAATTTCTSAGGATTGACTGCTTGACTCATCTCCAAAGCTGTTAATACATTTAGATCAAAATCTGCCTAGCATAATAGGGGGGATATTTAAAAAATGAACTTTTCAAAACCAAAAACTCTCAATTTGTTTCTCATTTTTTAAATGAATTAAAAAGAAAACAATGTTATTTTGGCTAAAGTGTATATATTTTCTTTGCTTTTCCTCTACTTTCCTCCTTTTAAAAAGCAAAACAGGAGAAGACAGAGAAGGGGGGGAGAGAAACTCAGAAGTAAGCAACACCTATAAAGTTGAACAAAAATATTTCAAAATATGTTTCAAAAAAGTTCTCTGTGTAATACTGATGAAAAATTAAAAGGAATGTCTGTCTTCATTGTTTGTGCAAATGAATGAGTAAATTTTCTGAAAAACTTAAATGAATTTTAACCTGTTATTGGGAAACATTTCTTATTTCTTCTTGTTTTTAGGATGCTGTGACTGAAAGAGGGCCATCAATGGATAATCAATTACCAGTTTTCTCTCCAACACAAAACTAGGTGGAAATTTGTTTAAATTTTGTTTTGAAAAAAATTGAGAAGGGATCTTGATAGCCCTGGATTGTTCCATCTTGGCCTTTATCAGGAACAGAATGTCTGTATTTTCCACTCAAAATTACCTTGTTCCATTTTCTCTTTTTTTTCAGTGACCTGTGACAGCAACCTCTGTTCTTCACCAGACCTGGCTTTTCCACATCCCAGGCTGGCCGGCTCTGTTTCAAAGACCAACTCTGTTGGACTGCAAAATGATAAACACCTATACTTACTTGATTTTAATCTGCTAATATCCTTTAATTTTTTAAAATAACATGTTTCTCCTTGCATTGTTATCTCATAATTCAGTAACTGCCTGCCTTTGGCCAGTCACAAGAGCTTTCTGTTGCTTACTTTATTTTGGCAAGGTTTAGAGATGGATGTGAGTAAGAAAGGACTTCTGTCTCTTCATCTGTTTGCCCCACGTTTTTTGTAAAATAAAGGCCATCTGGATTTTATTTTGCACTGAAGAATGTACAGCATGTACAGAATTTGTTTTCTATGTGAGAGACAGCATTCAGTTACGACTGCTTGGATTGTAAGCCTGCAAATGTTTGTGGCAAAATACCTGGCTTCAAGTTCTGCTTTCTAAAAAGAAATGTGAGCTAAGCCTGATCTTGGGGGTGAAGGGGGGTGGGGGGGTGGGGCGGGGGGGGAAATGCCATGTTGGAGAGCCTGAGAGTTTCGTATAACCCATGCTTAGCCATTAATGTGCTGCCCTGAACTTTGCACGGCCCATCTTAATAACACGTAGACTCCTATAATGTGTGGCAGTTCTGGTGAGAACAGATCAAAACCTCAAATAAGACATAAAATGGCTTTAAGCCAGAGGAAGAAAAAAACAGCTAAAGGCCAACTTGAGGAAAGTATAAATTTAGCCTGTGGTGTACTATGTACTCGATGCATGCTGTCAGAGAGGGGTGTGGTTTGTTATTGTGAACTTCTCTGCTTTGCAATAACAACTCTCCCAGCGATCCTCGCCATAGCATTCATCACCATCATYATCAATCAGAAAGAACATCTGGGCTCTGTGGGGAATATTGTGGAAATGATATAGATATGATACATTTTTGCATCTGAATTCTTATGTGCGTACACTTAAGAAAACTTGTTCAAAAGGTTGATGGCGGCTTACATGGAAGGTGCTGCCTCTTCCAGGAGCATGGCATGGCCCAAGTGAGTAAGAAGGGAAGCACGGTCATGTTCTGCCCCCTTCATCCCCAGCATCCCTCAGCCTGGCAGGCTTTGAGGTACAAAGATCCCAGCCCTATAAGGGCTTCACTGAGCTAGCCTCTGCATTTCCTAACTTTCTGGGGGAGAAGAGACCTTTTTAATCTACCGAGGTGTAAAACTAGCTCATTATACCCCCTTGGGGACAGGGCAAAATGCCATAATCCTAAAACTGATTCTAAAAGCAATTCAAGAAATTATCTGATATTCTGTGAAGTAAGTGAACAAGCTCTGCTGGAGGACGCAAGCAGTAGGCCCAGGTTTATGCTGAAAGATTGCTGTATACCTAAGTTTGGCCCAGGCATTTGCATCCAAACTTACCTCTAAAATAGAACACTGCTTGCAAGTTTAGGTACTGGGAGGACGGACGGATGGTTTGACACGTTTCCTTTCTCTCTTGACCTACTTCAACGCTATCCAAGCTAACTGAGAAGAGAGAGAGAAAGAGAGAAAGAGAGAAAGAAAGAGAGAAAGAGAGAAAGAGAGAAAGAGAGAAAGAGAGAAAGAAAGAAAGAGAGAAAGAGAGAAAGAGAGAAAGAAAGAAAGAAAGAAAGAAAGAAAGAAAGAAAGAAAGAAAGAAAGAAAGAAAGAAAGAAAGAAAGAAAGAAAGAAAGAAAGAAAGAAAGAGAAAGAGAGAAAGAAAGAGAGAAAGAAAAAGGAA